>JAJGOT010000025.1:2420000-2850537 GCA_022457155.1 Cladopsammia gracilis
GAGCTCGGTAAACACTTTAGTTGTTTTCTTGTGCCTAGCGGAGAATTAAACTCGTTATTTTCCTGCATTTTTTCGCGGTTTGCTACTCAAGACAGGGATACTAATTAAGGTATACTCAGAAGCCGCTTTAGTGGAAAAAGAAGAGCTTTCAGGAATAAAATCTTGCTTCGAGGAACTTCAAGTATTACATTTTTATCAATGCGGGAGATGATTTCAGAACCAGAAGCGGAGATTTGAATTTCCAAGCAAGCGAGGAACTTAAAGGTAAAACAGATTACAGTTTTCGATGAGAATTTATGTTGATATCAATCTGTGAGTGACTTGTTATTAGTGTTATTGTTAGTTTTGGCGAATTGATTTTAAAACGTGCCTAAATAATATTATTTAGTTGTATCGATCTCTTGAATTTCATCGAAGAAAGCTTGAACTCGATGAGCTATAATTAAATGGTACGCGTTTTGCTTCTAAACGTAAACTAATGGAGATTTGAATAAATTTTTTCGAAAGAAGATTGTGTTGTCCATTTTTATGTGTTTGTTCATTCATTAGATAGATTGAAAAGCGATTTAATAGTAAACAAAACAAGACTTGATTTTATAGTACAGTTCTATCTTCACTTGCATCGCCTTATGCAAATATGTTTGTGTATTTTTGCAATTTTTGATTTTCAAATCAGTTTCTCGGGCAATTTTTGACAAACATAAACTGTATTTTATTCGGAAACTAGTGGAACTATTTATTCTAGACAGAGAAAAGTTGATTTTTTGAACTTTTGTACGGTCCATAAAAATGTACTGTGCAGACGGTCGCGTAATAAGCTTACTGTTTTTGAGAATTGCTAAAATTGAAAATAGCCCGTTCGTCAATCTTAATTCTTGTGCTTCCAACCTTTCACCTTAGCTAAGTTTCACCTTAGTTAAGCTTGTTCAAAGTGCGACGCTGTTAGGCTTGGGCTATCTATATATATTATTTATTTTATCTTGTAGAGCACATCACAGGCTATCTATTAGACGTGAAATATTTCGGATTACGGTTGGGGTATAAGTTTGCGTATACGTCCGAGGGTTAAGATTCGTACGTTCCGTACGCTGCCTTGAAGGGATCGATACCGTGCGAGTACAAGAAAGAAGTGCTTGTAAATTATTATTAAAGTTTATGGTGATTTTTAAATCACTTATTGTCTGCCTGTCAGGTGTGCAGCGAACTCTACCCAATATCGGTAGTCGAGGACATTATCCAGGAACAGTCAGAATGGTCTTCAGATAACGCTATTGAACCTCTAGAAGGAGCAGAATATGATGAGGCGTATGTATTACTTTTTCATAAATCATAGAAAGATTTCTTTTATTCTTGTATTTTTATTGGTTCAACAAAATAATGTTAAGTAATAAATGAGAACGGCATAATGGGCCGGTGCAATTTATTTTTGAAATTGTATCAATTCAACCCAATCAGTTGCAAGACAGGTTTCGAAGAATGATATAACTTAGAAATGAATGATTCATGTTGAAAACAAATAATATTAAAATAAAACATTCCGGCCCTCAATCCCCGCAGTACTTTATACACAGTCAATTCAACAGTTTCATTTTATCTTCTTTTTAAATGGCCACATACACCAGCTTTGAAGATGACGTTGGATGGATGAAAACTGACATTGTGGACTACTACGGTTTTGTGAAAGATCCCAAATCTGATAAATGGATAAAACAAGCCAATTTCAAAACCCATCTCGGAACGGAGACGTTCAAAGCTACTTCTCAAAGAGTAGAAACGTTCTTTAAGCGAAACAGCAACTGGGACGTTACGAAAGCAACATACCACACAAAAGATAAACGTACTAAACTCCTCTACATCACAGCTGCTAGATACCTGCTAGTGACGTACATTCTCTCTGAACAAAGTGCGGTGATTCCTTGTGCGGGAACAAAAAGCAATATACAGTTGCCTGCTCCTGGAGTTGTGTGTTATCCTGAACCTTATGGGAGTGCCAGCTGTACCTCGGACTACGACGTCGGGCTCATTGGAGAGAATGCTGGGCAAGTTGTCATTAAGTTCAACGCCTACTTTCAAAATAACTTTGGGAAACCCTCAGAGCTTGTGTTTGACACCAATGTCTACGCTTTTACATTGGAATTTACCTTGCCATCTTTGTTTTCTAACCTCCCCATTGACTTTGTCGATGCTATAAAAAAAAAAGAAAAAGAGGAAAACTTTAAAATGATGGAATTGGCTAGTGCTTACTACAAGGTTTTCAAATACAACGAAGATTTCTTTTTTGAATTGGTAGAAGGAGCAAGAAATGCAATTAAATCAAAAGAAAAAAAAGACATACTGAATAGTTGGTTGAAAGTCTTCAATGACATGCATGTTAATGTACCGATGAAACTTGGAAACCAGCTGAACTCCCTCGAAATGCTCAGAAAAAAACATAATGAAGAATACGAAAAGCACGTGGGAGAAATGAGATATCGGGCAACAGATTTAGGTAATTACATAAACTATATATAGTTTTTTGTTTTTGTAAGAACGTTTAAGTGTCAGTTACATCAAAGTTTGACATGTTGATTTTTGAAATATTTCGAAAGGAAATCGTGTACTAGTTACCTCTCCAAACCGTTTTTTTTTAATCAGAGCACGGGAAGATCGCTTTTTCCGGTTTTACTTTTCCCATCTTCACGGTCGTCATTAAATTTGTATGTTCCTGAAGAAAAGCTGACCAGCTCTCTTTGTACGAGAATTTGCCCGAGATAAAAACTGTTCGATCGTTTCGATTATTTTTCCGGTAAAAAAAAAACAGGGTCTAGATGGTTTGTCTGTGGGTGCGAGGAAGAAGCTGATATATAGAAATGCAGCAATTTCGCTACACAATTCGATAAAGCCGAAACAACAGCACGCCTAAAGAAAACATTGCATAAATAATTATTATGCATTATTTTGACCAAGGCCACAATTTTGAAGGAGTGACGTTACAGAAGAAGGGGACGCGGTTCCGGTTCAGGCTCAGAAACTTTACTATCACAATACTTCCCTCCATTCAGGTGTATAAATGGGTACGGGGGAATTAAATGAAGAGGGTTAACCCTGCAATACGGCCTTAAGCATCCCATCTTCTAGTCACTCCGTGGTACTGAAATCGGAGATAAGCGAATCACTTGATGCGAAGTAAGGTGTACATTTAAATGCGTCTCAGAGTGGTTTACTATAATACAAGTTGGCTTCGTTTCAAAATTGAAAAGAGAAAAACTAATATTTCATGCACTAACAGTACAAAATGAAGAACGTTCAGCCCCCCAAAAGTACGTTTTTACATACCAACAAGGTGCTTAAAATAACAGACCCATTTTTCACTAGGGCGAGATTAACAAAACATTAAGAACTATGTTTAGTAAATGTACATTTGACATGCGAGTAAAAAGAGTACAGATATACCGAAAGTGCCCATTGGGGTTTGAACGTTTTATGCTTGTTTTGTAAACGTCGTTGTTTTTGCTCACTAGATATGCCTAAAAGTTTGTTGTATGCATGACGAACACGCAAAAAGGTTCTAAAAGACGCATATCATTTGGATTGAAAGAAAGAAAAGAAATCAGCGAGCCATGTGGAAAATAACAGTTCTTAAAAAAAAAAATAGAGTTATAAGAGTTGGCTTATATGATTTGCATTTCCCGAATCAATTTCGCTGCGGCAGCATCAAATAGAGGAGTTCACGCTCTAAGTTGCATCATGGGTAATCAGGGCAACATGGCGGGAAATTCAAAGATTTGTATTGGAATTCAAAGCCAGCTAATTCTTCCTGAATTCATATATTTGACACTTTCTCTTTGAAAAGTGTAACTTACGAATTCAAAGAAACAATGCACTAAATCTGGAGTATAAAGAGGTCCGTGATCAGTTTTTAGAAAACCTTGATTTCTCCATACATTTTCTGTAATTCGACAGTATCAAAATTACAGAAAATGTATTTCTCGTATAATTCAGGAAGAATCAGATAGTTTTAAGGTTACAGTGTACCTTCGGGGGTGTCTCCAGTATAACAGCTCTAGTGTTTTAAGATTACACTTAACATACCTAAACCCAGATATCAAATTAAAGCTTATAGAGCTGGCTATCTAAATATGGAAACCATTTGGTAATAAAGTGAATTGTCGAATTTTTTACGACGTCTAAATTCGAACGTCCGAATCAGCTTTAAAACGCTATAACTCAAAGCGATTATTGTATTTTGCTAATTTGATTTGTTTTCGGGTTTCCGGACACGAAGCGCTAAAAAAACGTGTCGGCGATTTCCCATATTCAATTGCAATGAAAAGTTACAGAATATTTTCGAAA
The DNA here is from genome assembly GCA_022457155.1 of Cladopsammia gracilis. Lineage (NCBI taxonomy): Eukaryota > Metazoa > Cnidaria > Anthozoa > Scleractinia > Dendrophylliidae > Cladopsammia > Cladopsammia gracilis. The sequence goes on from JAJGOT010000025.1 coordinate 2,424,333, forward strand.
AAGGGAGAAAAAAAATTGGAATGATCGCACGGAAATGGCTCTTGACGAAAAAGTTTTCGGAAATAAGAAATTCGCCGACACGTTTTGGTTGATTATATGTTAGCCTAACTTCTGTCCAAATTTGAAGAAAATCGAACAAATTTCCTTTGAGTTGTAGCTCTTTAAAGTGTCCCCAACAAGCGAAAAATTAACTTTGAGAAAACAGCGCTTAAAAAAACATATCGCCTCATAAACAAACTCCGCCCACAAAAGTTATACTGTCATTTCTCCGTCAATTTTCACTATTTTTCGATAAGTTTTTTTTTTGAATGAAAGTTCATTCTGTAAACTTTATTTTGACGCCAAAAAAACATTTTCGATAAATTTTCGATCTGAAGGTACACTGTAACCTTAAATTCCAATACAAATCTTTGAATTTCCCGCCATCTTGCCCTGATTACCCATGATGCAACTTAGAGCGTGAACTCCTCCATAGCTAACTAAAACGTACATTTTTTTTGGCTTTGACCCTCGAAGGTACTCTCGCCAAGGCCTTAATCTACGCGGCAGAGGCCTATCACACTGGAGGCGCAATGCGACATATAGTGGGCGTCATGCAGATGCACCGGCCAGGCTTGCTGCTAGAACTTACTATTAACGACCTGTGGGTGTCCATGATTGAAAATTGGGGAGAGTCAAACAAAGAGTACATCCACTGTGATAATATTCCACCGAAGACGTGCTTCCTGAAGATGAGCAAATACTTGTGGAGAGTGTTCGTTGCAATGAACCGTATCCGTATGAAGCTTCAAACAGAGGGCATATTCGTCGGAGATGTAATGACATTTTTATCAGGAGGTTTCGATCCTGCTTATGTGATGATGGTTTGGAATAGCTACAAAACGAACGCGATAGATGTCACCAACATGAAAGAACTCAATGTGGTTCTGACGCGACTCAAATGCCTAACGAACAACTACATAAACATAGATGGTTGCATGAAAAGCATGCAAGAGAAAGTCATGGGCTACAATACGAAGTTGGCTGGCCTCGTGTTGAAAAAGCAACTAATCCCACATAAGGTAAACATTGGCGATGGAATCAAAGGCAAATAAAGGAACTGACGAATAAAGGACCTGACCATCTTCTTAAATGAAAAACGCAGACAGTAATACTTACATCAAGCATAAAAAACTAGATGAAAATAAGTCAATAGTTTCCACATTATTCCAAAACGATTAGTTTTAATTGGTTTTGTTATAAGAATTATGTAGTGATAACGGAAAAAAATATCGCAAAATAAATGTATTGGAAACTTGATTAAGTTAACGAGATAAATAAAAAGGAGGTGAAGAGTATTTTATTGTTTTACTAGACTGCAAACAGTTAGCGTAAGTTGGTTGGGGGAAACGCGACGTCACCGGGGGGTACTCTGTTAGATGTGTGCCGCTGGGACTTTAAAAGCCTTACCCTATTCTAGACCATGTCTACCTGATTTTATAAACCTATACTGGACTAGACACCGAAAATCGCTACCCTATCCAAACTTGGATTTTTACTTGTTTTAGTTTTACTGTATTACTATTCATGTTTTTAATGGAAAACCTTCTGTCAACAATGCTGCTGCAATGATTTTATTTCCGTTTAGGGAAGACTCATTCTCTTCCGAGTGTCAATTCTTATTCTACGTCACTTAATTTTTCATTCTACTTAGAACTTAAAACTTAAAGTCAATTACACCCAAATAGATTACTCTAATACTGAGCGTGTCGGTTCGCGGTTAAATCGTACGTAAGTGCCGTGGCATTTTTATAGATCTTATAACTGGCATGGCTGACTGATTAAAGCTATTTAAGGATAAAGATGTAACTATTTCTGAAGGAAGTAAGTTCCTGACTCTGATTGTTCTTGGGAAGAAGGAATAGCTGTTAGCTAATACACTGATCAGTTTCCTGGCTAATGATAAGCTATTTTAGACCGGAAGCTACCAAAAAAAGGAATGAATATCTCAACAGAAAAATAGACACCCTCCTGCAGTCGATTGTTGCTATTTATTCAGGGACTGTGGAGCAAGGCTAAAAGTGGGAGGGCTGACAATTGAAAATAATTTTTTCATATTGAAAATCGAAAAAAGGAATAAAATCATAGTATTTGATTCGCAAAAAAGTGGTGGGGCCGCGGCCCTACCAGCCCCTCCCCTTCCGCGGTCCCTGTTATTACATTTCCACTTACCTTACCAAAAGTATTGGCCCAGGGGGAACCAACTATTTTCCATTTGAAGGTGATTCCAGGCAAACTACCACAAACTAAAAATACGTTGAAACTTGGATGAATTAACAAGATAAATTAACAGGAGGCGGAGAGTATTTTATTCATTTCTACTTCAAACAGTCAGCGTGAGTTCGTTGGGTGAAACGCGGCGTCCCAAATTAAAAGGAATGGATATCTCGACAGAAAAATATACACCGTTTTTAAGTCTGTTGTTGGATCGATCGATCGATCAATCGATCAATCAATCAATCAATCAATCAATCTCCCTCACCCTCTCCCTCCCCCTCATTCCCATCAAATACCTAATTTACACCTACAGTGTATATGCTTAAAACTAAATATGATATTAGAAGCACAGTTTTTAATATCAAGACAGAAATACAGTCACCTCCAAATTTACAACTTTAATATCAAGACAGCAATACAGTCACCCCCAAATTATCACCTACTTTAGATCTGAAGTCCAAGTGTGGCCCCAGTTTCTCATTTGGGACTCTACATCCCTTCTCCAAGAGTTCCTGGGGCGACCCCTCTTTCTCTTGCCCTGGGGGTTCCAACGTAGCGCCTGCCGGGTGATGTTGTTAGCCGGTTTTCTTAAGGTGTGACCTATCCATCTCCACTTTCTCCTTGAGATCTGAGTTACGATTGGTTCCTCGCCTGCTAACTCCCACAGCCTCTCGTTCGTTACCCTGTCTGTCCAACTGATTTTTAAAATTCGCCTAAGGCACTTGTTGACGAAGGACTGTAATTTCCGGGTCATTTGCTTAGTTGTTCTCCAAGTTTCTGAGCCATAGAGGAGGATTGCTTTCACATTGGTATTGAAAATTCTAAATTTGGTTCTCCGTGAGATGAAGGGGGAGGACCACACTTTCCTCAGCGTGTTGAAAGCTACTCTGGCTTTGTTTATCCTGATCTTGATATCTTCATCGGAACCTCCTTCAATGCTGACTACACTGCCTAGGTAGACAAAAGACGTTACTTCCTCCAAGATGGTATCCCTCATTTTAACTGGTCTGTTGTTGGTGCAGTTGACCTTCATAACCTTGGTCTTGCTCACATTCGGATGCAGGCCTAACTTGATGGAATCAGCTATTAGCCGTGCTGTTTTGTCCTGCATTTGTTGGTTGTTACTTGACACCAGGGCGATATCATCAGCGAACTCTAGATCTTCAAGTTGCTCCAATAAGTTCCACTGGATGCCATTTCGCTGTTCTCTAGTTGTTTAATTTAACAGCAGATAAAATTCAACATTTCTGACGGCATGCCTATTAAAGATTGGTTGTCATGGCCACATCACGTGTCGTACGAAAAACATTGCATTCCAAATTAAAAGCTGATAAAAAAAAATTAAAAAAATCTGGAAAGGGGTAGCATTCCCCTCCGTTTCTCGTATGCCCGAATGTTAATAAAAATCTCCCCTCCAAAAATATGTTTTTGTAGCCTCGTTCCCAGGGTCTCTCATCTTAAGCAGCAATAGTCCATTTTACAGTTGTGTGCTTGGTGACCTTGCCTTTGAGTAGAAGTGAGGCTGGAGGTCACCTTGCTTTGATACAAACCTTTCTGCCTTCCATATGTTAATAATGCTGTTCTCATGCTAACTAGGTAAATTTACATCTGAAAAGCTTCAAGGTCTGTATCATAACAAGGTCAACTTCAACCTCGCTTCCACTCAAAGGCCAGGACACTAACTATGAAGAAGACAACTGTAAAATGGTCTATTGTTAAATATGGCGGCTGAAATTTTAGTCGCAGACTAACAAAGTAGTCTTTTTTAGCGTCGAGTGTAAACTAAACCAACCGACGTTAAAGCTATTGATTGAAAACGACCCTCAATAAATGCTGCAAGGAAACTATTTAACAACATAATATTGTTCTTACCTAAAGTACGTAGTTTTAGAAGACGTTTTAAAGTTATCGTCATTCATCGACGTGTTGCTTCAGAAAATGTTGTGGTCTGCATGCTGGGGCAGATGACTATGTTCCTCATCTCGAACAACATTACTGCGCCTTTCAATAACATGCGGAATTTGAAATTCAAATCTCCACCAACAGTTGCGTTATTCCCTGCCGTCAATCATAATTATTATACGAAAGCCAACGGACCATATAAAAAAGAAACAAACAAAATGGATCGAAATCTACCAATCATAATGCACGGACGTGACCTTTTGACCTCATAGAAGTGAAGATCTGTTTCCTGAGAGGTAAGCTAAGATGATTGACGGCAGTGTAAAACGCAACTGTTGGTGGAAATTTGAATTTCAAATTCCGCATGTTATTGAAAGGCGCAGTAATTTTAGGGCGTCGATAAAACCCGGAACACGGAACATTCCGGAACATTCCGGAACATTCCGGAACATCCCGGAACATTCCGGAACATCCCGGAACATAAAAATTTAGAACAATTATTACAAAAAATAATAATAACTAATTAACCAATAAAGAGAAATCAATAAATAAAAATAAAATAAACCGGTATCATCTCCGAATATGAAAAAAAAGTATATCAATTTAGTTGGAAGTTGGGAGGTCGGGAGGGGCGTGTTCTAGCTATCCCCACCCAGCCACCCTTGTTGTTCGCCGTGGGTTTAATCATGTTACGGTCATCCATCTATGGCTCTGTTATCGTACCTTTGAGCATTCAGAGCATTCAGAACTGCTTTTTTGATTAGCGAAAGCATTATGCGAATCATGTTTCCTGATAAGAATGGCATTCTACATACACTGGAAAAGTCGGAAATTTTAGAAAACATAATAACAATAGGTTGCTGAATTGAATTATTTTGTGATATTTATTATATTTTCGCAGGCGCTAACGTTCCGCGCCATAATTAGGGGATAAATAAATCGCCAAGACTTCCAGAAGCAGAAAATCACTGAATTGTGATAAGTGTTTGACTCTTTTAATCACAGGAAAGACATTTTCATTCAAGGAAATATGAGTTTCATGCAATAGTTTCGACCTTTTATAGAAAAGATATTTTTGGATTCAGCCTTTCAGTGGTCATAAAAATATAGACAACTTGCTATCAAATTACATTTCACGTGAAATTTGCATAAAACAAAATTGTGTATTTGTGACAATTAACTTTGAAGAAACTGTGAAGCCTGGAAAAAACTTATTATAGATGGCGAAATCAAAGCATTTTTTAAAGAACCAGCTTTATGGAAACATCCCATTTCGATTCGGTCTTGAAATCACGGAGAGGCTTAGTGGATGCGTCACGCAACGTTTATTTAAAAAATGTTTGACCAATTTTAAATAGCAATTATCACCAAAGATTTGAAAATTAAAAAAAAATCCCGATCTCCTGAATGCGATTTCATTTTTTATTGCTTTTCTTACCTGTTAATTTAGGGCCTACAAAAAGTTAATGGGCAATCGAGGCAGGAGGGGGTGTATGGGTTAAAAATCAAGGTTAAAACTAAATGCAAGGCTGATCGGACAGCTATAAAAAGGGTATTTTATTACCCAATTAAATTGGGTAATAAAATACGCTTTATAGCTGTCCGATCAGCCTTGCATTTATGTACCAGTCAATTCCAAGACCGCCCATCCCCCCCCCCCCCCCCCCCCGGGCAAACCCCCGGGCATTTGACTTTTTTTAAAAAAAATTGTCAAATGCCCCACTATGTGGGCAGTTTATACGGTCAAATGCCCCACCGTGCAGGGCTTCACGGAGCGTCAAATGTCCCACCGTCCGGGCAAGGAGGGATTAAAGCCTAGTTACAGTGGATTTCAGCTTACTTTGGCCGCGCCAGTTGCCAAGTTCGTTGGGAAATTTGACATTACGCTGCGAAGTTGTCGTTTGCCAACCAAATTGCGAACTTTGAAACGAAGTTGGCAACTTCGGTGCCAACGAAGCCTGTATGTAAAGTCTGAAGTTGTTCTTAAACGCTATTTGCGAAGTCAAAACAATTTTTAGTCAATCTGGATGGTTTTCTTTTATAATATTATTTTGTTTTGTAGACTTGCCAAGACAAATCTATAAACTGGTGCTGTTCGGAGTTGTTTCCGACGTGAGATCACGTACACTGTAAGATGCATGCCGCTATATATAGAGATTTCAGTTGTGGTTTTGAACTTTTTGAATTCGACCAACATATAAATCGTATATTATCTTTCATGTTCACTTTAAATATCTTGCCATCTTTGCTTGTGCTGTTGTCTGTTGTTTATATATCTCTTAGCTAGATTTAGTTTCAGCGAAAAAAATAGAACGATATTGCAACTTCTGAACATAGGTTTCGCAATACTAAATGTAAACAGAGATCACTTTCCTTTACAGACACGTGGAACCGGAAAGAATGGATTACGAAATCTTTTACCTTGCGACCGTTGACCAACGTTTTTGTTGAAGTCAAATGCCCGCCCCGTCGGGCCGCGTTTCACGTCAAATGCCCCACTATGCGGAGCTAACCTCTCGTCAAATGCCCGGGGTATGCCCGGGGGGGGGGGGATGGACGGTCTTGGAATTGACTGGTACATTAGTTTTAAGTTTTTTTCAGTACTGCTGTCTACACCAAGATCCGGCTTCACTTCGCCGTGCTGTTTGTCCAAGTGGTCCTTGCTTTATTTGAGAGTTTCATTAAAAATCAAGGTGCGAGGGTGGGTCAAACTGGCCGGGAAATCCGGGAGGGGAAGGGGTAAAAAAAAATCGTGCATCCGTAGAGGGGGGGGGGGGGGGGGGGGAATTGTTTTCCTGGACTTACCCATTTTACACAGGTTGCATGCGATTTAGTAACACATGAATACCAATTCTTTACATTGATTATCAATTTCCTTTTTACAGCAGTAAACACATGCAGTCCTCGACTGCTTATTTTTTGAACATGTCAAAATTGGAATCTGTAAACACTTGAGAATCCCATTTTGAAAGAATTGCAGCACTAAACAAGTCAGCTATTACATAACTGAACTTCTTTTTTTGAAAACAAGTAACTGTATTTGCAAAGACCACCGTAACGAGATAGAAGCACCGGATCCTGTAGTAAAGGATCTAATCAGCTATAAAATAATAAAACGATTTGATAAAAAAGCAAGGCTGATAAACGGTACGGAAACGACTATATTTGTAAAAAATCCAATATTTCGAAAGGCACAGCCTTTCTTCTTCAGGGTCTTACAGATAATAACTCGTAAGGCAAAAAACGTTACAATTTAAATTTAAAAGGGGGCGGGGGATTAAATATGATACTATGACAGCATAAACTGAAGTGACAAAGTAAATGTAAATAACCGTAAATAACTAAGCAATATAGAGGTAAGAAAAACATGCAACACAATACTACAGTAAATATAAGTAATGGAAACTGAGAAAAGATGTCATGTTTCATCTCTTCTATTTAAACCTAAAGGTTCAAGGGTCTGACCTCTCTCAATAAGATATGCTTCTCTTGCTTTACGTACACCGTCATGATTAGTTTTAACGAGTTCAAGAGGGATAAGTTGCATATCAGAAGCGGTATGGTCGTTAGAAAGGAAATGTTCTGAGACTGCAGTAGGTTTAGAGATGTTAGTTTGTTTGTCAACTGGTCTTCGATTTTCGTTGAAGCGGTCTTTAAGTCGTCGTTTGGTTTCTCCTATGTATTGTTTGTGACAACGATTGCATTGTAAACGTGCTATTCCATTCAGCTTAGCTCTTAGACTCCGCCGTATTTGTTCTTCTAACGAGACTTTTACACTCCGCACTTATGAACTTAAATCTTATCTTAATAAACGTGGGTATAATCTGTCTTTCCTTAACCAAGAAATAAAACGCGTTCACAACATCACACGTACCGAAGCTATTGCACCTAAAGACACTTCTGAAACTAACCAACCCAAACGAGTACCCCTTGTTATCACCTATAATCCAGCTCTTCGCTCTATATCATCCATTATTCACAAGCACCTTAACATCTTGTCTTCATCTCCCCGCTGTACTAACGTTTTCAAAGCTCCACCCATTGTTGCTTTCCGACGAACTAACAATCTTAGTAATTTATTAGTAAGCTCCAAACTACGTAATCCTTCACAAAATAACCAACCTTGTGGTTCTTTTCAATGTGACAGCAACTGTTTGACATGCAACTACATAACGGACGGACTTACCAATTATACATTTCATTCTACCGGTGAAACAAGACGTATTAATCATCACATCGACTGCAACTCAAAAAACGTCATTTACATGGTACAATGCAATCGTTGTCACAAACAATACATAGGAGAAACCAAAAGACGACTTAAAGACCGCTTCAACGAACATCGAAGACCAGTTGACAAACAAACTAACATCTCTAAACCTACTGCAGTCTCAGAACATTTCCTTTCTAACGACCATACCGCTTCTGATATGCAACTTATCCCTCTTGAACTCGTTAAAACTAATCGTGACGGTGTACGTAAAGCAAGAGAAGCATATCTTATTGAGAGAGGTCAGACCCTTGAACCTTTAGGTTTAAATAGAAGAGATGAAACATGACATCTTTTCTCAGTTTCCATTACTTATATTTACTGTAGTATTGTGTTGCATGTTTTTCTTACCTCTATATTGCTTAGTTATTTACGGTTATTTACATTTACTTTGTCACTTCAGTTTATGCTGTCATAGTATCATATTTAATCCCCCGCCCCCTTTTAAATTTAAATTGTAACGTTTTTTGCCTTACGAGTTATTATCTGTAAGACCCTGAAGAAGAAAGGCTGTGCCTTTCGAAATGTTGGATTTTTTACAAATATAGTCGTTTCCGTACCGTTTATCAGCCTTGCTTTTTTATCAAATCGTTTTCTTTTTTTGAACTCAGAGTACAAAACTATTAATCAGGATGGTGGAATTTTCCCGTAAAATTGTTTTGAAAAAAGAATTAAGCTCTTCTCACGATCACAGAGTCATAGATGGATGACCGTCACATGATTAAAAGATTTTAAAGAGGTAAGCCTTCACTCGTCGCGGTCAGTTGCATAAACTGTGTTAAACACTTGACCCGCCCAACTTCCAACTAAATATATCTTTTTTTTCATATTCGGAGATGATACCAGTTAAGTTTTATTTATTTATTTCTCTTCTTTTTGTTATTTATTTTTTATTTAGTTATTTATTTTTTCATAATAATCATAATTTTTTCATGTTTCGGGATGTTCCGGAATGTTCCGAGATGTTCCGGAATGTTCCGGAATGTTCCATGTTCCGTGTTTTATCGACGCCCGTAATTTTATTAAAGTTTCGTTTGCAATCTAGAATAAACTGTCAACATGTCAGCCTCCCTCGCTTTCCTCGTGGTGAAGGTGCGAAGAAAAAATGAATTATGAATTGTTAATTAGTCTTACATTTACAATTCAAATAAGAATATATTTTTAAAAACATTTTTCACAGTTCTACGTGGAAGCAATTGTTCTCGGAACATGGTTTTAGAACGAGCAATTTACTTGCACTCCATTTTCCTTTTGTACTATATTTATCTTTCGCCCAACACGTTTTAGAACGAGTACTATACATAACATGTCAGTCCATTTATATTTCATTTAACTCGCTACTAGACTGTCTACTTAATTAACTCTTTTATCGTTCGCGTAAATTGGTAACATGTTGGCGTCAACAGGGAGCGCTTTCCTTTTGTATGGAAAATCCTGTTGTTCCGTTGGTAAATCAAATGGAACAGACTTTTCCACTGGAAATTTTTCGGAAAAAAAGGAATACCTTCAGAGGTAGTCCAACTAGTGCCATGCTCCTTGATGAATGAAAGGCCATCAGTTTGTTATTGTAAATCGTTAGTACCCAGTCTCCTCAAGAAAGAAAAAGAAGCTCCGTGCAAAAGGGTTAACACCCTCTTCCTGTTCCGTTTTGATTGAGGACTGACAATTTGCCCTGTTCCTTTTAACAGGAAATTCTACCCGGTTTTTCCATTCAAATGGAAAGCGCCCAGGGCCTCTAAATCTCGTTCCCAGGAACTCTCACTGGCATGTGTCTCTAATAAGATGCAATTTTTGGGTCGACAACTACACTTCACTGCACTACACTACGGGTCGTCTCATTTTGTCGATCCGTGCGGATCGTACTTTCATTTTTCGGGTCGTATCAGGATGGTTCTATTTGGAATACAGTCAACTCTCTCTTAACGGACACCTCTATAAGACGGACACCTGGTGTTGGTCTCTGTAGTTTTTCAGTCATTTTACTGTAACTAAACTCTCTGTAAGACAGACACCTGGTGTTGGTCCCTACTGCTTTTCAGTCATTTTACTGTAACTAAACTCTCTATACGAAAGACACCTGGTGTTGGTCGCTACCGTTTTTCAGTCATTTTACTGTAACTAAACTCTCTATAAGACGGACACCTGGTGTTGGTCCCTGTTGTTTTTCAGTCATTTTACTGTGACTAAACTCTCTATAAGACGGACACCTGTTGTTGGTCCCTTCTGTTTTTCAGTCTTTTTACTGTAACTAAACTATCTATAAGACGGACACCTGGTGTTGGGCCCTGCTGTTTTTCAGTCATTTACTGTAACTGAACTCTCTATAAGACGGACACCTGGTGTTGGGCCCTGCTGTTTTTCAGTCATTTTACTGTAACTAAATTCTCTATATGACAGACACCTAGTGTTGGTGCCTGCTGTTTTTCAGTCATTTTACTGTAACTAAACTCTCTATAAGACGGACACCTGGTGTTGGTCCCTGCTGTTTTTCACTCATTTTACTGTAACTAAACTCTCTATAAGATGGACACCTGGTGTTGGGCCCTGCTGTTTTTCAGTCATTTTACACCTGGTGTTGGTCCCTGCTGTTTTTCAGTCATTTTACTGTAACTAAACTGTCTATAAGACAGACACCTGGTGTTGGTCCCTGCTGTTTTTCAGTCATTTTACTGTAACTAAACTCTCTATAAGACAAACACCTGGTGTTGGTCCCTGCTGTTTTTCAGTCATTTTACTGTAACTAAACTCTCTATAAGACAGACACCTGGTGTTGGGCCCTGCTGTTTTTCAGTCATTTAACTGTAACTAAACTCTCTATAAGACAAACACCTGGTGTTGGTCCCTGCTGTTTTTCAGTCATTTTACTGTAACTAAACTCTCTATAAGACGGACACCTGGTGTTGGTCCCTGTTGTTTTTCAGTCATTTTACTGTAACTAAACTCTCTATAAGACGGACACCTGGTGTTGGTCCTTGCCGCCGTTTTTCAGTCATTTTACTGTAACTAAACTCTCTATAAGACAAACACCTGGTGTTGGTCCCTGCTGTTTTTCAGTCATTTTACTGTAACTAAACTCTATAAGACGGACACCTCTCTAAGACGCACAATGGACACTTTGAAACCGTCAACCGACACTCAAAAAGTGCTTTTTTTTTTTAGTGAAAAATACTGAATATGAACAAACGAGTCCACTTTTCTAATATTATTTTTGTTCCAGTTTGTAGGTTTTGCTTAACAGACGTGTATTCATTGTGCATAGGTTCAGCTTTATTATCCCAGAATTACTGGTATCACGTTTTATATTTATTTATTTATAAACTTCGCCAAGAGGCCTGGATCACTCACAGAGCAAGCTCCACTACGAGGTCCATGCAGAAAAGAAAAAAAAAAAGAAAAATTGTAATACAAATACTAACCAATACTAACAAGAATGACAATACTTTAGAAAAAGCTAAATAAAAACGGAAATGATGAAAAAAAAAACAATTGGGGAAGACATTGATAAAAAATCAACAACACATACGATCAAGCAAGCTGTTCAATGGCCGACTAGTGTGGCGCTTTATACAAACACTCTTGAAGGTCTGGGGGGTGTCGACATCATAAACAGACTTAGTGAGATACTCTCTATAAGGCGGCCAGTTGGCGCCTGGTCGACGGTGTCCGTCTTGGAGAGTTGACTGTACAACCTAATCTTCACATGAACTTGGCCTCGCTTTGAAAAAAAAAAAACGACAAGTGGCAATGGCTACCCAATTTTTTTAAGTTTATGGTGGGTTCAAGGTACAGTGTAAGGTAAATAAACACGTGGTCTGTAATGGGAGGCAATGACACTTCATAGGCGGATAAAACGCCTATCAAAATTTTATTTCAAATTACGTATATTGTTATTTAACAATTACATTATAGCAAAAGAATAACAAAAAATAAACGCGTGAAATATAACAAATTACTTCACCTTTTTATGAAGTTACAACGAACAAATTTGAGAAAAAAAAAAGACATTAAAATAGCTTATATTACTTTACATTACATAATTGAATTTATTTTGAAAATGTACTGTAAACAAATGTCAATTTGCATTTTAATTTGTCTTTCTTTGTTCTTTATTTTGTATAAAATATAAACCTCCTTTACATTAACAAATTTATATGTAAGTATATATATATTTAGGCTCATGCCTAAATAATTTCTCTTATTTCTAAATCATTGTATGTACTTTTTAACGGTAATTCTATATAATTAATTAACCTAATGATTATTTTTTTAAATCCGCGGGTAAAATTTTCGCGATATTTGATAAGTCAAATACGGCAAAAAGAGTCATCGACTGCCGTCAATCGTAATTATGGCGACAAACATTGAACCCCAGAAAACAGAAACTGACAAAATGGATTGAAATCCACCAATCACAACCCACAAATATGACCACGTGACCATTTTACGTAAAGCATCGTTTCCTGAGATGTCCGCTTTTTGCGGCAGTGAAAAACGAAACTGTCGGATGAGTTTTAAACTTCAGAGTTCACGTGCTATTGAAAAGTGCAGTAAAGAAGGAACAATTTTGGAACGAAGCCATCAACAATGAACTCTCTCCTGACGACCCTTTCTTAGCACTCCAAGCTGAATGTTGCTACACTTAAGGGAGTGTGTTTGTGCTTTATTGCAGCTCGGTGTGTCATTAGTAAATGTTTAATATAATAATAATGGTCTTTATTGATTTAAAGTTCACCAATCGGGTCTTCTTAACAAATCTTGGTATTTAGTATGTCAGCTAAAAGAGTGCTTTCAACTGAAAAGGAAAAAAAATGTAAAAAAGAACAATTGGCCGAAAGTGGGGTAGGGTACGTGGTAACCGCCGTAGATTATTTATTTTTTGTTAAAAGCGCGAGATAATAAAACCAAAGTCGAATGCGTAACGCACTACTTTTAGCGAGTGTTGTCAACTTCCCGCAATGATACCGTTTGCTTCTTTTCCGTTTCTATTGTTTTGCAGAAACAATGCGCTAAAAAAAGGAGAATTTTCAATACATCAGTCAAAAGAAACCGCAAGAAGCGGTGGCTTTTGTTAGCGCGCAAAGCATCATGGGTACCCCAAATTTCTCGGCCGACGAGTTTCAATGGGTGCGATTCCGTGATGATTGTCTTCAAAAGCAAGTAACATAAAAGGAAGACAAATTACTCACTACCCACGCATTTGTGTGGTACATATATTCTACCGTCGCAGTAGGCGCTTCCAAGGTACCCCACATTTTTCGGCCGACGAGTTTCAATGGGCGTGATTCAGTAATGATTGTTTACAAAAGCAAGTAACATAAAAGGAAATTACTCATTACCCACACACGCCTGTGGTACATATTCTACCTTCGCGGTAGACGATTCCAAGTTTACTGCTAATAGATCTTTAACAAGAAGTGGATGTCAGACCCCTACGCCCCACCCCAAAAAAGCCAGGAAAATATAGAACATAATATCGTAAACCTGAGCTTCCCTTTATAAGACCATTCGTCCATTTGATCCAGCCACAGATCTGAAAGAACTGTGACCTTACTGACACTACTATTTCCTCTCTGACTATTTACTAATTAGTATTCCAGCGATACTCTTTCTCTCTATATAATTACATAATAAAGTACGAATTACATGTGAGAAAATAAACTTCATTTATCCTCGTTGGAATACAGTGATGATTGGAGGCTTGGTGTATACTTTATCTCTCCTCTGCCATACCACAAGTTTTCCGTTCGTGTTGACTGCAAAAAGACGCTGGCTGTCATCGGAGAAGGTCAAGCTAAAACAAAAGAAAATAGAAAGATTCATTTCGTATTCCTTTCAAGTACAATAGCCCTTATGCATGATAACATCACCAGCTCCGCAAAATTCACCACCAAGCCTCGTTTGTGCGAAATTCCTTGCAGACCTTTGACAATTTTACGTTGTTTTTGAGTGGGTATTCTTTTAAAATTTGCTCCTTTGAGAATACATTGATGAAATTGTCACAGGCTTACACTTCGAAAGCGAGGCTTGAGGTGAAATTAGCTAGTATGACGTTTTCATGCATAAGAGCTATTGTACTTTGTGTAATGTGATCGTCTTAACCTGCGATCAGGCGGGGTTTTTTATGCGGACGAGAAAGAGGTGAAAAGGTGGGAAGGGTCTGGTCGCAATTAATGTATGGTCGTCTGGGTCGCACTTGTGTCCAGTATTGTTTAACAAATACTTCATATTTGACAGAGTTATTTCGTATTTTCATATTACTTCATGTGACAGAATTATGTGTTATGGTGAACTTTTATAGACGAGGACACTTTGTGATGCCTATCATGGAGTAACGTCACTCACTCTGCGTTACCCTTTTCAACCTGACTAGAGGCAATGCCTATCAAATAACAACGCAAAAACACTTCAATTAATAGTCGAGAAAAAGAAATCAAAGGCATCTTACCTCGTCACTTGAAAAAGATGTTGATGCGGTGCAATGTCCCGTATGTGGCGCAGATCCCACGTGCTCCAAAGTCTGAAGGTAAAATAGACCAATGGGATGCGTAATACGGCTGCGATAATATATCTTATGATACAAACGTGAAAATTTGAAAAGCGCAGAGCAAATGTGTGAGTTGAAAGAAAAAAGCTATTAAGAAGCATCTTCCTGTGGCACTGGAATGGAGCGATTCTAATGTTTGAGTCTGTGAATGGAATCGTAAAATACATACATACATACATACTGCGACCATTCAAATAAAAATTGGAGCAGTAGTTTCCTTTGATACTGTACAAGGTGGTTTTAACGTTCGGGTCTGGGAAAATGAAATCCTAAAGTGTGACCATTCAAATGAAAGCATCTGAGCAGTACTTTCCTGTCGTACTGTTTATTATTCTGTACAAAGTGGTTCTAACTTTTGAGTCTGTAAATGAAATCCTAAAGTGTGACCATTCAAAATTAATGAAAGCTACTGAGTAGTATACGTACTTTCCTGTGGTACTGATTATTATGCTAACGTTTGGGTATGAGGAAATGAAATCCTAAAATGTGACCATTTATAGGAAAGCGTCTGAGCAGTACTTTCCTGTGGTACTGTTTGTTATGCTGTACAAAACCCCGTTTACACGCGCTAAAAAATCGGGACGGTCATAACGATTTTTGGGCACGGCACTCCCAATTATCTACGTGTAAACGTGTCGGACCCAAACACAATGTGGCACTGGTGCCCAAAATTTTAGGGGTGCCGAGACTACCTCCGGGAGGTAGTCTCGGCACGGGTAAAAGAAGGCACCGTGCCAAAACTGTTCGATTTCTGATAATTTTGAACGAATTTTAAGCCGTCACGCATGCGTAGCAACCATTGTAATTTCAAAATGGCGGACGATACACGCACACTTGATACAGACAGACCGATACGATACGCATAGGAAATCGTATGAACTACTTGTGCATTTCGTGATTTATGGGCACGAGTGATGTTTTGAAACTTTAAAATGAAACGCTTCAATGGTTTCCATTATTTTTAACCAATCAATAACAATCTTTTGACAGGTAAACCATGCCTGAAATCTAAAAATTGATCACATCATTTAAAGAAATATTTAAGCTTGAAGTTCCAGGCTTTTAAAGTAAGTGCAACAGGTTCGCAGCTTTCTTACTGCACTTTGCAACCAGTAGATTTGCACTCTACAAAATCTACAATGCATTCGTCATTGGCCAATCAGAAACTGTATATTTTGCTGAGTAAATACATATTTTAAGAAACGTTACGATAATACGATACATTCAGATAACGTTGATGTCTTTCCTGTTGTTCTAGGTGCCGATTTCTATAAACTAATTTCGATTTTGAGACGGCAATACTGCATTATATTGACGGCGTAGAAAACCAAAATTTAAAATTATCTTCAAAGGAAGGGCAAAAATGTTGATTACTTTGTCAAGTTTGCCAGATAAACAACGCTGTATTCAATGCAACGACCCTTTCTATCGAAAGTCAACGATGAGATGAGTTTAAAAGCTGCTTTTGTTCGTTTGAATGGTTTGTTTACATTGAGCTATGCTGTGCGCGCGCTATCATGCCATCATAATTTAAAAAAAAGTTTTGGACTACAACCTTGGCAATTTGCCGTTGTTTACTAATTTTTTCGACGTTTGTAACTTTGAAAAACTTCGAAAAGATGTTCTATCAAATTTGTTCTATTTCAATGAGCAATTTATAGCGTGAAAAGTCCGTGTTTTTGAAACTTTTTTGCAAAACAAAAATATGATAACGCGTACAAAACGTCGTGTACGTCAGCTCGCTACTAGTAAGAATTTCAGCTTTGATCAGCACAAGTTATCTTCAGTTTTGCTTTGTTTTTGCCCGAAAAACAGTTGAATCGTGATACAAAACTAATTTCGATTTTGAGGCGTCAATACTGCATTATATTGACGGCGTTGGAAGAAAATATATTCTCCGTATTGGGCTCCGTCGCTTCGCGACTCCGCCCAATACGGAATATATTTTCTTCCAACTAGCCGTCAATATAATGCAGTATTGACGCCTCAAAATCGAAATTAGTTTATAGTATTGCCGTCTCAAAATCGAAATTAGTTTTGTATCACGATTTAACTGTTTTTCGGGCAAAAAGAAAGCAAAACTGAAGGTAACTTGTGCTGATCAAAACTGAAATTCTTACTAGTCACGAGCTGACGTACACGAGGTTTTGTACGCGTTATCATATTTTTGTTTAACAAAAAAGTTTCAAAAACACGGACTTTTCACGCTATAAATTGCTCATTGAAATAGAACAAATTTGTTAGAACATCTTTTCGAAGTTTTTCAAAGTTACAAACGTCGAAAAAAATGAGTAAATAACGCAAACTTGCCGAGGTTTTAGCCCAAAACGTTTTTCAAGTTATGATGGCGTGATAGCGCGCGCATAGCACAGCTCAATGTAAACAAACCGTTCAAACGAACAAAAGCAGCTTTTAAACTCATCTTATCGTAATTTTCGATAGAAAGGGTCGTTGCATTGAATACAGCGTTGTTTATCTGCCAAACTTGACAAAGTAATTAACGTTTTTGCCCCTCCTTTGAAGATAATTTTAAATTTTGGTTTTCTACGCAAGGAACCCATTAAATTGCCGCGGAAAATTTTCAACCAATCACAGGCTGGTTTTTGAGGCGACAATACGACTTTATATTGACGTCTCAAAAGCAGGCAAAAGAATCTGAGAATCGTGATACTAATCAATAGCCGTTAAACAGTGACAATAATATCATTTCCCGCCATTTTCCGGGGAAATACAGGCGAATATTAGGGGTGCCAATACCGGTAGGTACCGTACCCATTTGAGAGAAATTCCACTATTTTGTTCGTGTAAACTGGGAATGCCGTGCTTAAATCGTTTGGGCACGGTACCGAAATTTGGGGGTGCCGTGCCAATTTTTTTGCACGTGTAAATGGGGCTCAAGTGATTCTAACTTTTGAGCCTGTGGATGAAATCCTAAAGTGCAACCATTCAAATGAAAGCTATTGAGCTGAACTTTCCTGTGGTGCTGTTTATCGTGCTTTACAAGGTGGTTCTAACTTTAGGGTCTGTGGATGAAATTCGAAATTGTGACCATTCAAATATAAGCTATTGAGCAGTACTCTTCTGTGGTACTGTTTATGATGGTGTAAAAGGTGGCAAGCTCTAACTTTTGGGTTTGTGGAAATAAAATTTGCAGCAAAACTCACGTAACTTGTGACCCACCTTATGGCGCCATTACTCAGTCCGGTGGCGATAACATTGACCGAGATCCCCTCAGGAGCAGACGAGAACTCTAAACAGTTGATCATGTGCTCACAGGTCACGTGACCGATAAACCTGCCATTCACTGTCCATAGCTTCATGAAACTACCGTCCTCGATCGTGCTCTCCTCAGTGATGTAGTTCACTGAAACACATTGCATACAAGTTTTGTTTTTCCTGTCCTTTGAAGGGACAGTGTCATGAGTATTTTGCTGTTATTTTATCAAAACATCGAGAGGAAAGTACCCTCGAAACGATAACAAGCCCGACTCTTTTTATAGCGGTTACCATTAACACGCGACCCATCGCTCTTCATTCCTGAAGGTGAAACTTGAGTTTGGTGGACGTCAATCAAAGGAAAGCCGTTAACATTGTTTTTTTTTTAATTCCGACTGGATTCCGAACAATTTTACCAGAAAGAAATAGTAAACATTTTAAAACAACAAATTTCAACATTAGTTATAGTTTTAAAGAGAAGATTTCATTCAACGTGATATAAAAACTGGCGCTTCGTGCAGCCGCGGCTTCATGAGTTGTGATCCGCCTACAATATTCATCATGCATCACTGAGTTGTAAATTATCACGTGCAGTGAATTTAAAAGTTTTATTCTAAAAATACGGTTTCTACAAACAGCAACTTTTCTTTTTGTTTAAACTGGCTTGGAAATCGAGTTTGATTAAGTTTTACCTTCTCTCAGCGGGTAAAATTGTAGATTTTTTAGCTGTGTTTGCTTGAAATCCTGTCAGAGTCTAAAATAATTTTAACGGCTTTTCTTTGATTGACGTCCACTAAAACTCAACTTTATCCGACTGTTTTGAAGGCGGTGGGTCGCGTGTTAATGGTAACCCGCTGTAACGATTTTTCCGTTAATAGATTAGGGAATGATTAGAAACAGCAACAACAACTAATTTCTGCGCTGGCTATCCGCAGCCGAATACAATTGATGATAGTCTCAGTGCAGTAGTATAATAGTTCAGAACTAGGTTTAAGAAAAAAGTGGGTTTTTTTGGCTCTTTCAAGGTGATAATAAAACAGGTGTCATTGCAACATGAAAGCTTTTTTGTTTCCTACACATCAATACAATCTTCATGATACAGTCAAACCTCTATTAAACGGTCTTCTATTAAGCGGCCACTCTCTATTAAGCGATCACTTAACAAATCCCCGGAATTAAATCGCTCCTGATCTTTAATAGAGGTTGACTGTACAACAACAACAACAACAACAACAACAAGTTTTATTTCAAATTAAAGTTCAAGTTTACAAATTAAAGTTTAAGTTTAAGTTTAAGTTTACAAATGTTTTGTCCGCAAATGTTTTGTACATGTAGATAGATGGATGGATTGATAACAATCAAAAGATTGAAAAATTGACTTTACCATTAGTACTTACTAGTGTGCGATACGGTAGCTATATCTCCTGTAGTTCGACTGATGCTAATGGCTGCTACAGTGTTGCTGTGTTCCAAATATCGAACATAACTTAACCTGAAAAAAGATGTGATGAGATGAGAACGGCTAGTGGGGAAGTATGTTGTAATAACATACAGGAGACTTCGCTTGGGCAGTTGGAAGATACAGAAGGTGTCGGTCGGCTTTGTAAACAATTAGCCCGCGATATGTAATGTTCAGCTGCCTTACCCATGGGGGCAGCGTTGGAGGGAGTAGAGGGTTGGGAGTTGGACGCAGGGGGTGGGGGTGCGGGTTGGGGTCGGTGGAGCAAAACGCATAGGAAAGGGAAGGGTCTGAAGGTTGTTTCGTATTCACGAGTTGGCTCATAGGAGGAAGTAGAGGGTGGGGAGTTGGACGCAGGGGGGTGGGGGTGGGGGTCGGTGGAGCAAAACGCATAGGAGAGGGAAGGGTCTGAAGGTTGTTTCGTATTCACGAGTTGGCTCATAGGAGAATTTTATTTAGTAAAGCAAGAGAAGGAGACGCAGAAACGGAATGGAGAAATTATGGGGAACCCAAATGTGTCCTGCGAAACAATCCATGTATCTTTAGATTGGTATAACGTTTCTTGGGAGTTCAAAAGGCCCTATTTTAATATTATAATGTAAATTAGCCATATGGCTCTGCCAGGGGGCAGCCATTGGAAAAAAAGACAATTTTTCAAAGATCGGTTTTTCCGGGACTTTCTTGGTGTTGCGGATCACCAAATGACGTCATCGTAACCGTTCAACATTCTTATATTTATCACCAACATCACCGCAAAATATTACGTCTTAGGTACTTTTATGTGTCCATCAATTTGACTTAATTTATCGAAGCACCAAGAGAAGTGAACCGACAAACCGACAACCAACAAATTCTGTCTGTACCGACAAACCGACAGTTTTTTTTACTTAATTTATCGAAGCACCAAGAGAAGTGAACCGACAAACCGAAAAATTCTGTCGGTACCGACAAACCGACAGTTTTTGACTTAATAATGAAGGCACCAAGAGAAGTCATGGCCGATAACCGACAAATCGACAGTTTTTGACTTAATAATGAGGGCACCAAGATAAGTCATGACCGACAACCGACCGACAACCGACAAACAGACAGTTTTTGACTTAACCGACAAACTGACACCCGACAAATTCTGTCGGTACCGACAAACCGACAGTTTTTGACTTAAAAATGAAGGCACCAAGAGAAGTCATGACCAACAAACCGACAACCGACACATTCTGTCGGCTTGTCAGTACCGACAAACCGACAGTTTTTGACTCAATTAAATTAGATACAGCTTACTTTCGCCGTGCCCGTTGCCAAGTTCGTTGGCAAATTCGGAAGTATGTTGCAAAGTTGTTGATTACATTTTGCCAACTTGACCTTGGAACTTCGAAACGAAACTTGGAAAACTCGTAAGTTGTTTGTTGTTTGGCAATTCATATTTTGCTCTGGATGGTCTTCTTTAAGATTATTTTGTGAACTAGTAAGACAGATCTACCGATACAGGGTCTATAAACTGGCCGCCTGAGTTCGGATTATTTTCAACGTGGTATAATGCAAGATGCATGCCGCTATTTCAGCTGTGGTTTTGAATTCGACCAACATATTTAGTTATATATTTTTTTTTATCCTCAGCAAAAACAAATAATCTTTGTGTTGATGTCTGTTGTTAATTTTTATCGCTTAACTAGATTTAGCTTCAGCTAAAAAATTGAAGCAACATTGCAATATCTGACCAACTTTAAATTGCAAAGAGAGATTCGTAGAATTTTCGTATTCTATTCCAGATGTTCAGATTCAGAGGGTTGAGTAAATGGCTGAGCTCCTGAAAACGTTTACCCTTTACGAGGATCCTGGTCGATCCTGGGGAAATAATTTATTACAATAAATGTTTCAGTTATTCTGGGAGCGAAATGCCATAAGCAGAAGTAAGATTCTTCTCAGTGACTCCTTGGGAACGGGGGAGTTAATTCTCCAATCCATGCAACTCAGGGCGTATGAAAGGGTGCAATCTTTGTCCCTATACATGTCGCATCCACCGCGGATTAATATGAAATGACGCCGTGAAAGAAAAATTGTGGAACGTTTAAGGTATGATTTTAATTTTTTACGCTTTAAAATCATATTTGTTAATTCCAACTTGTGGGAAAGGCAAAACAGTCAAAATTTGTGCGCTTGAGATGAAGTCGTTCTCACACAACTGGAGTCGCCTTAATTGCAGATTTGTCCAAAGTTGTGGCAACCGTATCTCTTCGCATAATAGAGATACACTAAATTTTATTCCACAGTTTAAGAACGCTATTCTAGTACTCTTTATAAAACAAACTACATGTGATTTTCAGAGTAAGTCAGAGTTTTGAGCGATTTTGATTTTTGCTGCACCGCTTGGCCGTCTTCGTGCATGGGCTGTTGACTTTGATCTGTTTGAGTTGTCATTAGATAATCAATACTAAACAGTTTGACTTTCTTTTACCATTTTTGTAAAGTACTAGGATGCATCGTTTACTGGTTAAAATCTAAGTCACTACGGCTAAATATACGCTCGGCACCAAATATTCCAATATAGGGTATTTTTAGCTTGATGAAAGGTCCATTTCTAGGGTTTCGGGGGGCAATGACATTCCCCTGAAAATCTCGAGTCTTATGAAGTCTTGAAATAAAACAAGGGTATTTCCGTTTATCCTATATCAACCTTATTTCGTGCAAAAAGTTTGAAGGAAATCGAGTGGTCGAAATTAACACGGACTGCCTCTTAAGTGGCTGTCTCCCTAAGATCCTCATAACCAAAATTGGTCATGAAACAGATTTTCTTCAATTCTTGCATGTGAATTACACTTTGTCTAGTAACTATAAAAATACATTTCGTTTGGTCTCAAAATGTTTTCTTCAGCAATTTACAGGGGGGTCCCCTGGGGGACCAAATTTGATATTTTTTTAGTATGAAAAATGCAAAATTTCCCTAACTTTGGCAACTTCTCGCAACACTTAAAATTTGATGCAGAGCAAAATTCTACTGTTGTTTGACAGGTACAAGTCCAGTTATTATTACAACGTTATAAAAGTTTCCATATCGTTGTTCCAAGTGGTTAAACATTAACTTTTATCAACCCACTTTCACAGCTTGTAATAAAACAGGAAAAATGGGTTCACAAAAATTCCTCTAAACCAAAAGTGGATCGTCGTACAGCAATTTCCTTGCAGCAACAAAACAATAAAGACCTAATCTTAAATATCATGAAAAAAAAATTGTGCGGCCAGTTGGTTTTAAGACCACGAGGACGCTTTGAAATAACGGTATTTACGAATCATGCAAATTAGGAGCCTCAACCTTAGCGTGCAAATACAGTGCAAATGAGACCCGAACAATGTTATTTCCCATCAGAGAAACACAAAAATAGTTTCAAACTACAGTAGAATACAAAATTATACTAGTATCCATCAGTATATAGCTGTATTGAAATTTTTGATAGCCTTCTCGATGCACACAAAATCCTGCAAAATACTGCTTCGTTCAATGACCGCTAATTTTGCTTGAGAAGTAAATTTACAAAAGCGTCTTCATCTGTAATTATTAATCTGAGAATAAAGCATCAAAAACAAGACATAATGCGCATATTGTTAATTCAGAGCTTACTGCCTTGAACTGAACTCAGTGACTGCCATCTTGGTGTATGCTTTCATTTGTACTTGCGGCCTCTTCCACACCCAGTCGCTCGTCATTCATTAAAATTTGATCCATGCGTATTAGAGTGCATTGAGGAATCCTGGAAGCGTCAATCTGTTTGAGTATAGATAAATACTTGAATCGAAACACTGATTTCCTTCACGCTTTCGCCATGGTACATGTAGCTCGCCATGATACATGTATGTTGTCAGGATGGTAACCGCTGACCAGACAAACATAAACCATACAATGTGCACGGCTGTAATTACAAACGGCGCGTGTGTGTTTTTATGTCGACAACACCTGCGGGGATTCGCGTGGCAAGCTTCACTATACTAATACATTTTTTTGTTATTTGTTTGTTTGTTTGTTTGTTTGTTTGCTTGTTGTTAAAACAAAAAAGTATTTTTTGCGTTTCTTGCATATGATTATCCGGGTTATGAGGAGTTGCCACACTGAAAAATTTCGAGAGTGATGTTGATTTCATCGATATTGACATATCAGTGTTGTATACTGAACATGTGATATATTATATTATCATTTTAAAAATGAAATAGCTGTGGCATTTACAGAAGCTTTTTTCCACTGAGGAATCCTATATAAATGAAGGTATTAAACTATGTTTAGCTCTCGGATTGGAGGTTTTTGATTTGGCCGGGCAAAGATTGCGTGACGTGGGGGCGGGGGCGCAAAAGCGTTCTTCTTTTGCTTCTGTTTTGTACTCACCGTGGTATATCATAAAGTAGTATTTTGTATATAATTTTATTTTTTTCTTTACTGTATTTCTCTTGGGTTCGTCTTTCTACTACATACAGTCAACTCCCGCCTTGCGGGCACCTCGCTATTACGGACAACCTGCTAGTACGGGCAGCAGCTAAATCCCCGGCAACTGACTCAAACAAACTTCCGCTATTGCGGAATCAACAAAAGAAGCGTAAATCTAACCAAAAAGACAAAGGCGATGACACAAAACTGAAAGAAAGGTTTCAATTTCGTGTTTAAAGGTGTCGCTCGATGTCAGTCTTTAACGAGAGTAAAACAATAATATTGTGACGTTGGTGCTGAATAAAGTGTCCGTATAAATAGCGAGATTCCGCAATAGGGAGTTTTTTTTAGTCAAACATCTGTAACTTTGGCGGGGGATTTAGCTGCTGCCCGTACTAGCAGGTTGCCCGTTATAGCGAGGTGTCCACAAGGCGGGAGTTGACTGTATGTAGTAGACAGACGAACCCAAAGAGGGTCTTAAAGAAATATAGTAAAGAAAAAATATAATTATATTCAGAAAACTACTTTATGATATACCACGGTGAGTACAAAACAGAAGCAAAAGAAGAACGCTTTAGCGCCCCCGCCCCCACGTCACGCAATATTTGCCCGTCCAAATCAAAAATCTCCAATTCGATAGCTAAACAAAGTTTAATACCTTCATTTATATAGGATTCCTCAGTGGAATAAAGTTTCAGTAAATGCCACAGCTATTTCATTTAAAATGATAATATAATATATCACATGTTCAGTATACAAAACTGATATGTCAATATCGATGAAATCAACATCACTCTCAAAATTTTTCAGTGTGGCAACTCCTCATAACCCGGATAATCATATGCAAGAAACGCAAAACAATACTATTTTGTTTTAACAACAAACAAACAAATAACAAAAAAATGTATTAGTATAGTGAAACTTGCCACGCGAATCCCCGCAGGTGTTGTCGACATAAAAACACACACGCACCGGTTGTAATTACAGCCGTGCACATTGTATGGTTTATATTTGTTTGGTCAGCGGTTACCATCCTGACAACATACATGTATCATGGCGAGCTACATGTACCATGGCGAAAGCGTGAAGGAAATCAGTGTTCCGATTCAAGTATTTATCTATACTCAAACAGATTGACGCTTCCAGGATTCCTCAATGCACTCTAATACGCATGGATCAAATTTTAATGAATGACGAGCGACTGGGTGTGGAAGAGGCCGCAAGTACAAATGAAAGCATACACCAAGATGGCAATTGAATTCAGTTCAAGGCAGTAAGCTCTGAATTAACAATATGCGCATTATGTCTTGTTTTTGATGCTTTATTCTCGGATTAATAATTACAGATGAAGACGCTTTTGTAAACTTACTTCTCAAGCAAAATTAGCGGTCATTGAACGAAGCAGTATTTTGCAGTATTTTGTATGCATCGAGGACAGTTAATGGACACTTTGAAGGCTATCAACAATTTCAATACAACTATATACTGATGGATACTAGTATAATTTTGTATTCTACTGTAGTTTGAAACTATTTTTGTGTTTCTCTGATGGGAAATAACATTGTTCGGGTCTCATTTGCACTGTATTTGCACGCTAAGGTTGAGGCTCCTAATTTGCATGATTCGTAAATACCGTTATTTCAAAGCTTCCTCGTGGTCTTAAAACCAACTGGCCGCACAATTTTTTTTTCATGATATTTAAGATTAGGTCTTTATTGTTTTGTTGCTGCAAGGAAATTGCTGTACGACGATCCACTTTTGGTTTAGAGGAATTTTTGTGAACCCATTTTTCCTGTTTTATTACAAGCTGTGAAAGTGGGTTGATAAAAGTTAATGTTTAACCACTTGGAACAACGATATGGAAACTTTTATAACGTTGTAATAATAACTGGACTTGTACCTGTCAAACAACAGTAGAATTTTGCTCTGCATCAAATTTTAAGTGTTGCGAGAAATTGCCAAAGTTAGGGAAATTTTGCATTTTTCATACTAAAAAAATATCAAATTTGGTCCCCCAGGGGACCCCCCTGTAAATTGCTGAAGAAAACATTTTGAGACCAAACGAAATGTATTTTTATAGTTACTAGACAAAGTGTAATTCACATGCAAGAATTGAAGAAAATCTGTTTCATGACCAATTTTGGTTATGAGGATCTTAGGGAGACAGCCTGACGTAAGCGTTGAGACAGATATTTATGGTATAATTATTGTCATGGAAAGCTCATGTCATCATTTAATAGCGATATAAGAGTGTGAGAGATCAGGTCAAGTTGTCATAAGAAGTGAGGAAAACAAATTTATTTTGTGTCTTTTCACTTTGCTAAAGCGAATCACGAAACATGCTTTATACTCGAAAGGGGAGATTTTGGGTGATGCAAATGTTCTAGAACATTCTTCTTTCAAGTGTTTTCAAGATAGAGAGCAGATAAAATTGAATTTTGTTTTGTATTCCGAAATAGCAATAAAGGTTCAGTTTCTTATCTTACTTATTACTCGTGGCGGAGCACACGAGTTGTAAATCCGGCTTTGACTTAGTCTTCTTTTTTTTCGTGTCACATTAGCGCATGCAAATTTATGCACGCATATTTAAGTTTATGTCGACGACTATATGGCTACATACCGCAAAATCTCTCCGTGTGTTGACCTGAGAAGCAAGATAGAGAACTACAGCGTACAATTGCACGCTTTCAAGACAATTCAAGACGTTCATGGATGGATAGGACCGTTTTATTTTGTGTTCGCCGCTTATTCCTGTGGGATTTTTGCTCCGGCAAGTTCTGTGTTTTTTTATATTAAACTTGCCATTTGCTTAGCGATCGAGCTTAAGTGTAAGCTGCTGAATGTAGTGGATTGTAGTGTAGTCTTACTTTTAAACCCGTGTATACGTGAAAGCATAATGAACGATTTATCGGCAACGGTGGCTAAATAAAATTCACTCTCTCACTCTCTCACTCGTTCCTTCCACAGCTTCCATCAGCTGTAAACTTTATAGTGAGTAAATTCTTTGTTACGAATACATTTCGTAACAAGAATTCAACGTGAATCCAGCGGTAACAATAATTAATTCGATGTAAATGAATATAGACAACAATAAGCTTACAGATGTTTCACATTTGGAGTTTTTTGTGCAACATTAAAATCGATCTAAAAGGTTGCAACCGAAACACACTTTTTGATGCGTATCTACCTTAAAAAAAAACAAAATTTAGTTTTTCCGTAGCATGTGTTCTTCGACAACGCAGTGGTATGTGTTTTGGCTTAGCCCCGAAAGGCCCGAGTTTGAGTCTCCATAAATTCCTTTTTTTTTCTTTTTTTTTTTTCTTTCTTCGAACTGGACATTATGAAAGTGATGTACTTTTTCTTTTCGTTCGTCAAAAATCCTTACGTTTAATTTTAAAAAAAAAAACAACATATATATCGAACCGTGTCAGTGTGAAAACGTAAGCTAAGCTCTTAGGAGCCTTTGATTAGACATAATTTCAAGTTTATGTTTCTTCGTAAAAGCACTCAAAACACTCGGGAATCAATGCTGCAATGAGTTAAAGGCGCCACGAGTTCAAGCTGTGTGCAGCTTCTTGTTTATCTTACATTTCATCACCGATTCTGCTGAATACCTGTTTTTTTTTTTTAATAGCACTGTTCAGTGCTTGTTTTAAATCGTATAATGGAAATAAATTTTTCCTATTTGAAAGGATTTGATTGGCGAACTATGCACGTTTGAAAATACGCGTACGAGTTTAAAAAAGAACATTCTTCTGACATGCAATGCACGAGACAGTGCTGTAAAGGTCAACAAATTTAACGCATTAGGTCAGTACGTGACTTGAATTGCACGTTTCAAAATCGCACGACATTTTCCATGCCGTTTGCGACACTCCACTTAGCCAGCCGTATCCGAATTTGATTTATACGAAGCTATTCATGTGGTTAGTTGATCGTAAAGCACTGAATGCATGCGACAAAGACATACTGTCAAAATCGGCTTAAATAATTTTCTTGGCCGGGCCGTGATAAGAGGCAAGGGTGAAATATGGTCAATATGGAAAGGGCCATTCGATAATATCTGAATCGCAGCTTGACAGAGAGACTTTTAACTTTAATAAAGCTGGTATACCCAACGTACCGTAGAGAGCTGACATACCGTAATAATAATAATAATAATAATAATAATGATAATAATAATAATAATAATAATAATAATAATACAAATAATTACGATTGCTGTTTTTTTCTTGTTTCCGACAGTTGCCTTTCTCCTCAATGCTAGACAAAAGTTTATTTTGAAAAAAAAAAAAAAAACAAAAAACAAAAAACAAAAAAACAATGAAAAAAAAAAGAAAACAAAAAACAATGGAATTTCTCTTTCTCTCTTCGATTGTGGAGTAGTTACACTACTAGCTATATTTCGAATTCTTAATTTGTTATGTATGTTTAAAGCCCGATTTTACTTCTCGTAGATTTCTTGTCTAACAGCAAAGAATCAGTATAATAATCAGATTTGAGAGCTAGATATTTGGCAGTTATAATACGTTTGCGATGGTTGCTCTATATCTGGCTTGGATTAGTTTTGTTAACTACGCAAACTGTTTACTTGTTACAAACGAGACGAATAGAAAAGAACTTATATTCAAGTATATTTACTACCACAACACTGTAAGAGTACATTAGCTCGGGAAAAAATCAGCATACTAAGAAACTGTTTAGAAATCTCCCGAGTTTGAGTTGTTTGCCCCTTCAGAAATCACGTGGTTAATTTGCAAAATAAAATAAAACCAACTTGGCGGCTGTCGTGAAACGACACACTGGAATCAAGGTCGTATAGAACAAAAAATGTCTGTTGAACCTCATTTGATCATCTAAGCTTAGCCCAAATCAAAGCTTGTTTCTCAAACAACTTTGAAAGGGTGACACTTGGCGTTATCTGATATCACTAACCGAGTTATTTTGCGTTAAATGTTATATTTCACAATATCGAGCAATTCTGGGAAACCTCTTCAATTTAGCAGTACCTATTCGAGTCCCAAATGATGGCCGTCTTATCGCAGCTGCCGCTGACCACAATACTGAAGGCCTGGCACAGTTCAATACAGGTGATCGAGTCCTTGTGGCCGTGAAGGCGAACTCTCGAGCCCAGGACTTCTATGGCACATTCCTGGAATACAAAACATAACATGTTAGTGCACTAACATTCCGTTCTTTTTATCGGTGTAGCGTTTTTGAATGTTTGAATACACCCAGCGTAGCCAATCGATAAAAATCGGTACCGGTAAAAATCGATTGATTGGTAACGTAAATCGGTAGAAATCGATGAAACAATTCGGTGTGTCAAATCGATATTATCGATTCTGTTTGATTTTATCGATTTCTAACGGAAAACGTTCTTTGTTTGTTTTTGGTATAAAAATAGCTGGTATACAATAAACAAAATGTACTTATTCAATTAAACATGTTTACTTCACCATTTGTAACGTGAAGGAGTTGATTTTCACGTTCACAAGAAATACGAAACGATAAACAAAACAAGGCAAATGATAAATGCAGAAAAAAATTTACATTGTCAGTAACATAGAAATAACAAAACAGCAACTACTATTGTTCACAGGTAAATATGATGGGAAATATTTTTCTAGGTCTCCTAATAAAAGGTATATACGGATATCGGTACCGATTTTTATCGATTGGCTACGCCGGGAATACAATAACAATATAGTAGGTCATAAGAACCATTAACACCAAATCTGCGGAGCAAAGTTATAAAGAAACAAAGTTGCAAATCTCGGGTATAACGAGTACAATTCTTTCCCATTTTGTCTCACAACGTAGTGGCATTGCTATTTGCAATGAAATACAAATCAGCGAGCGCTCCATGTTCAGTAAGCGGTCGATATAGCATTAAGACCGCTCGGTAACCAATCGGGATGCTCCTTTTCAACATGAAGCTGTTCGGAATCAATGTGATATATAATACAGTTTGCATGTACATTAAAAAGTTAATCTAGTGTCGTAAACAGAAAAAAATAGTTGCTGTAACATGGACTCACTGCAGTCGGATTGTACTTGACAGGAAGCACTGATAACGTGCCGGTTGATGTACCAATGAACAGCGACTTACAGCCGTTCGTCATAGCACAGCACGTGATCTAAAGGGAAACAATAACTGAATTACTATGACTGTAAGCATCAAACATATGCGATATGCACAGATATGAAAACTGGTGAGAAACATTCATGTTTAGGGCAGCCGGATAAATATGTTAGTGGCGGCGGAGTGGGGGAGTGGCGGACGTATCTAGGGAAAGTATTTAAGGGGAAAAAAAAAAAATTTTGGTGTCACTTTTAAAATCCAAAAAGCATACATGTATGTGTATCAAGGAGAAGTTAAACATAATGTAACAATTTGTTAACAATCACCATGACCCAAAGTATAAAGACGTGTCTTTGGTTGCGGACAGCCAAGATGGAAGTGGATTGCAACTTGAAAACATTGGTCATATTTTGGTTAAAACTTTTCCTTTGTGTCTTAGAAAAACGACTGAAAAACAAATTATGGTTTGTTCTTTCTATGAAGAATAACTTGCTATTTCCCTCCCGGTGTTCTAGGAACGTGTGTAAGCAAAGATGCTTAGTCAAATATTTAACAGTTTTTCTTTTCCAAAAACCAGCCAAATCATTGTGACATTGCCACGTCAAACAGTTTCATGTTAAATAGTTCTAATTTTTCAGTTGTCGAATAAAAATTGGGATTGCGACCATACATAGTTCACTTAAGGCCCCGAAAACACGGTGCAAATTTTCTTGCAACGTTGCGCACAACAATAATTTTTGGGGGTGTCACACGATGCAATTTGTTGCGCGCAACGTCGCTAAAGTAGAACTCGATTCTACTTCTGCAAATGTTGCGCGCAACGGTGAAAGAAACGTTACACCGTGTGTCCGGGCCTTTACTTTATCCCAAATTCATGATTTTTTTTTAAACATCTGTCAAATTTATACTTTATACTTTACTTATAGCTGGTAAAGGTCGCTTAACCACAGAGCACGCTAGGTTTTTAACTTAATTTTAACATTTTCTGTTAAAACATTTTGAATACATTTTTGGACGCTGTATTGTCGGAAATGTTGCTTGAAGGCTGACTTATGAAGTCTCTTGGCTTTCCTATTTTTATTGGAATTTTTTGTCTTAATGGAGCAAGACAATGAATCTCAAACGGACTTATTTTCGTCTCCAAATTTGTAGGTTTTAATGCCACTCACCTTGTCGGGCGAGTAATTTTTCATGAGACAAATAGGAGCACTCTCACATTTTCTGTTAAAACATTTTGAATACATTTTTGGACGCTGTATTGTCGGAAATGTTGCTTGAAGGCTGACTTATGAAGACTCTTGGCTTTCCTATTTTTATTGGAATTTTTTGTCTTAATGGAGCAAGACAATGAATCTCAAACGGACTTATTTTCGTCTCCAAATTTGTAGGTTTTAATGCCACTCACCTTGTCGGGCGAGTAATTTTTCATGAGACAAATAGGAGCACTCTCAGGAGAAGTAAAGACGCGAATACCCCCATCCATGTACCCCCAGCTTAACGCCGCTGACCACAATAATCGTTCCTCGCTCTCTCCAGGCTCCGCTTGGTGCACGGTTAGAAGTGTAGTGTTGTGGCTCAATGCGTGTACATTGTTGTTGTTTAAACTGATAAGAGACTTCACAGAAGAGTTAAGAGCTTGCGTGAATCCCACTGCTGGGGCGCCTAAAGCTGGGGAACCCACGTACTCGCCCCATTTAAGGCCCTCGACCGTGCTTATAGGCGATAGAATATCTGTTAAGCGCACAAAATAAGAGGGGTGAGCACGCGTTACGGGGATGTAGATAATAACAGGTCTATTTCGGTCCTTTTCCCTGGGTTAAACGGTGTTAAAGACCAGTTATTTATGTCCCTAAACTTGTACATCTATATCATGCATGTTTACACAGATTCACAGATTCACAAATTCCTAGGTTTTCTTTCCGCTTTACACATGAATTAATATTCAGCTCTGCGGATATCTTGGATTAGGAAAATAGTAGGGAGAAGTAAAAAAAAACACTCATTGTGCTTTTATTCACCATCATCGGGTATACAACGGACTCACAATTGGTCTGCTTTCCACTGAGTACAGTTGGCTTGATTAGCTCAAATGTATAAAGTGTTGCGTTTGGTTATCGCAAAGGT
This sequence comes from Cladopsammia gracilis, assembly GCA_022457155.1. Taxonomy (NCBI): domain Eukaryota; kingdom Metazoa; phylum Cnidaria; class Anthozoa; order Scleractinia; family Dendrophylliidae; genus Cladopsammia; species Cladopsammia gracilis. The sequence goes on from JAJGOT010000025.1 coordinate 2,456,600, forward strand.
CATGGGTTCGAATCCCGGGCAAGCCTGAAATGTTTTCATGTTTTAGGTTTTCTTTTCAACTGCTTAGTTGACAGGATCAATGCGAGAATCACAATTATCACTCATAAGTGCCACATTGTTAGGGAAAACCAATGCAATGTTTAGGGCTATTAAACCCTGCAATAGACTAACTGGACGTCCTATCCAGCAAGCCGATGTCCATGAAATTGAGAATGTTCAGACTAGCTGTGGAACGTACCTTCACTGATTTTGGTGGCCTGTGGCTTGCGCTGTGGCCTCTGGCTGTGAGGAAAGGTGAACAGTTGCCGTGGCGTCTGACCGCACGTCTCTATCATGGTCTTGAGCGCTTTCTGACGGACATGGTCTGTGATGGCGTTTATATCGACGCCGTAATACATCTAAAACAATTTTAATTGTTTAACAAAGCTTCTCTTGTTAACTCCCGTATGCGACCACCCAAAATGTAAAGCGACGGCGATCGCTTACGGGCGATCAGACCTCAGGGGTCCTTTTCTACGAATCATTTGAACTTGTTATAATTTCAATGTATAAACAACCTATTAGCGATGGTTAGACGTTTTGTTGAAAGGGGCAAAATTATTAGAGTTGTACTGCAACACACTATAGCCAGTAGAATTCTGGAAGTAATAAACAGCCAACGAAAGTAAAGGCTACCCGAAACTGTAGCGTTAATTTTCGAAATTCCCGAAAGTAACTACCCTCCTGAAAACAACCGAAAGTAACGATCTAAAAACATTGGAAGGGAAAAAACCACATGTTTATTCCCTCAAAAAAGCAACTCTAATGCAACAATGGCTTGGCTTGATCACCGAAGTACGTTACTTAGGAAAAATTTTTACCTTAGTTAATCAGTCACTTTTTGAATTGGAACATTCAAATTTGCGGTCGTATTTACGTTGTTCAGTTAATTTTTTTCGAATTGACTATTCGCGCATTTTAGTAGTCCGAAAGTAACGGCCACCCAAACTAGCTGCTACCCCAATGTCGCGGCCCCTTAGGACTGCTAATTCCTAATCATAGTGTAACGAGGGCCGCTACGTTTGGAATTCTACGGAATTCAATCTCAAGTTGCGTCTGCAGTAATATTGAAATATTGGCAAGTGGTCGGTTACTGGAGGTTAAAACCAATAGAAAAAATCCGTTCATTAGTGTTGAAAGTGGTCACGGTCGCTTACGAGAGGTTTCGACTATAATGATTCGACTGAAAAAAAAAATGGTATTTTAGAAAAGTAGTCTCTTAGGACAGGCGGTCTCTTACGAAGGGTAGTCGCACATGGAGGTTTGACTGTACTGTCTAGCACGAGATAAATGAATTTTCATTTAGGGACCGGTGATTTGGGAGCGTTTCGAAAACAAATTTTTCCATCCTTCATTTCGAAAGTAAGGAAAACGTTGAGCGAACCAAGGCGGGTGGACTTACCGCAGGGTGAAACACGTTAATTGCATTCACAGCCTTGCGTCCTCTCTGTTTGTACCCGAACACAAGATCAATCCACTGGTTCAGATGCTGCGACACAAATTCCGATTCCAAGGCCTAGAAAATAAAACCGTGTAAATAGAAAATGAATCATAAGCTACAGTAATTAAATCCGACTATATGAGTGGAAATACGTGTCTGTAGAGTTGGAGGTGCATGAATGTGTACCTGAGGACAAAACACTTACGGTGAGAAAATCTCGCGCCACAAGTGAGATTATAGCTTGTATAATCTGCTGGCGCGTGTACTGATTGTCCGAGAAACTGTGGGATTTCGCCCCACACGAACCACAGTACAATGCATAAAATAAGCTTAATCGCGAGTAAGGCATACCTGTCTGTGAATTAAGATGAAGAGCCTGGTGCTACCTTTGGCCCATTGAGGTAATTCCACATCCATCACACGGTTGCCATTCTGACGCACGCCAAGATCGAACCCTGCAGAAAATGTAAACATGTCAGAAATTCCATCCAGAGAAATATTGAACGGTGTTGAAGCTGGTCTTAAATCGAGTAAACCCCTCTCGCCTGAAAAAAAATTAGGCCACCTCTAAATGACTCACTTATGAATTTGTAACAAGAACACTATAAATGAAAGGAAGACTGTAGTTTTATGTTACCGCCAGCATCTCTACTCCAACCCCAACCCCGATATGTACTCCTCCAGTTATGACTCCTTAAATCTCTTTAAAGTGCCAGTTCATTTCGATTTACTTACCTCTCCAAACCGTTTTTTAATCAGAGCACAGGAAGATCGCTTTTTCCGGCCTTACTTTTCGCATTTGCACGGCCGCCATTAAATTTGCAGAGAACTGCGGTAACTTCAAGTGAGTAGTTTGTAGGATAATTTGCCCATGCTTGTTTTCATGCTTTCAGATGCAACACGTCGATAGACAGCAAATACTTTTCGCTTAGTTTATTTCCTGGCGTGTATCTGCCAAAATCGTCCTTCGAACTGTCCCACATTTCCCATAACACAGTGTGTTCGAAATAGGAACTTCAGCTTCAAAATCCCAAAATTCGATTGACGTACTTTTAGTTCTGAATCGTCGACATATTGCAAGGGATTTAGACCCTGATTGTTTTCACATCAGAATACTTGACGTTTAGATCATTTCCTTGTGTAATTAAAATCTGCCAAAATCATCCTTTAAACCCTCCCATGTTTGCCATATAAAAGCACAGAAATCGAAGAATTCAAGCTCTCTGTGATATCACAAGCACTTTAGCTGGTAAGTACTTCATGTATGGTCCAAGGAATTGGGAGAAACGAAAATTACGTTGAACGTTGAACTGGCTTAAAAAACTTTATACGTTGCCGCAATAAAATCTGACGTTAACAATCGTCTTTCAAAGTTGTCTCATGTGAGAATCTTCACAGTAACAATACCTTCGGTATTTTCCAGGAACTCTGGGAGGAAGAAGAACTCTGGGATTAGTTCTTTGACGTCAATAGCAGATTCAAACGAAGAAAGATGCCATGCTGTTGCCATGGAGTGAAATGTTCGATCTGGGATATCAAAACTTCCATCTATTGGAGGAAATGTTCAAAGGTGAGCTGCAATTACTTTACGTTTCCTTTTCTGCTTAGATCTTAAAGCACACTTTGATTAAAGGAAAATCAACTTTAATGGTTTGATTTTGTATAATTATACTAAATAAATCAGATGAAACTAAGTAACACAAATAGCCCGTTGGGCTTCACAACTGGGCCGTTTCGTTCCAGTCCCTACCCTGCCGCTCTTAGCTCAAATATTTTTACTGGGATACTTATTATGATTGTAAATTGCTCGTGGTTTAGAAATTATTGTTATACACAGTCTACAGTCCAGTCCATATTGTACAGTCCACGATGAAAGTCCTCTGTCCACAGTTGACTGTTGTAATTTTTTAATCTGAAAGTAGTAGTCCACATTTATACAGCCAGTTGTCCAGTCTACAATCCAAGACTCACAATCTGGAATCATTGCGCACAGTCCAGTCCACATTTTCAATTTACACTTCACAGGCCGCTTCTCGCACTCTCTCGTAGGCTATTTTTGACAGTCTATAGTCCAGTGGTTCAGTCCCCAACTCTATATTTTTACTCTGATGGATTTGGTTCCAAGCAAAAACGTTATTTGCGTTTGGGTGGTGCTTATTTTTTCGCTTTATAAAAGCTTGAAACCACCCACTACAAGGTGTGACAAACGTTAAAGCAAGGGCATTTCGAATAATCTGAACATGATCGATCAACCAGGTAATTTAGCCACCCACAGCGTGACATTAATACGAGATATATGGAATTTGAGCGAGACTCGATGACGTAATGCTTGATAGTTGTTTACTCAGTAGTTCTTAGACGAGTAGCACTTTTTGTCGCGGATCGTGAGTCGCGAATGAAACGGTCGTGGGTGCGGGTAACAGGTACGGGTAACAGGTGCGGGTGCGAGTAAAAGGTGCGGGTGCGCGTAAAAATCGCGGGTAACAAATTATCAAAAAATTAAAATAAAATACCAAAAATTAAAAAGAAAAAAATTACCAAAAACTTACTTCTCCCAAAGCGGAGTTTCGAATTTTATCGTCCACTAATCATACTAGAAATGTGCAGTGGCATAGCCACAAAGTGACTCTCATTATTGTTAACAGATCGAATTACAATGTAAAAATTTTGTTTTTGTTTCTTTTTGTGTGCGCGGAGAGAGGAAAATCGGAAAACCCGGCGAAGCCTTTGCACAGCGGTATATATATATATATATATATATATATATATATATATTTACAAAATTCATTAATAATTCATGAGCAAGTAAGCCAATCCAAACATGTAAATTAAGTCACATGGATACCACTGTAAACCCAATACAAATTCCAACTGTCTGAAAGCTCGGGGAGGGCTTGAAAAGATAGCAGGGAAAAACTGGGATTTATGAATTAGCAATGAATTGTTGACAAATTGATACAGAATACTAAGTAACCTATTAGTATTCTGTATGAAATATAACGTATAAAAACATGCTCATAAGAGCCAAACTTTGAAAGCTAATATTAATGCATCGCAACCGCAAAACCACATAGCGGAGTCGGTGTAGGCCTGTCATGAACCTCATTTCGATCTTAGGGAAACTAAAAAATTGACCGCTAGGACGGGTGTCCTGTTTACCCGCTTCACACCCAGTAATTTCTATATATAAGTGCGCCCATAGCAGACGTGACCGAAAAATGACCACGTGATCACCATTTTTCCGGCCATTTTTCACGTCAGACTGATACTTACGACAAACAAAGACAAAGGAAAAAAGGATCAGTCTGCCATTTGATTTATCTTTATGGTTTTTGCTGTTTATTGTTTACATTTTTCACGTCGCTGCCGTTTACCCAGGCACCAAGTGCACATTATTACAGAATCACTCTCCGACACTTTGCTCTGCCCCTTCGGTGTCCGTATTAGAGAGGTTAAAACGGGGAATCTTTAAAATGAGGAATAAAACTCAGCTCACTGAAGTTCACAAAGTACTGATTATTCGTGGGAATTTTTTCTTATGAAAGGTGACAAGCCTAACACAAATTCTGCTCGTCGCTAAAACCATTTTAGCCCAGCTTTAGAATATTCAATAAGTCTACCCCACGTACGTGCCTGACAGACTTTTCTGTCCACCCTACTACCTTTCACTATCAACATTCTTCTTTTTTTATTAACCTCACGTTCTAACGCATTAACGAGATGGCTTTAAAAGCCCTTTGATTGAATTGAGTACTGGCGGCAAGCCGAATTCGAAATGTAAAGTTAAAATAATGGCACTTCCCGTACGAGTTTTGAATTGAAACTTCGCAAGGTAAGTAACGAGTACTTATATTTTTAAAATATGAAGAGAACAGAAAATGTATGTTTTTGATCATAGTGGCACTTTAAGGTGTAACATTGTATACAATATAGAGATAGAAAAATCCGGAGACAGAAAGTGTAGCCACAAACGGAAGTTTGTGAACACGTAACGCGCGCGTGACGTAGGTTAAATCCGACACAGAATATGAGGGAAACGTAGTGAAATCGTAGAGATGTATGAGTTGTTGAACGACTAAAATACAATGTTCTTAATGTTTAGTGCTTAAAGTTTATTGTACCGCTTCATTGAACGCGGGTAACAATTTGGTTACCCTGCCATGAGGAACTGCGGATCAAAAGTGTTGAAAGGACGATTTTTGGTGTTATGGGAAACACATTTTGAGTGGGAAATTCAAGCGAGTGGATCGACCACGTGGAATGGCGAAGGGATTTGCAGTCAAATGCCAACGTTAAGAGCGCAGTAGGAGAGTTACAGTGGCACAGAAACGTTAACTTTACTGTAAAGTCGGTTAAGCGGATAGATTGACTTGTTATGTATGTATATTTACACTTGGTACTGAACGTTTGTGTTTTGAAAACCGCTGCACCCTACGGCTACTAGTGGAAGCGCGATTGTTCAACCAAGATGGGGCCCGCCTTGCCGAAATGATAGAAATACTAGGAATTGAGTATGATATAACGGGAAAAACTAAAATGCAGAGAATCAAAATGATCAGGAAAGAAATCGATAGCAAAATGGAAGGTTATGAAAAGGTCGCACTCACATATTTCGAACAACTACTCGCCTACGTAAAAGGAACTGTACCCCCTCTTGAAAATTCGGGTGAATCGACTGAGCAAACTAAGCAAAAAGCGGCGGCTGCCGGGGTAAACAGCGAAAAATTGGGCGCCAGGGAAACAACCAAACAAGAACAGGCCGAACAAGGGGCAGAGAAAAACGGTCCCACCATCCTCGTTGCGTGGAGAATATAAACTATCGGGACAGATTGGCGAACCTTAATGCCGGCATTAAATAGACTCTGGTCTCAAACGTGGTTATAAAGAAAGTGAAATTGTGATTGCTGTGATCACTTCACAGTAGTCTTAGAAGTTATGGGAAAACATCACGTTAACTTTCCCTTGCTAAATTACGGCGGATTCTCCGTGCCCGTTGACGAGAGAAAGCTGCATCTGAGGTGTACCAACAGCTAACCACAGTATGCCAACAAAGCAATGAATCACCGCAACAATTCTTACTCCGTGCTTTGGACCTGCGTAACAAGGTATATTTCGCCAGTCAGGAATCAGATTGTGAGTTCAATTATGGCCTAGAACTGATTCAGAAGACGTTTGTGACATCGTTTGAAACTGGTCTTCGTGACGACAATTTAGCATCCATCCCTTCGCACCCGAGGGGTTACTGACCAGGAACTAATGAAACAAGTTAACGAACTAGCCCCACAGAAAGCAGAGCGAAACATAACATTGGCCAACGAACCCCAGAAAGTGACCAAAGTGAATCCGGCAGGCGGCAAAACCAGACTGGAGTCGTTCTCCCTACAGAAGCCGTGGGCGTGATTACCAGCCAAGCAGAGGTACCCACGTTGGAGTTGTCAGAGTTGTAAAGAGCGTGGAAGAGGAAGGGAATATAACTATTGTTTTTCTTGTGGTAGTTTTGCACATGTTGCTTGTGAGTGAGCAGTTCTCTGGAACAGCCTACCCTGTGATATGAGAGAAATGAAATCTCTAAGTCAATTTAAACGTTCAGCTTATCTGAATTTTTAATTTAAACTACACACGGCATTCATGAAAAACAGGTTATTTAGATTAATTGTAGTTAGCTTTGTAATTTGTTTAGGCTAGTCAGATTAGCTAGGTTAGGTTCCTGATGATTTTACCGTGTTAAAATAAAGATTTACAATTAAATTACAATTACAATTACAAGTAGTGTAGTCGGCTGGGAAACCGGACCAATGACTATTCCGGCCGGACACAGAATAGTCGACAGTAACAGCTACAAGTCCCATCGGTGTAATGGCTGTGGCCAAGTTCAGTTGGAGAAAGTAACGTTCTTGCAATGCTCGAAATGTTAGGCCGTTAAATACTGTAGTTGGGCGGGTGAGAGGGAGGAGACACTGGCCAGACCACAAAGTGTAATGTACTGCAATTTCACACGTGTCAGACAAAGCAGAGCCAAAGACCCTAGGGCCCTAATGATAGCACCTTTGTTGGTCATCTGACACCACAACAACATACCATAGTGGTAAGATTGGTGGGAAAAGATGCACTGTTAAGGGAGAGATCAATAGTCAGTTAGTAGATGTACTTTGGGACACGGGGACTAAAGTGTCGATCATATCCAACAAATTCTTAAGGATGCATTTTCCTGGTGTTGTTGTCAAGGATATTTCGGAACGACTTAACACTGAACTGAACTTGACTGCTGCCAAAGATAGTGAGATACCATATATGGGATGGGTGGAGCTGAATTTCAGACTGTCATCTTGCAACAAGGAACTGACAGATCCATTTCTTGCTACGGAACAATATTTGGACTCACCGTTGACTGGTCTTAATGTTATAGAAGTGATTATTAAACATAGCAATGGGGATGTTGCATTGTCGCAAAGTATCGCATCCAGCTTTACTTGACAGCCAAAGGGCTTCAGTATTCGTGAATTTTATGTACAGTCTTAATTAAGAGGAACTTTGACCCACTAAAACTACCAAGGGTGACATCACTATACAAAAGGATCTTTTTTTTTTTTCAGGGCAGATACGGGACCAGTTGGAAGATATTAACACTGGTACTGTTTGAACCGGATGAGGCTAGCCCATTGCCTAGTGTTTTGGAGGTCATTGAAACTTTGTTGACCGTAAAGAAAGGAAAATCAAGTCACGTGGACATTGACATAACCAATAACACTAACCACGACATAGTACTTAGGGGGCGAACCCTACTTGGCCGACTACAACTCGTCCAGTCTGTGACACCAGTTGAAGTTAAAATAAAGGAACCTGAAAGTAGCAACATTGGCACACAACAGGAGGTTCAAGAATCAGGGGCTAAAAAGCCAGTCCAGACGCTTGATGAAGAGCTGGGAGGAGTACCGAGAGAAACTCGAGCATCCATACAAATTGAGAGACAAATGGAGATTCCATTGCATTTTAAGAACATAGACCTAGAAGGGTTGAGTAACAGGAATATATTGGTACAAGACAGACAATAAAATATAGAATAGGCACGATATACAGTATTATAAGCCAAAAGACAATACATTCCGACCGCTAAATTAAATCAGCAATATTATTTATACAGGCACAGAATATGAAATTGTGGAGAAGTTATATTATATTTGACCACCAGCGCTCAGCTCATTACAGCAACTTTACTGGTTCCAGAGTCATAATGGAATAGAGATCCTCAATGAAAGAACGAGAAATAAACTAGCATATCTTAAAATGCACAGTTATGGTAATAATTAATGACTAAGACAAAGTTTGTTTCGTCATGCATCTTTAAAACTCCTTCCCTTTAGAGTTACGGACTGAGAAAGCTGATTCCCTTGCTAAAGATGTTAATGATGCTTGATGCATCCAGGACCTTGGGCTTGACCTAGATTTAGAGGACCAGACTCCTGTGCAAAAGAACTATGTAGCAGAAAAACGAAATGCGAACAGTTTACAAGATCACTTGAACAAGAGCAAGACCAAAGGTGGGCCCACACTAAACACCACAGCTCCGTTAAAACCCATAATGACCACCTCGCTTTTTGAACTTATTGCCATTGACTTTCTTCATTTGGAAAAGAGTAGCGGAGGGTATGAGTATATCCCAGTCATTATGGATCATTTTAAGCGCTATGCCCAGGTTTATGCAACGAGAAACAGGTCATCTAAGACAGTGGCTCAAAAACTTTACAACGATTTTATCCTCCGGTTTGGTTTTCCCTTAAGGATTCATCATGATCAAGAGGGAGAATTTGAAAACCGGCTTCACCAGCAGCTTGAGAAGCTGTGTGGCGTGGAACAATCCCGTACCACTGCCCTTATAACCCCCAAGGCCACGTGGAGCGACTCAACTGAACACTGTTGAGAATGCTTCGCACCTTGCCAGAGACCCAGAAATCACGTTGGGCAGAACACTTGAACCATGTGGTGCACGCGTATAATTGCAAGAGGCATGAATCAACTGGCTACTGGTCGTTCTTTCTCCTCTTCGGTCGAAATCCTCGTTTGCCTGTAGTCTTAATGTTTGGAATTGACGGTCAAACAAACCACGAGAACCACTCACAATACGTTGAGAAGTGGCGAGAAGCAATGACCGAGGCATACGAACGTGCAGGCAAGAAGTCCAATGAAGTAGGCACAAGAGCCAAACAGCGTTATGACCGCTCTGTGCGAAGTTCGGTATTGCAATCTGGCGATAAGATGCTCGTACGAAATCTAAGTGAACGTGGTAGACTCGGCAAACTGCGATCGCATTGGGAGGATCGGATTCATATTTTAGTTAGCCGCAAGGGCGAAGATAGCCCTGTGTATGAAGTCAAGCCTTAGGTTGGCACTGGTGGAAACAGAATCCTACATAGGAACTTGCTATTGCCATGCAATTACCTCCCTGTTGACATCCCACGTAAGACTAACCATAAAAGAGGAAGAAGAGTGTAGCGATGTTCAGCAGAAACCTGAAACACAGTTCGAAGACTTATCAGATGGAAACAGTAGTGAAGATGAGTATGCAGTCTCCTTTATAAACACCCACACTGGGCAGACCCCAAAGGAGGTGATTACAGAGGAGTTCCCCAGACCTTCAGTTAATTGAAGAGGATGCAATATCAAGCATTGGTCAGGAAGAGGAACCAAGCGGACAGTGTTCTGGAAGAAGGCAGATATGAGTGTGGAGATGAGCAAAATCCTCCAATCCAGAATGACAACAGTCACCCAGGTGCTCCCGAACTGGGATCTAGGTCTCAACGACAGAGACACCCACCGACCTACCTGACATACGATACTCTCGGCAATCCCGCATATGTCACTCAAGCTTTGACATACTTCATAACCGCCAACAGTGGTTTGGGAAGCCAGCTATCTTAGTATTGTAATACTCACCCTACTTGGAGTGCAGGTTTACCAGCTGTGCAGAAGTTCCCGCTATCAACATTTCCACCATTGTCTCAGAATCCAGTGATCTCCAGTTATCCAGGACAGTACCTGCAGTACCCATCAATGCCCCAACCTGTGTTCCAGCCGTTTAACCAGTACTCTCAGTCTTGTTCTCAGAATTCCATTGTTTTGTATCGTTTATGGTTCATACTAACTCCACCCAACTACATTTCTTCAATTAGTTTTATATTTGAATACAACAGTAGAGTCAGTTATTAATGCCCTAGCAGCCTATTCATAACACTCATAATCATATGCAAGTTGAATATATGCAACAATAATGCATTCTTTTGGGCTGAATGTGAGTTATTCACGCTGGTTACGTAATGGCCTGGTAATAAATAGTGGGAGGACTTGTTCACTTCATTCACACTCAGTTTCCCAGCGGAACGAGGAGTAGGGAACGGCCCACCCTCCCACCCCGTCGTTCGGGTCGTACCGCTATCCCCACACACCTCCCTAAGCCAAGTTGTTCCAGCTTGGCTTAGTCCGCTGGTCAATCACTATTTCCATATCTTAATTCAACTGATTATGAATGGGAGTGTTGTGAAATAGAATACTATTTATACCAAACGTTTCTCTGCCAAATTGTGTAAATACGTAACCGTAATGTCATGTCATGGTGGCTATGACGTTCATGTTTAAAAGGCTGAATTTGACAAATACTTGCCTGAACCAGCACCAACATCCTAAGAGCGTTTTCCATTTAAGTGTTGAAAATAATTTAGCAAATGCTTTGGTTATGCATTGTTACGCTTTGTCATGGGCTAAAATACCTCATGCAAAATTCCCAACCAATAATTGCAAAACCAAAACTGAGTTGTGACTTGCTTGCACGCATTTTCCTACGCTTGACGTCGGCTACATGTATTAATTGATTCTACAACTAATTGAATAAATGTTTCGTGGAGTCTGGGAGATGGTTTTTGGAAAACTTGGTTGTAATAATGAGCAACTTATCTGAGAACACACCAAAAGATTACTTTTTTCCACTTCCCAGAAAATCATTCAGTCTTATCGCTCATGGCTTATATTTTTTATCTGAAAACTCTTTTTCAGTCGGTGTATATCATAAGTGTGATAGTTGCAGTTCATCAACTTCGAACTTTACAAATAGAAATGGGCCTATAAAGTATCGAATGTTTCCACCTTCACACTGTTGAAACCTGGTTGCACGTTGGCAACAAACATCGAAGCGCTATCTTGGATTTTACAAAAAATTCAACTTTATCAGAAAAATGCGAAAATTGCAAGTTTTTTTGCTATAATTGCAAAATATGATACAGTTAAACATATTCCTGCTTTTGGTAGCGTTTTATACGTTTTTCTTTTTCACCGAAAAAAGGTGAAAAACGGATTTTTATTAAAAAATGGCTTGATCTCATGCTACTTATGATGTCATATCTCGTTACGATAGTACCGAGCTTAAGCAATCACGACGACGACCGGAAGTAAGTTGATCGTCAGTGCGCAAGCGCGACCAGAAAATCTCGTCGTCGTGTTCTCGTCGACGACTTCAAAAGGATTAGTTTCACGTCGTCGTCAACTTGAGGTCTCTTGAAGAGTTTTATCTCGCTAAAAGGTACGGATTTACTCTCATTTGTCACAGTTTGTAACCGGTTGGTGTTTTTATTTTCTTGTACGGTCGTTTTAAACTCCTCTGTTTAGTTTGATGAACAGAACCAACTTATTTTAAGCATTGCCTTTCTTGCACACAGATGACAACTACCAAAACACTGAGCCATGCGACGGAGAAGGCAACTACGTAAGTTAAGTTTATTTACGAAATTTAATGAAAGAGTGCTTTTTATCATTTTTCTTGAAAGAAAATACTTAAGTGGCAACACAATATACCTTTGGTTTCAGTTAAAAATTAAATATCCTGTAAGTAACTTGCAGCGAAGGATTTCATGAGATTGTGTGTTTACATTTAATTTACTTGAGTGTTTCTCAAGTTTTGCAAATCTTTTTCGAAATGTTTAATTTTAGATCATTGTAAATTCATGTGTGTCAGAAATCGAGTATTATCTTGCTTTCGATCTTTCCATAGCGGTAGTTTTCCCCGCAAAATTTGAGATTGTTTTACAGCAAAGTGTAATTTATGGTTAAAAGCGGATAAGTTTATTTCTAGCTCTCAACATTCTTAAACCCTTTAACTCTGTTTACTTTGGCAGAAGGGATCGACTATCCCGTTTTAAACCAGTGATCACGGTGTCCGAATGGTGTAGAGCGCGGATTGACAACCGAAAGGGCCAAGGTTCAAAGCTCGCTCGTGCCGTCCATTTCTGTTAATTTTTTTCCTTTTTTCTTCACACCGAACATTATGAAAGTGATCTGCTGTATTTTTCTTTTTCTCTTTTTGCGTTTGTCAAAAAACCTTACGTTTAATTTTAAAAAAAATATTAAACCGTGTCAGTGTGAAAACATAACATAAGCTTACCGCAATATTGCGTTACGCGTTAGCATTTCTTATTCATGGGTTGGCTCTTAGGAACCTTTGATTACTTTTATTACAGAAAACAAATTATAAGTTAGCCAGCTGGGAACTTCAAATTGATCGTTATTCGCGCGTCCAACAAGAGCATGAGTGAAAAAACCAGTTACGGGGAGTAAACAATTGTTGTGGCTGTGAAATGAGAACAATGCAACGCTTCACGCTTGGGAATGTAAAATTAACACTTTTTCACCCGTGAAAAGAGAAAAGACGGTCTATTTTCTGTAGAAAAGATCTGGATCCTCCATTAACCACTTTTAAGTTTAAAAAAATGAAAGCAACGGTAACTCAAACTTAACTCAAACTTAACTCAAACTTAACTCAAACTCAACTCAAACTCAACTCAACTCGTAACTCGGTCATTAGTATCTCTCTTGGCAGAAATCCAAATTTTAAGTGGAGTAATGACCACGATATTGTAATGTGCCGGGAGGTGCTTGTTGTTGAGCCTTTCCGATATAAAATCAGAAGCCCCGAAAGAGGACAAGCTTGGGAGTCATTGGCTGAAAGGTTAAACGCCATGTTATGTCCAAAGTTCAGAGTTACAGCAAGATCTGTGCGCGACAGGTACAACCTGCTAACCAAAAAGATGCAAGCCAAATTAAAAAGTGAAGAGAAAGCTAGTGGTATCGATGTGGAAAGTTCAGAGCTCGATTGTGTTTAAGAGGAAATTCTGGAAAAGGAGAAAGCTGCTAAAGAGAAGTTAGAGTGTGAAGACGAGAACAAAAAGAAAGCAATTGAGAATGACAAGGCAGCAGCCGAAGATATGCGTAAGCAAGCTCTGGAGCGTATGGGCCAAACTGCCAAAAGAAAGAAGGAAAGTGGTGACTCAGAAGCGCCCAAAACGAAGAGTCGAAGGAGCACAGCAGATGCTATTGATTATTTAAAGGAAAGGGCTGATAAGGAGACTGTTCTGAAAGAGCAAGAACTGGATCTAAGGAAGAAGGAGCAGGAAACCATGATGGAGAGGGAGAAGGAAAAGAACCAGTATCAAGAAAACTTGATCTCCACTATGGTTCAACAACAACAGCAACAGCCACAGGTGATGATGATGATGATAAATCAACAGCAGCAACAGTCACAGGCATTCTTGGCTCTCATGGAAAAATTTGCACCAAAGTAACTTTTTCAAGTTTGTTTGGTGATCATTGTTGTTGGGTTTAAGTTGTACTTGCCCCTTTGATTTATTTTGATATTAATATTTTTAAATATATTTATTAGAGTTTTTTTGTATCCTTTGTATTTCATATGTGAAATACAAATGGTGAAATTTCTCATGCAAATTAGCCGTCTAGCTTTTGAATTAGAATGTCTCGCGATCAGTAATGCAGCGAGATGAGCAAGCTTTTTTTATGTTTTTGAAGTTGTTTTATCGAAAGTATTTCCGCAGGTCCCAACAGCCAACGTTTAATAAAGACTTGCTTCACAACAAATCACGCGTCAAGTTCAATTTAACTTGCCTGTCTTGCCTGTCAGTAAGTAAAATAACCATTACAATCTAGTAGAAAGCTTGCGGTCTATTGATGCGAACAGGTGTGCCATCGATCATCCCAATCACATCGGAAAAATGCTCAATATAGCCTCGCATGCTAAAATATCTTGACAGACAAATAATGAAAACGTTTGGCTGCTCTCCAATTAAATTAAAAGTGGTCAAACTATCTTCCCTTTTATCGTTGGCAATTAGAAATCACAGGAGTAAATGAGTAAATAATTATCTATTCTGGCGAGAGCACATGCACCTTTACATATTTATTAAATAACAAGTTGTCATAATCTAAGGTTTGACTAATTTACGTAAACTGTGCCTTAAATCGAGACCACATTTTTACTCCCTAGAGTTTCTCCCGCCTGCCTCTCTGAATTTTCTCAAGTTAAATTGAACTTGCAATTGACGCGTGATTTGTTGTGAAGCAAGTCTTCATTAAACGATGGCTATTGGAACCTGCGGAAATACTTTCGATAAAACAACTTCAAAAACTTAAAAAAGCTTGCTCATCTCGCTATGACTGATCGCGAGACATTCTAATTCAAAAGCTAGACGGCTAATTTGCATGAGAAATTTCACCATTTGTATGTCACATGTGAAATACAAAGCATACGAAAAAACTCTATTAAATATATTTCATCGATTACATGGATATTACAATATTAAAAAATCCTGAAGTTGTGTTTATAAACTTTGTCTTACTCGTATTGCTGGAGACTATTGTTATATGCTCTCCTCTCGAAGTTTTGTTTAAAGACTCTTGGTTACTAGTATTACTGGAGGCTATTTTTATATGCTCTCATCTGGACGTTTTGTTTATAACCTCTTTCTTACTACTATTGCTGGAGACTATATTAATATGCTCTCCTTATTGATGTAAAAGTAGATTTGTTGAAGAAATAAATAAACATTTCATAGCTTAAGAGAAGTACTCTTCCAGTGTTGGTGGATCAAGATAAAAAAAAAAATGAAGTTTCGTTACCATAAAGACACGTAAGGGCGTTTTGGAGAAGAGCGGAAACGATATACATTTTACCAACGCTACTAAGCCCAAGTTTTAAATTTTTCTTGAAGTCCAAGAACTTGAGGTAGTTAATTATGTCCCCAAATAGCCATTCAACAGAAGACCTTACAGCACTCATTGCAGTATTGTAAGCCTTCATTTGATCGGTTATAACTCCAAATCTGAATGGACACTGAAGATGCACTCTCAGTGGATAGGCGGGATCCCCGTAAAGGCACATCGGTTGGCCACCATGAGATAAGGCGTACTGCTCTAGGTCTCGCAACAGTCCTGAATCTGAAAGCATTGATGCATCATGCTTTCTGCCCTCTGAAACAACCAAACGAGATAAAACATTAACCAAGTTCATTTCACAGCTACAAGAAATGTTTGTTATTTCAAAAGAAAAAACAAACGGTAAGTGTTAAATCTGTATAACAAAAATGCAGCTACATGACTGTAGGTCTCACCTACGGGACCGTACATATTTCCAATTAAGCCATTTGGTAACACGACGGATTGGAACTTTATAGCATGGACCCGCTTATGACCATTGTACAGTATCCGCTGATTCTCTCCTGGTCGTGCGATTGGTCTTACTGTGCCATCGACGAAGCCAAAGCAGTTGTGTAAAGGCGAGCCTCTTGATGTGATGGCAGCTGCGTACATCTCAAGGTGGTCGGGATCCAAAATCTCACGATTCCAGTGGGTTAACCGTCGGCCATGGATGTCATATATGTAGTCGATCAAAATATTTGTAACCATGCTGATCACAGGAACTGGCCGAGCGAATCTTTGAATCATGTCGCCGTATCTGCAAGGGTACGATAACCGCCTCAACAGCATGCATAAGCCCTCTATTCCACCACAAATCGATCTTTGATCACATCGTATGGTTTGTGGAATTTCCAGAATTTCTGCAAGTAAGTAAATGTCTATTTTCTCGAATCGGAATTCTGCGAGGCACTCTGACTCAGCCATCTCATCTAAGTCGAATTTCGGGTAAGCTTCGTAAGGGAAGTCCGGGTTTCTTGGCTCGAACAGGTCATACAAAATCAAAAACTCTTCGTCATCAATGAAATTTAATCCATGACTAAGAAGAATTAGATTTTGGACGTCCCTAAACGATACCATTTCTTGATAAGGAGCGATACTGCACGAATTTTCAAACGTCGTTGTCCTTGAGCAACTCCGCTGCTTAAGTTTCATTTTCCCGCCTAAAACGACGTTCTCGTTCCAGTCCCTCCGCTCTTACTTGATGTCGTCGTCCTTCCGGTTGTCGTGGTTGCTTAAGCTCCCTAATAACCGATCGTCACCGAACTTTACCAAAATTTGTCTAAAGGATAAACGAACAGCTAATGAAGACGACATGTGCTAACGATAAATACCCTTGAAAAAATCAAAGAAAAATCTGACGTTCGAGGGTTAAATTACAGATTATTACATTCATGGTTAAAAATTTATTACAATTATGAGTAGCCATTTATTACATTTATGTTTGATTCTTATTACATTTATGGTTGGTACTCACGCTTGGCAATTAGGCCTAATTTGGCCACGTTCTTAATTGGTTTAAAAGAAATAAAACTTTGAAAAATACTTTGTTTCTAAAAATAGTAACAAAATGGCGGAAATGTCAAAAATCAAAGCTTAATAACTTTTTAACCAATCGACATTTTCAAAAACTTTTTTCACATTTGATTGGGACATGCTCTTTCAAAATCACTTATGTTTTTTGCCATTAGATAAAATTTAATTTTTACGGTCAATCACGTGACGTCATTTTCCCGCCAAAACCCGTTAAAATCGAAAAACCAAAACCATACGAACATTTGGAATTCAAAGCTCTACCATCCTTCCAACTTTGAGATCAAACGGATAAAAACTGAAAAAGTATTTTGGAACATGGCCAAATTAGGTGTCATAATTGCCAAGCGTGTTACATTATTTTATGGTTGTTATTACATTTATGGGTGGTGATACACGGGTGAGGTCCACCTCTACTGATGGCCACCGCTCTATGACGGCCAGCAGTTCTATTCGTAAAACGCAGACTAGTACAGGGTGGGCATTACCTGTGAGGTTTTTTTACAAATATAATTATGATGTAGAAAAATTATTCTCTGCCCTAATCCAAAATAGCGTACCCCTTATCGCCACACTTTGATCAAATACGCAAGTTTACGGTCCAAAATGTCATTTTACCCAGTGTTATCTAGAAGAGAGTGCCACAAGTGAACATACAGTAGACTCCCGCTATCTCTAACTCTCAAGGGGAACGGAAAATTGTTCAAGATAGGTGGGGTTTGAGATTTCGGGGGTGGTGCCAAATTTCGTAATTTTTTGCAAAACTGAACTACAATAGTACAGTATGCAAATCATTGTCCAAAGCTTTATGAAGAACTTAAAGCAATCCCAGAGCCAACAGATATTGTTGACAGGTGTGCAGTTTGTGTTTTGCAAGATGACACAGTTGTTGGACATCTGAAGACGGGCAAAAGCGGCCTTTTTGCAAAACCTATTTTCTACTTCTTGAGGGCCAAGCCAAATAATCTCTGTTCAGTGGTTGTAAAAGGAAAAGCTGTTAACCTGGGAGATGGCGAAGGCGTGCAAGTGCCACATTGACATCCTCTGAAAAGAACTGTCAGTTGCCGATATATGAGTGCTTGGCGAATACAGTGTAGTGACTGTACTGTTAAGTGGAACTGTATACTCTATGTCAGTTTTGGACACCATGGGATACTCCTTTAGGCGAACATAATCAATTACAAGACAAAATTCATTATAATTGTGTCCTGTTGTCCTTTATTGAACGTCATAATTAGTACAGTTCGAGATAAGGGGTGTTAATTTAGACTACGGGATGTCGCACTTTGTTCGAGTTAGCGGGGGATTCGAGTAGACTGAAAAACAGTAAGCACAACTAAGGGGAACGGGTTTTAGCTCGAGATAGCCGGGGATTCGAGATAGCGGGAGTCTACTGTATAATTAAATAAGTAATATAACGATTTTTATTGTACCTTTGAATCGTTGATTAATGGCTGCTTTTTAGTTTTTTTTTGTATATGTATATACCCGAGTTGCTGAGAGTAGTTTTTTGAACTCCAGTAATTATTTCATAAATGTCTATCTCGACTAATTTAGAAAACAAAGACTCCGTTAGCGCTTTCTAAATGCCTTTTATTAACCTAGCTTTCAATATGAGCGAAATATTCGAAATAATACAGATAGTTAGGACTTCTTAAACGATATTCATTATCAACAAATGATAACAGTCCTTAAGAAAGTTAGCAAAAATGGAAATGGATTACAAAGTGGATTACAATATAAAGAAACTTCAAAAGGAACCTTGAAGAATACCTACATCATAAGATCCCCAACTCTCTAGGACAATAGTCAACAAATCGTAGGAATCTGTAACAAACGAAGCATGCCTAATAATGTCGAGGATGAAAATGGATTACAATATCGACAAACTTGTAAACGAACCTTAAAATATACTTAGATCATAAGATAACCAACAACCGCCGCTATACCCCACAATCACATTCAACATGGCTTAGGACGCCGGGGATTGAAATTGATTACAATATAAACAAACTAGGAACTTGCCTTGATATTGTAAGAAACACTTGGTAAATGGAGGCAGGCGCACCAGGAAGTGAAGTACAGTTCCACTGTTAGAATAATGGCATTCATAGTGGTACGGAGCGGACATGGGATCCTTTTCAGGCAGTCGCTCATACGCCTCTTGCAACATCTTAGGACACAAACAAGCGTTCCACAACTAATGAGTGATCCAGTTATAGAATCTTATTGTCGTTACTGTGAGTACTGGTAGTACGTCACAAAGAACACAATAGAGCGACAACAAAAAAACACAATAGACAGACAATATAGTGCAACAATACAATAATTGAGCAAAATCTGAAGCAAACTAACATCGATGAGAGAAAAAATGTTGTTTCTGTATGTGGAATTAGTTTTCATATTCAAACAATAAGGGGTTTTGGATCTGAGAAAACATTAACAACACTCACTTTGAATTTCTCTCTGTATTTGCGTTCCTTTGACTGATTTTGAACAGCAATAGGACGAGACAAATCGCTAAAATAAGAAAAACAATACATGAAAAGATGCTTTGAAGACGCTTGTTTTAATAGTTGCTTTATCACCAACAATGACTGTGCAGAATATGAAGGATACTGAACTGAAATGGAAACGTCACACAACGAAACCAAACTGTAACAAGCCATTTGATAACATTACCGGAAGCTCTTGAAGTCATTGAGATCCAGCACTTCGTTACCAAAGTCGGAGAGCACGAAAGGGAAGATGGGATACTGCATGAGGTCATTGGACGAACGCCCCGCCATCTTGTTTAGCTCAGTGAGGTATTGAAAGTTTGTTAGCTGGCCGAAACGCCACCTGAAAACATTTCAAAGGAACAAGGAATTAAATTGTAGTATGTAATGAAAAGAAGGAATGAATAAGCCTTGAAAAAACATATCGTTCATTAGCTAGGGTGAGTAAGAAGGATGGAGGGGGGCAAGTTCCTCGAATAGGGCTATGTTTAATTGTTTTAGAACTTTTCGTCTGACAATTTCTAGGCAAATTAAAGTGACGCTTCTATTCAATCGATTTCTGCTTGATAACAAAAATTATTTTACATTTTGCTCACCATCTCTTTTCTCATTGGCAGAGAACACAGCTAATTCACGCTAGCATCGAATTGTTACGTCATATCTACAGACAGTGGAATTTATGCAGGCAGATGTGACGTCATATCTACAGACAGTCAGATTTTTACTCGCAGAGGTGACGTCATGCGAGAGTGCCACGCGCCGCCCGCTTAGTGGAAGCGGGAAAGGTACTATAAGATTTAACAATCTGTGAAGGAAAAAGCTAAAGGCTGCAAAGTTTAGCCTGAAATGACGAATTAGTTCTTTAAACGTCTAATAGAACAATTATTGGATTCGGTTTTCGCATGATAGCGAGAATCATCAAGGCCGAGGTTTGTGTTCCAACAAGCAGCCCGTTGGGCTTCGCAACTGGCTCGTTTGGTCTCAGTTCCCACCCGGTTTTCATTTTAGAGTTTAGCAGTCCACAATGTACAATCTATTATGCACAATCCAGTCCGCATTTACATTTACATTCCACAGTCCGCTTCAAACACTCCTTAGTAGGCTACAATTTCAGTTCTATATTTTTTCTCTGATAGGTTCGGTACTGTTAGAAAAAACATAAGTTTAGAACTTTGTATTTTTTTTTTCGCTTTTAAATCCTTGAAACCACCTACTACAAGGAGTCAGGATTACTTAAACACAGGCATTTTGGAGAATCGGTGATAGGATTTAGAATAAATTAACAGTATCAACATGATCGATCAAATAATTTACAGCCGGCCATAGCGTGACATAAACATAGACATGCATTGCGTGCATGGGCTATTTTGAAAATTCCCTAAATGATATGAAAGCAACAAAACAGCAGAAGTAAACTCGCACAAATAACCGCTTGCAGATATACGTTTTTCAAATCCTCCGGCTCTCCCCCTACCCCCCAACAATACCGAGATCACGAACTGGATCCCGTTTCTCGAAAGTCCCGATAATGTTTCGGGCCCGGAAAGCTATCTTATGTGCGCAATGTATTCGTTAAAGATTAAAATCGTTTGTTGGTTTTGAAAGCTAAGCAATACAATTCTAAATTGACGAAACAAGTCGAACAAGCTGGTTTGAGGGCTAAAAAATGTATCACCATTTTATAGATTCTGATTTTAATATAGTTGCGAGCCCGAAAAGTTGTCGGGACTTTCGAGAAACAGGCCCGCTGGGACCAAAACTCTATTGAGGTGGAAAAATGCAAAGTTTGCTTTTGTATTCTAGCCTAAAGGGTTAGGTATGAAAATAGGTGGGAACAAAATCATAAGTTTTTCACGGGATTTTCGGAGTTATTTTATGACGAAACTACGGCCCCAGTGAAATGAGCAACTTGTTTCAGTAATCAGTGTATTAAATGTCAACCAGAAAAGTCCTGCACAGAAATTTGATGCATCCAAATTGAAGGATTATTATTTCCTGGAAATTTGTATCTAGAAGTCTTCATTTTGTTTTAAAGTTGCTTTTATTATTCACAAAAGAAACGTGGAAATGGTTCCCTTTGGCCTGGAAGACGTAAACTAATTACATTAAATTGTTTTCAACTCCAATTGCGGGTCATAGCCGAAGCCACACAGGCCCAATGCGCCAGCATTAATAAGGCACCAGTTGAGGAGGTAACAAATCAAGGCATTAAGTTCCACAGGGAAGGTGAGCAGCCCCAACTAGCCACTGTGAAGAAAACGAAACAGGCGAGGCTACTTAAGGGTGCCCAAGACTGGCAAATGCTGGCTGATCTATCTAAAGCCTTGCATTTCCCATGCCACATTGCCATCACAACTGTGCGCCCTGACATTGTAATTTGGTCTGACTCCCGTAAATGCGTCCATCTGGTCGAACTAACTGTGCCGTGGGAAGGGAACTTTGACTTTGCTAACGAACGCAAGAGAACCCGGTACGAGCCTCTTCGTACTAGCTGTGAAGATCGTGGCTGGGGCTGCAGCGTTATACCTATTGAAGTCGGTTGCCGCGGCTTCATTGCAGGATCGACCAGGTCCTTCCTGTCCAACATCGGACTCCCAACGAAAACTCTCCGAGCAACAATCAAGACTCTCCAAGAAGAAGCAGAGGCAGCATCCAACTGGATCTGGCAGTCATCACGCAGTGCCTAAGTCTGCACTGATCACATTTTTATTAAACTGCATCCAGCTAAGCTCTCTGACATCTGCTGGCTGGACTCTCCTTATGCATATACCACACGCTTGCTGCTATTACGCTTGACCGGGCATCACCCAGTGGCATTTGCCGCTGGCGGCGCCAGGAGCTGTAGTCCCGTTGCTAGCCGCCGAAACTACCATAGCTCCTGGTCAACGGCTAACGAGGGTGATGCCTAGCAGTTGGCAGTTAAAGCCTCTGTATGAATTCCTCTTTTCAACTCCAAACCACAAGCTAATTAAATTAGTGACACGAAATTCTTTGAACCACCTGTTTCTGTAATGTCAACCAGAAAAGTCTTTCACAGAAACTAAACGCATGTAAAATGAATATTGGTAGTCTCCTAGTAAATTGCAACTAATATTATTTAAACTGTTTTTATTCCCCACAAAAAAGTCGTGCAAATAGAAAAAGAAACTAATTAGATTAAATTGTTTTCAACTCAAAACCACAAGCTTATTGAATTAGTTACACGAACATTGTTGAGGTTAACATTTGGAACCAAACACCTTTTCCTGTAATGTCGACCAGAAACGTCTTAAATCAGAAACTTAGCGCATAACGCGTTACAAACTAAAATGTGGTATTACGATTTAGACAAAATCGGTGTAAAATTACCATTACTCACTGAATAAGTTTGCCATTCCGAAAGACACTGGCTTATTGGACGGAGAAAAATGGGGCTTCTGTCAAATTCATGAAAAACAAAACCACAATTTTTCTGATTCAGTTAAAGTTTATTATTTTATTCACTGTACCTCTTCCCTCCTTATATTGTTACAAATCTGGTTTAAATTTTCAGAAATTCTGATCCCCCCATTAACAAATCGAACAAACACAGCTATATACATCTTATTCTAAACAATTCAGAAATTCTGATCCCCCCGTCAGTTAATCGAACAAAAACAGCTATATACATCTTATTCTAAAAACTTCAGAAATTCTGATCCCCCGTCAGTCAACTGAACAAAAACAGCTATATACATCTAACTCTTAAAAATTCAGAAATTCTGATCCCCCCGTCAGTTAACCGAACAAAAACAGCTATATACATCTAATTCTTAAAAATACAGAAATTCTGATCCCCCGTCAGTTAACCGCACAAAAACAGCCATATACATCTAATTCTTAAAAATTCAGAAATTCTGATCCCCCGTCAGTTAACCGAACAAAAACAGCTATATACATCCTGTCAATGAACTGAACAAAAATGGCTATTCACATCTAATTCTAAAAGGATTCAGAATTTCTAATTCCCATGCCACTTACATGTAACTGAACAAAAAAAGGCTATTCTTAAAACTGAAAGGAATCAGAATTTCTGACCTCATCACTTTACCATTTCACTCCCAGAGTCAATTATGGAGACATGAAGTGCAGTTCTGACGTTTGACTCTGTGGACGAAATCCTACATTGTTTGTACAGCAGTACAGTACTTTCACATGATACAGTTACCATTTGGTTTCAATATTTTACAACATGAAATTTGGAATTTTTCTTGAATTTTGATATTTGGCACTCTTGGGAGTTAAAGAGTTAACTGAACAAAAACATGAGTGAAATTTGTGATCCTCTCAGTTTGCGATCAACTTAAGCAGGTGAAAAAACAACATGACAAAATTCAGGCTTCTGATTAATTCTGAAAGGGATTCAGAATTTTTGTTGCCTCCATCACTTCAACAAACAAAACTAATAGGAAGATCTTGCCTGTTTCTGGATGTTTTCTTTGTATTGTGTTTTTCCTCTGATGGTCACAACAAGATGCCACTGATAATCCTTCTTTGGGCATGATCAACAGAGGTGGATCAACATACTGTTATACATGTACATAAATGGATGACCTCATTTGTAGTTATGCTAGTAAGTGATTCCATTTCCTGAAAATCAGATATGGTATTGACCTTAAAATTACTCAAATTTAACACTTATTAATCAATGAAGTTAATATTATTGTACATGTATTTCATGGCATTGAGTAGTGCAAAAACCCAAGAATTCCCTAGCTAAACTGCCTTTTAAAGAAACTGTCTATTTAACGAGCTTATCCCACCTACATGTACATGTAGTTCAACATACACAAATGTAGTGAATTTTGTTTAATTTCTAAATGGTGCTCACCTTTACAATGTGCATTTGTGGGGGTACAAAAAAAAATAAGAATGAAAAAAGAATTAGACCTTTTGTCCCTCCATCTACTCTTCATTATATATACAACGCGCTAATTCAATCTCACCTCAATTACTGCAATCTTGTTTGGAGTAATTGTGGTAAAACTTTATTTGACAGGCTACAGAAGCTTCAGAACCGTGCCGCTCGTGTTTTAACCTTTTATAGCTATGACGCGGACGCCAACTGCCTAATTAGACAACTCGATTGGAACGATTTGAGCACACAGTTTCAAATACAGAAAATCTTAATGGTTTACAAGTGTTTAAATGGTCTTGTTCCTGAATACCAGTGTCCTCTAAATTTGTTAAACGAAATGAAATGCGCTATTCTCTGAGGGACTCTGATAACAAACTACAGTAGTCGTCCCGTTCCCACGAACTAATTACTCATGCGCGTAGCGGCATGAGTTATAAAATGGCCTCGGTTTTTACTCATGCGCATAGCGACATGAGTCAAGGTTTCGGTAAAATTTCCTTGTTTCCTTTTTTAGTTTTCGTCCCGCTTTTTGTAGTCACAAATTGCCTTGTTTTTTTTAAAGTTTCCCGTATCCCGCGGGAGGACTTTCAATGGTCTGATTGGTTGACATGCGACCTCGTGATTTTCGCCGTGCCCGTAATCACGTTCTTGTTTTCAAATAGCCGAGTCAAGCCACTGGCATTTGGACTTCACCGGAAAAGAAATTACATTTTTCGATGGGAATTTATGTTGATATCAATTTGTGATTGAATTTTTCTTTGTGTTGTCGCTAGTTTTAGAGAAATGCTTATAAAACGTGTTTAAATTCAGTTGTAAATTCAGTCGTAATAAATGATATCTGATAATATGTAAACAAAACAAGACTTACATGTCATGCAAAATTCGTTGAGAGGGAAGGGGTGCGTTACCCAGTTAAAATAAACCATAAAACGTTCTTATGCAAGCGCATGAGTACAGGCTACCAGCTATCCTCTTGTTCTTCTTATTTTCTTTATTTTTTGTGTGTCACGATTTTGCATGCAAATGTATGCACGCATATTTTATATTGTGCTCTTCCGGTTCATAGCTTTGCCATTTACACTTCCTGTTTAGTGATTTCCGGCTATTTTCACTTCCGGTAAAACAGCGTTACTGACAAGCGTCACGACAGCGTCTCCTACAACCCTACTTACACAACTAATGTTCACGTTAGGTATATATATAAGACGTAGAAGAATCACTGGCTTCATTGTGGTACAACCTTCATTTACAAAACATTCAATAGTAAACAACGTGGTTTGCAGGAACGATGACTGAATGAAAGGATAAACTCTTCTCCATGTCGGACATCTACTTATCATGTTTATATATATATATATATATATATATATATATATATATATATATAATTATGTATACTGTATCATAAAACTTTCTTACGCATACGCATGAGTATAGGCTGCTTGCAGCCTCTTGTTACATGAAAAACAGCTTTAGTTATAGCGGAGCAGTTCTCTGCAGTTCTCAGCCTACCTTGTGATATGAGAGAAATGAAATCTCTAAGTCAATTTAAACGATCAGCTTATCTGAATTTTTGATGTAAACTAAAAATAATGCACGCGCAAGAACTTCTTTTTGCGTCCGCAAAAAATCTTGCGGCTACTTGCGGGATACTTGCGCTAGAGTCCTGCAAGCCGCAAGAACTTCTTTGCGGTTTGAAGCTTAAAACCGCAAGAACTTATTTGCGCTTAGATATCTGGACCGCAAGAACGTCTTTGCGGTGGCAACATTAACAAGAGACAATACACCGCTTTTAGTCCGTGACCTATGCTCGTCGAGTCGTTATTGGACATTTTGCGAAAATAACAGCAAGATGAAATGGTTTATTTTTAATCTGAAACCTGAATCGAAAACCCTGAATAAAACTAATACTTCATTGAAAATCTAAGTCTCGAGAGTAAAGAAAATCAATTCGTTTTCGCCAGAGAGAAAGAGCGAGAAACAACAGCCGTAATTGTCTGCCGTATCTGTCGCTTGCCACGGCAACCATTTCGACCAGTAGCCACGCAGCTCTTTAGAACCTCTAATTTCATTGGACCTGTATATCACGCAGCTCTATCGTTTTCAGGGCTAGGGTCTATTGTTGTGTTGTTTGTTCTATTGTTTTCTCAGCAAATCAGAGAAGACCTTGTAAAAGCTGCGTACTGCCCCCTGATCGCCAGATACCACGCAGCTCTTTACAACCTCTAATTTCATTGGACCTGTATATCACGCAGCTCTATTGTTTTTAGGTTTAGGGTCTATTGTTAGCCATTGTTGTGTTGTTTGTTCTATTGTTTTCTCAGCTAATCAGAGAAGACCTTGTAAGAGCTGCGTACCGCCCCATTTCGACAATGCGTAACGCAATGACTTTATAAATATTTTTCTCATCAGAACACTGCCATATGTATCTTCCGAAGTAAAAGGCACAATTTCTAGTGATGAAAATTTTCACGATGCGTTGAGTATTTCTCATTTACTTTAGTGGGAGCAAATTTTCATTTTAAGGCCCTGTCACACTATTGCGTGTCGTACTAGCGTATGCTAGCGTATGAAAAATATCACTCATACGCTGGTATACGCTGACATACGCTAGGGGTACGTTAGGCATAGGTTGTATACGTTTCAAGCACGGTCGCATACGGTGGCATACGCTGGCATACGGCGAGGCGGAATTTTTTTTTAAGCATGCTTAAAAATTTTGTGCGTATTCGGACGTATAGTTTATACGCTAAGCATACGCTAGACATACACAAGGCATTCATGAAAAACAGGTTTATTTAGATTAGTTGTAAAAGTTAGCTTTGTAATTTGTTTAGGCTAGTTAGGTTAGCTAGGTTAGGTTCCTGATGATTTGACCGTGGTTAAATAAAATAAAGATTTACAGTTACAGGTGTAGCTAAATCCGTAAACATTCAAAAAGAACTTTGGCTGTGTTCCGGAATAGAGCCAAAAATTTGCAAAACAATAACATCATATACAATGTACAACTTAACTCAATTAAGTTCACAGCCACAACAAACATAATCAAAGGCCCCGGCCTTGCGAGCCAAGTCGTGAATATGAAACAACCATCGGACCTTTTCCTACCCTACACAAGGTGGATCCTTTTAGATTGTACATGTTATGACTACTTCCCTTATGTTGCAGATCCACGTACCAATATCTTACCAAAGAAGGACTTCTAAAACCTTAAAGCCTTCGTGTGTAGCAAGAAACACGAAGGAATGTGTTTACTAGCGAAAATGAAAATTACGAGACAAACTTACCTTTTCCTTCATTATTAATGTCAGATATCCTTGCCAAACAATAATAACAAGTAAAAGAACCCCAACGTTTTCCCAAACCGACATTTCAGCTCATCGAGCATTCGTAAACACAACAGTCGTAATGGCGGACTTGGTTTGCTCCCATTTCAGACACCATGTATGCTATTACCGAAGTGTAACATATCCACAATTTAATATAAATTTAATATAAAGTTTACGATGAGCGAGTGACTTTTCTCCAGTAATCGCAATAAGTCGTATTCACGACTTAAAAATTCACCTACAAGCCCAAGTGCATGTAAATTCTGGCTTTTTTAGACAACAAGACAGGTCTAATAGTCCTTGTGTTCTTTTTAATCAATGGCAAAACATATCATATCTTAGAATCTTAGATAATTACTATTCTGTAAGTTCATAAGGGTAAATAAAAGAAAGCAAACAAGCTATTGTCATTGATTTTATTGATACACAACATTTAGATAAAAATCTCTGAGCAGTTGGCAATAGACATCTGTCACTCTTACACTCTTATCTTACATGGGAGGAGAAAGAAAACCAACTTTCATTTTTCACTGCTCTTGATTTCTTTTTGGGCCTGAAAAATTGTATTACAGATATCGCCCTGATCCAAATATCGTTTTCTTGCTTGAAATTTAATGTGGGATTCACTCGTCAGGCAGTGAATTTTTCTTTGATACAAGAAAGGTGTTGGGTTACAAGTTTTGGTTTTGAAAAAAGAAAGCTCTGCTTCGGACAGCATCTTTGTTTGTTTCTAAAGCAACAGCTTTGTTTGATTTAGACAATTGCTTTTTCTTAGCATGAAATATTGGTTTTTGCCCGTAGCTTACTGATCAATAAGAATGCAAGTTTTCTTTAACATTCATTCACAAGGCCAAAAAAGCTTCAACTTTTAGCACAAACTAAGTATAGCATTTGATTTATCTATTTAAGAGGAATATCTCAGTTATATAGTAGGGGATTAAATGTCTTAATATTGGGGTCTAAATTCCAAGTTCCATTACGTGTAAATGACCGGTTGCCTTTTAAACTTATTCAAAAGAGACCATGGAATTGAGGTACACTGTGAAGTACATGTACATGTTTCGAGGGGACAGTGCCAGTGCCAGTGCCAGTGCCAGACAGTGCCAGACAGTGCCAGTGACATGACAACTTTAGTTTGAATCTTTAATTTGAATCTTTTTTACGGTGGTCAATTTACCTTAATCGACTCAGTCGATAAAACTAAATTCTTTAGTTTATAAAGGCTTTTTGTACCAATAATGCAAATATCACTTACCACTCATCTTTGGCGAACTGTGTTTTGTTTTGGGGAGCTGTCGCTAAATATTCTTCAACGGCCAACAGCGCTAGCAATCAACAAGCAAGTCCACAACTCATTTGCGTGCTCTTCGATTCCCATCATGTGCCACTAGTGATCCGATTCATCCCGTTACACATGCAATCCGTTTTGATATTTTAAAACGTTCCTTTGTTTGGAAGCTTTCCATATTCGTGGATGAACATTTTTGGGCGAATTGACCGTAAAGCGTGACAACACGTGTTTGAATGTTTGCTGTAGTGGTCTTCCCTTTTCTTTAAAACTCTTGAAAATTAATCACTTTCCTTACATGAAACAACACTGCAAAGTTTCATCTGGCTTTTACTGCTCCAAAAATGTCAAAATACATTGCCTCTATTTACCGAGGCGACCATAAGTTCTTCGAGTTGACCGTTATACTTTTCAACAGCCCGC
The DNA here is from genome assembly GCA_022457155.1 of Cladopsammia gracilis. Taxonomy (NCBI): domain Eukaryota; kingdom Metazoa; phylum Cnidaria; class Anthozoa; order Scleractinia; family Dendrophylliidae; genus Cladopsammia; species Cladopsammia gracilis. The sequence continues at coordinate 2,486,052 of JAJGOT010000025.1, forward strand.
CATGTTGGTTGTCCGGCAAGCTAGTTTCCAGGGAAGCCGTGAGTTCGGCACATGCGTATTGTCAGTTCTAACGTCACGTGGGGCTTTTAAGCCAATGGGAAAATGTGAGAATTTCAGTTTGACTTTCAGGCGGCCGGCCGGAGTGCACATTCAAACGTTTATAGCAAGAAGATACCTTTTTCCATCTGATTGAATTTCCTTTCCAGTCAAGTTCAAGGACGTTGTATGAGGAAAAGGTAAGCATTTATATGGAAGCTAAGACCGATTGTTTGGTTCGTTTCATGAGCTTTGAATTGTAGGCGTTTATACGTGGAGCAACCTCGTACGAAGTTGGGTTTATAGCAGTGTTGACACGAAGCACAGCCATGAGGTGTCTTCATTTTCGTAATGTAGTTTTGTCTATTTGCAGATGTGATGTGACCAGGTCACATTTTGTCCTGTTTAGTTTTAATTTAGATTATTCCAAATTACCCCCAAGGATTCTTGTTTGCCTCGAACTCGCCTTGGAACGGTACGCGGTGCAGCAAAGGTGACCAGTGGAGACCAGCTGGAGTTTGATGTGCGCAGCAACGAGGTGATAGTGTCCTGCCCTCTGGGAGCAGAGAACCAGAAGCCTTCCTCACTGGAGCCTGGAAAACCTGCGATCCCCCAGAGCAAGCAAGACCTCCCTGCTGAAATAAACCTGACAGATTTCACTGGGACCCCAGCTGAAAAGGAAAAGGCTTTGGGAATCTTCACCACTTATGCAGATGTATTTGCTCGTGAAGGAGATAGCCTTGGAAGAACCACCACCATTCAGCACAAGATACCAACATCTGATGACATCCCTGTGAATCAGCGCCACAGACGGATCCCCCCCAAACTAACTGGCCGAGGTGAAGGAGCATTTACAAGACCTGTTAGACAAGGGTGTTATCAAACCAAGCCAGAGCAACTATGCATCCCCAATTGTGCTCGTCTGAAAGAAAAGTGGTGCCCTGTGCATGTGCGTGAACTACCGTCAGCTCAATTCCAAAGTCAAGCGTGATGCTTACCCTCTTCCTAGGATAGACGAGAGCCTGGATGTCTTAGGAGGTGCCAAGAACTTCTCCTCCATTGATCTGGCCTCCGCCTACAACCAGGTAGAAGTGGACCCCGCAGACCGGCACATGACAGCTTTCACCACACCCTTTGGAATGTACGAGTACAACCGAATGCCGTTCGGTCTCGGAGGTGCCCCTGCAACCTTTCAACTTGTTATGCAGGCCATTTTCCGCGATGAGTTACTAGTAGTCCTGATTGTCTACCTGGACGACATCATTGTCTTCAGTCAAGACATCAAGACCCAACTGCAGCGCCTGGAGATGATGTTCCGTAGGCTGCGAGAGCATGGACTAAAGATCGAGGCTAAGAAATGTCAGTTCTTCCGGCCGAAGGTGACGTACCTTGGACATGTAGTGTCTGCTGACGGTGTCGCTTAACAAGGGAACATAGCAACCCTAATCATCAGCCTAGGACTTCATTGAAGTAATTTTTAAGTTTATTGTTATAGTTTTATTGTTTTTGTTCTGCTCGCATGAGGACATGGCAAGCAAAAGCAGGGACTGAAGAGTGTGACCAGGTCACATTTTGTCTTGTTTAGTTTTAATTTAGATTATTCCAAATTACCCCCAAGGATTCTTGTTAGTGTTAGGGGTGTTGGCCCGGCATCAAACAGTAAAGATACAAATCAAACACACAGTACACGAAGCTTCTCTTCGGTTCTTCTTCTACATGTTCTATTTAACCTCGTGCTCTATTGATCACGTGACTCTGCGACCAACTGGGGTGGGGTGGGGGTGCCCCTACATAGTCCCCCTCCAAAACGAGATGTCCTGATGGACATCGAAAAGGTGGCTTAGTCTAGTTTACATTGTAACAGTTTACAACATCCGAGTATCAAAAACTTTGAAGGGTGATCAGGCCTTCACAGTTGCATCCTACTTAATTCGAGAACCTATAATGACTAAAGACCAACTACAGTGTTCCTAAACACTGTCTTGAAATTGCTTAACAATTTATCCCGAAGAAGTCTCTTTTGTTTTCTTGCAAGAAACAAAATATGATACTAATATGTTACCTTAACAATAGTCTAATAAAGTTCAATAAAGTTCAAGTCTTCAATGATTTTGTTTCTAGTGTTCAGTCTTAAACAGCCATTGGTGGCACATACTGGTAAATGTTTGGTGGCACAAATGGTACAGAAGCTAGATACACTGGCACATAATAAGGTGTCACCCAATAATTAGACAAAGCTAATGTTCCAGAAGGTACAGTAGACATCCACGGGGAATAAGCAGAAACACTGGCGGTTGTTGCTGGAGTATTCAGTGTACTATTTGGATGGTACCTTGGATTGCCAAGATGGTCATAGCAAAGAATATTTGGCGGACGGCGGTTTCGCACAGGATAACTCCGAGGTCCCACTGGCTCTTGTTCATCTTCTGTTTCAGAGTGAGACGGGGAACAGTCTTCTGCAACTGGTGTGTCCTCATCATGTTCTAACACCTCTGCGTCGTCAGGCAACAATTCTTCTTGGGTACCACCTATAGGCTCTTGTTCCTGAATGTCAGTTTCTGCTAATGGTGTTGAGAACTGCAACATTTCCAACTCGTTGGGTGAGAGGCCAGGAAACTCCCTCTCATCCCCACTGTCACTACCATGGTGCACGTCTCTCTCTTGCTGGTTAACAGGGACTGATCTGCTCCTTCTTACTTGGGTACGCTGAGCAACAGGTTCTGGCAAATCACTTTGTATGAAATCACAAGGCAACAGAAGATTTCCGTGAAGAGTTCTTGATTTGCCTTTCCGCCCTTCTGGTGTTACTTCATAGACAGGTAGGTCGCTCTTTTGCTCGACTATGATATGTATGTACTGCTTGCTCCCAATGAGACCTTAGCTTCCCAGGACCACCACGCTCTGAGAGGCTACGTACCAACACACGGTCCCCTTGTTGTAACTTGGAGAATCGTACTTTTCGGTCATACTGCTTCTTTCCTTCACCTGCAGACTTGGAGATATTCTGCCTGGCCAATTCATAAGCCTCTTTCATCGCAACTTTCCATTTGTCAGTGTACTCTGAATGATTCATACCAGTTTCTTCACGTGAAAGTCCAAACATTAGGTCAACTGGGAGGCGTGGCGAGCGTCCAAACAATAAATAGAAAGGAGAAAAACCAGTGGCATCATTTCTAGTGGAGTTATAAGCATGGACAACTTTGTTCAGTGAGTCCTTCCACTTGTGTTTTTTGCTCTCTGGAAGAGTTCTCAACATATGCAACAATGTTCTGTTAAATCTTTCTACCTTTCCGTTCCCTTGCGGGTGATACGGTGTTGTTCGAAGACGCGTCACACCACTGAGCTTTTCCAATCTGTGAAAGAGTTTGTTTTCAAACTCCCGTCCTTGATCATGAAGGATCTTTGCTGGGAAACCAAACCGTAGAACAAAGTCATTAAAGAGGTGATCAGCCGCAGTTGTGGCCGACTTGTTCTTTGTTGCATAGGCTTGTGCGAAACGAGTGAAATGGTCAATAATGACTAAGATATACTCATAACCACCAGAACTTGGCTCCAAATGTAGAAAGTCAATTGACACTAATTCAAACGGATAAGAAGTAGTCACACTGTGTAGTGGAGCTCTTGTGTACAGGTTTGGCTGTCTCTGTTTAAGACATGGACAAACTTTGGTCACAAAGTGAGTGATGTCATCTTCCATATTGGGCCAGTAGAAACGTTCACGTGCCAACTGGACTACACGAGGGGCTCCTAAGTGTCCCATTTCCTGATGAAGTTCTTTAAAGACAATAGTGTGGAACTCTTTAGGTAACACTAACTGAGAGTAGGGTCCACTCCTCCTAAACAACAGGCCATCTTTATCACAGTAGAGTTTGCGTCGCTGCCTCAATAATACCTTTGTGGCTGGTAATTCACGTCTAAGCTCCCATGACTTGGGCTATTTTCCTATTTTCAAAAATGTGAGTACTCTTCCTATCACCTGGTCTTGTTTCTGGGCATCAAGGACAGAATTCTTGCTAATCGTATGCACACTAGAACCAAGAGATACTTCTTCCATGTTCAACAAGCTGGAATCATTGCTCACTGCAGACACCCAAATTGTCTCCCCTTGTCCATATGCTCTTACTGCCGCACAACAGGCCTTGATATCACCCTCGGACACATTCACAGTACACAGTTTCATGTAAGAATCAATATCCATTGGCAATCTTGAGAGTGCATCAGCATCCTTGTTGGCGTGTCCAGGTCTGTACTTGATGGCAAATGAGAAGTCTGTGAGCTCTGACACCCAACGATGACCAGTAGCATTTAACTTTGCAGTCGTCAGCACATATGTCAAGGGATTATTATCAGTATACACAGTAAAGTCAGGCGCATGGTAGAGGTAGTCTCTAAAGTGTTCACAGACAGCCCACTTGAGAGCGAGGAACTCGAGCTTCCCTGAATGGAGATTATATTTCTTCTCTGCCTTCGTCAATGACCTTGAGCCGTAACCAATTACTCTCATCTTTGCATCCTGTTTCTGATATAACACGGCTCCTACGTTGTAGTCCCTCTTGCGAAGCGTCAGTATGCAAGACAAAGGGCTTGCTAAAATCGGGATATCCAAGAATTGGAGGAGCTACAAGGTGGTCTAACAAGGTTTCAACTGCTTTTTGATGCTGTTCCATCCAAATGACCGGTTGGGACGATGGTACTGAACCATGACGTTGCTTGTTCTTGTATGTTCTTGCCACATCTTCAGAGGTCAACAACTGAAATAGCGGTTGCGCAATTTTGGCAAAAATTTGGATGTTCCTCCGGTAGTACCCGACATGACCCAGTAATTTTCTAACTTCACCAACTGTACTAGGCTTACTGTCCTTCAGAGTCCTAGCTGCTTCCACATTGGAAGGGTCTAGTCTGTAGCCTTCTGCTGACACAATCTGTCCAAGATTGTTAACTTCTCGCTTAAAGAGTCTGCACTTCTTCTTCTTCTTCTTTCCGAATATGGTCAACATGTTCCTCAAATGTTTGGCTAAATACAATGATGTCATCAATGTAAGGTATACAAATATCATCCCTCAAACCATCAAGGCAGTGTTCCATAACGCGTTGAAATTCGTCTGGCGCATTTTTCAAGCCCACTGGTAGGCGAACCCATTCATACATTCATACAATCCCCAAGGGGTGTCAAAAGCTGTTTTGTGTCTACTTTCAGGACTTACAAAACCTTGATGATAAGCCTTTCCTTGATCTAGTAAGGAGAACCATTGATTTCCGCCTAGGCTTTCCAAGGCATCCTGCATTCTGGGCAAAGGGTGGCTGTCACGAACTGTTTTGGAATTCAACTGTCTATAGTCTATGCACAGTCTTAATGTTCCATCTTTCTTCTGAACACATACAACAGGGGATGAATAAGCCGACCTTGACTTTTGAATCCACCCTCGATTCAACAGATCCTCGACATACTGCTTTACTTCTGCATAGAGTGGCCGGGGGATGGAAGTGTACTTCCCCTGAACTGGTACTGAATCAGTGAGGTTAATATCCACTTGCAGCTCCTCTGCCCTTCCAACATCATCATCAGTTTTCGAGAATGACTCTGCTTCTTCTAACAGCATTTTTGTTACGATGAGGCGTTGTTCCTCAGTGAGTTCTTCAGTGTCAATATCAGGAATGTAACTACATGTTTGTTCTTCGCAATTCATGTCAATACCTTGGTTAGCACGTGGCTCAGGCATATCAGCAATTTGAGATTCTACTACATTTACACTGGCTGAAAGTTCTTCTTTTAACTTCACTTCAAGAGGGGTGACTGACTTCACTTGCTGGAGGTGTCCTAGAATTGTCCTTCCTTTCAAAGTAATGTCATGTTTTGTTGGATTATCCACTCGAATGTTCACCCAACATGTGGAGCCTCCTGCTACAGTCACCTGTGTTCCAGGTATTTCAAGACCACTAGGCCAAGACTGGTTAGGGTCAAGTTCAAATAGTACAGGTATCTTACTGACTGGACCCACCGCAGCACGACATGACACAACAACTGACTGTCCCCTTGGGATTACAGTGTCTTGCTTTCTTGACTTTACAGTAGCCAATTCCTTTACAGGCTCAGATTTCATGAGCTGAACAAGGGCCTCTACATTTACTCGGTCAGCACCAGTTAGACGTGAAGTAAGCACATCCACCAACGATCCATGAACTCCAACTAAAGTATCTCTTTCAAAATACTTGGTAAACTCTTCAATAACATTAAATCCAACAATAGGCATGTCCAAGGAATCCTTGGCAACTAAAAACGGCACTTTAACAGTGTGGTCAGAGTTATCTTCAATAAGATTAAAAGTCAGTTCCACCCACCCCTCATAGGGAAAGTCAGTTCCATTTGCTGCCTTTAAATCAAGCCCATCCATGCCTAACAACTCTGTCATGTCTCGAATGTCACAACCTGGAAGACACCGCTTCAACCAACTACGCGAAATAATTGACACTTAAGCCCCAGTATCCCAGAGGGCATCAGTCTCGACACCGTTGAGCAAACATTTGACAGTACATTTACGCCCCACAAGACGGACTACCTGGCCATGCTCCTGTGGTGACAAATGGCTCACAAAGACCCCTGTCTTTCCTCTGTCTTCTCTGTACTTTCGCTCTTCCAAAGTGGATATGGCCTGGCATTTTCTTGTGCTGTCTCCAGTGTTTCTCTTGACATTTCCTTGAACAATATCTGACAGCTTTACAACTACTGCACTGTTTAAAAGAGGAGGTACCCTCTTTGCTTCCACAGAACTTGCAGACATGGTGGGACGAGTTCGCTCCGACTACACCCTGTCCCGCTGATGCAGCCTCCTCCCGTTTCCCGACACCCTTCTACATCCTCGAGCAAAATGATCTGTTGAGCCACATTTAAAGCAATGATCACAGTTATCTGCACCCGCTGTCCTACATGAACTACACTGTCGCCGCTGAAACTGTGACCAGTTACCAGATGCATAATGTCGGGAAGGACTCCTCTCTACTGGGGCGCTGACTCTGTCAAAGGATTCTTTCAGGGAGGCAAGATTTGACTGCACTGCTTCCAATACTGTCACCAGAGTATTGAGTTTTGGCTCCTTTTTCTGGGACTTGCTACTCTCAGCCTGGGGTGGTGGACTTGAACTTGACTGGGTTTGGTTACTTGGAGGCGAAGCAGTTTCAACCTGGTTAACCCTTGCCCCTTTCCTACCAGCTACAGCCATCTTATTCTGGTGTTCTGTCTCTGCCGACATAATCCGATTGAAGCTTTCCATAAGTTGTTCGACAGTTACAGAAGCTACTTCGAGTAAAGGGCGTAGTTTAGCTCTAACTGATTCATCTTGTAACCCTGTCTCTACTACATGAAGGAACAATGCTTGGACAAGAGAGGGGTCATACTTGATGGAATCATCAGTGGCATTTGACACAAAAATAATCTGCTGTTTTAAGTTCAAAGCCCGCACAAGAAAACCTTGGGGAGATTCATTTGCTTCCTGGCGTAAGACAGACAGTTCCTGGTGCAGTTCCGTTGCTGACTTTTGCTTGAAATGAGCTTTCATAATCTGCCTTAAGCGAGATAACGATAGATCCTGTATCATCTCTAAGTAAGCTCTCAGTTGAAGGTTTGGACTAACTGCACGAATAACAGCTACTACAATTTCACTCTCTTTATAGCCCGCCTTTGTCCCGGATTCTATCTGTCGCGCCAAACTAACAAACGACAGACCGTCCTTAAAGTTATCTCCCGCCACAACACCATGAATCTTGAACTGCCGCCTAAGCACCTTGCTAACATCAACATTTACCTTCGTTTCTTCGCCTTGTGCTTTCTCGGTTGCTTTTTCTGTCGGGGTAGGTGGTTCAACTTTCACTTTCGTTCCTGTTGTTGTGTCATCTTCGAGCGGAGGTGGGTTCCCCTTCACAAATGCAAGAAGGCCGACCAGAAATGTTTTCTTATCGTCTGCTTCGCTCACGTCTAGCTCTATTTTCTCACGGATTCTCTTCGACAACTGCAACCTTTCTAGCTTTCCCTTTTCCAGTGTTAGGTGTTTTGCTAGCTGTCCCAGTGCATTAACATCAAGACCACAAACTTTCGCTTCCAATTCAAGTTGAAGCTCCTCAATTTCGCTTTCCGTCGCCATATTGATTTCCAGAGATAAACAAAGATAAACAGACGAAACAACTTACTCGTTTCCACAGCATTTACACTTGTACCACACTCTTCGACGAAATTACACAGGGCCAGAACGCATTTTCATTCAAAATGTAGCTTGTCTTGAGTTTTCCAGTCGCCAGAATAACACGCAATGTCGTCCACATGTGGATGTGCATGCACATCAGCAAAGCTCACGCGTCCTTCGGTTCGCAAAAGCGAAAAGCGAACCCAAAAGCACCGAAGTTTCGTTTCGTCACTACATTCAGGCAAATTTTGCCCGAGTGACAGTCCTGGCAGGGGTTGCCAAATGTTAGGGGTGTTGGCCCGGCATCAAACAGTAAAGATACAAATCAAACACACAGTACACGAAGCTTCTCTTCGGTTCTTCTTCTACATGTTCTATTTAACCTCGTGCTCTATTGATCACGTGACTCTGCGACCAACTGGGGTGGGGTGGGGGTGCCCCTACATTAGTCATTATTCAGTTATTTTCCTAAATTAAATTGGGTGTTTCTTGGTGTTGCGGAAGCCATTGTTAGTTAGCTTTTGTGTTGTGGTGTGGGTATTGTTCAGTGTCTTTTGAATCTTTTGTTTTACGTCATTTGGTGATCACACCATCCGCAACACCAAGAAACTACCATTAAATTTCTAAGTTTCCATTCACACCTTGTGTTGCTATCATTTTGTTATATTACTCCCACACATGTACCTAATTCCTGTTGTGTAGGAGTAAACATCTAGTTCCCTTAGGTAAATCCTGTATTTGTGGGCTACAAATTCACTCCCTAGCCTTATTTGGTTGAGTCAAGTTTATAGTTTCCTGAAATCTATTATAAATTGGCTACCTTTGCTCAGTAAATTTAGTTGGTTTAGTTGGTTAGTCTGAGCAACAACAACAAGAGCAAGTTCAGTTCTCAAGCAGACGTCCTAAGTTCAGATGCTTAATTCTCAATAACCCTTGTGTTACTCGTTCCCGTTCGCGTCGACCGTTTTGGCCGTCTTACACAGACATAGAGCTTAAAAGTTTAATATCTGAAATTAGAAGTTGCGTGCCATTCCATGGGATTCTGGCAGGCCACCAGTCAAGAAGCACGATAACATCTATGTAAGTTAGTGTGTATGCGATGGTTAAAGCTTAACCTTATGTTAGGTTGACCACTTTTGAACACCCTTCTTCCAGGTTAATATACACGTATTTTGTTTTTGTTTTTTGGAAACGTGTTATTAATTTTACAAATTAAGAAGGAATCCACCAGCAGTTCGAGTAACAAGTGGACAAAAACTTTGTACCAAGATCAATTACATGCAAACTTCTGTTTGACTGTTCTCAATATCTTATCAACAGAAGTCGTTTCTAGCAACACCAAATGTGGAAAAAACATTTTGAAGTTCATATGAATTACGTAAAGATGATGTTGAAAAGAAATTGATGATGAAATTTACCTGTGTTTGAACAAATTCAGTGAACTTTGAAATTTATTTCCTTGAAATCCCATGGGAAATTGTTCTTGGTGTTATTACAGGCAAATAGTTACATCTTTAGCTTTTAGAAAATATAAAAAGGAATTCATATACTTTAAATTATTCTAGTACAAAATTTTTGTCCACTAAAAACTGAAATTACTCGATTTCCTAATGGTTTCTGCCTTAAACCGTTGCATAAGATCACGAATGGGACATTCCATTTTTTATCCGCACTCCCCCCCCCCCCCTATGAAAGGCATAATTAGTAAGGTCTGAAACGACCCTATCTGAATCTCGAATTAGTCCATTATGAGGGAGTGTCGGAATCGCTAGGTTCAGCCTATAGGGAGTGACGGAATCACCATTTTAGTCTGTGAGGTGTTGGAAATTATATTTATACTCTAATCACCTTGAAACGAGTATAAAATATTTTGTAATAAATCTTCAATAAACACAACACACAGTTCCAGGGGCGAGCATCTCGTTTATTGATGTCCGTGGGCACAAAGAGGTTACAACATCACAAAATGTACACAGTCCTATAGGTCTTAAGGGTCACATCAAAGTTTGCACACAAAAGAAAAAAGCAACTACAAGAAAAGCTTCCGAACGGTTTCAGCGTAACTTACAATGCAACAGGATTGCGTAACCACTTACATCATTACACTTCATTTAAAGATGTACATAGTTCTACAGGTTACATCAAAATTTACACACAAAAGTAAAAATAATGAAAGGGCTCTTGAAGCCATCTCGTTAATGCGTTAGAACGCGAGGTTAACAAAAAAGAAGAATCTTGATAGCTCTGCAATTTTTTTGGTATCTTTTTGTCTCATTATTTCTAAATTCAAACATGGTTGAAACTGGAAAACTTAAATGCCGTGCGTAAAATGTATTGCCTCTAATGTGGAAAGCAGCTTTCCCAGTTGGAGCTGTTTTCAAAACTTTAATATCATCTGGATTTTCTCCTGCAATACTATTGAAATATTTGACTGATGAGTGCTTCATATGGCAATGATTCAATATTCCAAAACCGACAGAACAAAAGCCAAATCCATACTCTTGCATAATCAAGCCGAAAGTTTTTTAGTTAGCTTAATCGGCAAAATCTTACCTTTAATAATAATAATAATAATAATAATAATAATAATAATAATAATAACTTTATTTCACACAGAATTCAGAAAGTTTACACTTAATTACACTGAAGCTGTGCCTAATAATATAATACTAAAAGTTAATAAATAATAAGAAATAATAAAATCTAAAATATACATAAGTAATTATATGATCAATATAAATCCTAAAAACCTAATACAATCTAAAGCCTAACCGTAATGTAACCAATAATTCTTAACAAAACTTCTCACAGATTTCGAACATTTTACACTATCATTTAAATCATTAAAAAGTTTGGCAGCTGAAAACGAAAAACTTCTATGTCCAGATTTAGAGGATATTTTACACAAATGGATATCAGAACATCTTCTAGTGTTATAATTATGTACTTCAGAATTACGACAAAATAATTTCAGTAAGTAAGATGGGCAGAAACCATTAAGGCAACGAAAAACAGTTAAACATTTATGAAAAGCTCACCTTTCAGTTAAAGGAATCCAACCAAGTTCATTAAATAAACTTTCAGAACTACTTTCCCTAACTTTTCTTTTAACATACTATTCTATACTATAACATACTTCTAACATACTATCATCTTCTAACATACTATTACATAATCATGACACCTCAACATATAATACCCATTTAAAATTGAAATAACTCTTTCATAAATCAAACCGTAATAGCAATGATTCAGTATTCCAATGACTACTAAAAAAGGGACATTAACGTTAATTCTGCGCAAAAGTAAATCCATTGTATAAAGCAATCAAATTAGGCCCCTCCACATATGCCGAATCTAATATAAATGAGCAACAACAACATATTTTGCCAGGAGCCATAGTCACCGAAAGAAACCGTGAGCGTTGGCCCCACGCATGCAAAGCCATATTAAAGACGTCTTGAGCTATTTTTCGCAGAAATTGCGCCACCATTGACGCAATGAGAGCGCCGGCACCTACTACCTTACAATATTTGGCGAGAATACTTCGTTTTTAGATGCAACCGTTCCAGTTTCTTTGCAATTTGGTTGGACCACATTTAGTACAACAAGACACAAATATGCGACGAGAGAGGCATGAAAATAGAACGCTTTTTATTTCCAATTTGACAGCCTTGTCCGATAAATGACCACAACTGGCTTCTCATTGGCTAAAATTAATTGCCAAATCGCTTAAGCTACCTGCTTTCGTGCCTTAAATTTAACGAGAGTTCAATTCAATTGAGCTGACTCGCTTTAATAACTTTAAGCGAGTTGAAAAGCAATTCTTTTCACGAAATTTCCGGTTGTCACTCGCTAATCGACCACATCTAGTACAACAAGACGCAAATATGCGACGAGAAAGGCATGAAAATATAACGCGTGCTTTATCTCCGATTTGACAGCCTTGTCGGATAAATGACCACAACTGGCTTCTCATTGGCTAAAATTAATTGCCGACTCGCTTTCCTGCCTTAACTTTAAGCAACTTTTCACGAGATGTCCGGTTGTTACTCGCTAAGCGACTTCACTTTAATATATTTTAAAACATCGATCATTCATATATTCCATAGGGCCCGGTCTGTTAAATGTTGTTTGATGTTTAATATTTTTCTTGTAATTTATTCAGATGTGGATCGGCTGAAATATCTCTGTTTTCCGTTTTTCGATTGGTGGTACGTCTGTTAGCGTTAAGTGGCAGTCCCGCTAAAAGCGGTCCGCTCGATTTCGCGACCAAAAATAGTTTTCCTTTATTTTTGCTGGTCAAAAGGCTTTGGTACACATGTTTGAAACACACAATTCTTTTTTTTTTTAATTCTTTATTTTCGCCCTGCTACAAGCAAGAAACGAATTCAGGCCGTCTCGGCCCTTTCGACGGTACTATAAGAAGCAAGGGCTGACAACTGCGTTGAAAAAGTAACGCAACAATGACATGATTGAGACCAAACCGAAAGTTTAAATGCAACTGCGGATAGGTATTTCGCCGTTATTGCGGATCGTCAGCACAGTGTAGCAACAAGTTCGAGTAACTAACCTGACTGAGTTAGCACTTTCAAAAATGTCCACTTGGTTTTAAACTCTGGATATGACCCTGTCCACGTGTACAGCTTATGCCATACACAATGAACAAAACAGTTGAGAAAATCATGCCACTGTTGCAAAACTATCTGCCAGCGAGACAATGGCCAAACCATGTGAAAAAACTGACGCAACATAACGGATGTTTCTACGTAGCGCGCCTCTCAAAAACCATCAATTTTAGTCTCCCGATCACCGTCGAAACCCGGGGGGGGACTCCCATATGAAAGGGGCGGGGATGCTCGTCGTCTCGCTTAGGGGTGTAAATTTCGGATTTTGGTCTCGCTTAGGGTGTTCAGGGCAAAACGCCATTATATTTTGCCGTCAAAGTCTCGTTTAGGGTTGCACGCGAAGAAACATTAATATAATACATTTGTCTGTGTTTTAAAATGGTCTCTTTTAGGGGTCAACAAAAGCTTGAGCCACACCCAGATTAGTCTCCTTTAGGGGTTTAATTCAAAATTTCCGACGGGCATCCCCGCCCCTTTCATATGGGAGTCTCCCCCCGGGCGTCGGTGGTGGGGGTGTTTCGCTAGGACCTAAGAACCTCTACCCCATCTCAGACCTAAAATTTCTATTTTTGCTACCCCATTTCAGACCATACAGTTAAATTTGGTAAAAGGCTCTTTATACAAAAAAGGGGTTTGTTTACACAAATTGACAGAATTAGGCGTCAAACCCATACACGCTCATTGAATCGACTTCTACAGGCACAGTTCCAGATGAAAAATGTACCGAAAAAAAATGACAAAACACTTAATTCGAAAATTGAACGGAAAAGTATACCCCATCTCAGACTTAGTGGGCAAAACTAAGACCCCATCTCAGACCCAGAAGGTCAAAAACCCGACCCCATCCAGCGGCACGTACCCGTATAGCTTATATATGGGAGACCCCCCCCAGATTTTTTTAGCTACTGCTAATTAGTTGGGTACACGGCAGTTAATTTGGGATAATGCAGATCATTTGGAACCAATTTACGCATCTCTTTTCAAGCTAGCGATGCAAACAAAGTCATATAAGAAGGATACAAAAAAAAAAAACTTTTCTCTTTGCCTCTGGGCACAAGACCACAAGTCATGAAATGTTTTCTTATCGCTGAAGGGCTAATAGATTGGAAGTCCGATGATCGGATTTCACCGTGCAGCCTCGTCACATAATTTGTTGAATTTTAAGTCAAAATTTACATTTCTTGAATCAGTTTTTCACTTCCTAATGTAACATTGCCTTGTATTTATTGTATTTGAAGCGCACAAAACGTTCAAATTATCATCACCAATATTTGAGTATAGGGGTGTCGCTGAGGGTCTGAGACCCTGACCCTGTTTAGGACAAAAAAGAAACGAAAATACCTACCCTGTGTAGAACAACACCCTCTATTTTAGGACCCTGTCTAGGACACGACTTGTGCGTGGTTATTTATCTGAGCTTTAAAAAAATAGTAGACGGATCTGAAACGAAAACGACTTCACCTTCGCATGAATATGCTAATCACGACAAGGGAAGTCACCACAAGCGCTACGTTAACTGGAACCATACCCTGTTTAGAACAGACTCGCGTTAAATTATATACCCTGTTCAGGACAAAAATGCCAAAAACCATACCCTGTCCAGCGGCACGTCCCCGTATAGGTCATATAAGGGAGTACCCCCACCCCCCCCCCCCCCCCCCCCTCGCGCCGGATCACGCTCATACAAAGCCTTAGAGCTGACAGCAAACATTGTCTGAGTCACGCACCCCTTCTTTCACAAAATACTAAATAAGCTTATAACATGTAACCCATAACATCTTTAACAAATAAATGCATTACAAGTTATCTGACATGACCTCGGTCAAAGTGATTGTTGACATATTACATCACGTTCTATTTCTCATTTAATTAAAATTGAAGTTTTCCAGCCTGTGTCATTCAAAATTGATTATGCTTTTAGCAGCAAATCTTATCACTGAAAGAACAATGAACGATAGAAGAAAATCACGTTTCATTAATGTTTCATGTACAATGTAATTGCTCACCTCAAATTCTCTCTTCTCACTCTTCGGGGCGTTATGTTATCACATAAACCATCCTTTTTTCCCAACAGACTAGAGATCCCAACGGCAGATGTCTACCCTTGGTTATTGGAAACGGTCCCATCAGCATAATTCGTTGAAATATCAGATTGCAAATGATCAATATGATCCAACAAAATTGAGGCAATACTTTCCCAAATTCTGCATGTATTACAACGCAGAAAGTTTTCCACTAATTTAGGCTGCTCTATCTAGTGTAGAAACTCTCTTCTCCGCAGAATCGAGACATCTTTGTTCTCGCGCTTCGCGCTCGTGTCTCGTGCTACGCGCTCACGCCCCAAAACCCGCTTGAGCGCCCCCAATAACGCCTGTTATGCAGGCTAGATTATCGCCGAGACAAGACCGAGAAGAATGGCTCGTCTTAGGCGTATTTGTCTCATTCAATACAGGCCGTAAAAATCACTTCAGCCCGGATTCTCGCTATGTCATTCCGGCTATAATTCTTTGTACGGGTTTCACCCTTTTTAATCTATTAATACCAGCTACAAAAAGCGCGTGAAGCATTTCTCATAGACAAAGCAAAGACGTTAGAACCGCTTGGAATCAACAGACGCGACGAACTTCATTAACTTTCTCATCACTAGTCAGTTTAGTTTATCACCCGTCAAACCCTTCACCTATCATATTCATTGTTTTTGTTATATTCTTTAGTTTTTTCAAAACCACTTGTATAACGGTTTTACAATTGTAATCATTTATAGTGCATTTATAGAAGCTTTGTTTTGCAAAGCGAAATATTGGGCACTATTATATTCCACTTTTATTTTATTTTATTTGCTTCTGCTTCTGTTTTTCTGCCGTAAGGATCAGTTTGCCGTTTTTTTTCCTTCACTTACTATAGAAATAGGTCAGTGTCTTTAAACGCTCACAAGACAATTCACCCTTCCGCTTTCCTCCCACACCACTATAAACGAATACCCTTTACACAAACAACCTTTTAATCAATTTATTAGTCTACGCACATCCGAATTTACTTCTCCTACACCACATATTACCTTATCTACTCTCAAACCTCCATAACTTGCGATATAGACCGTGTTTTGATTGGATATTTCCAAATCACTGCGGTCAGTTAATATTGGTGGGAGAGTCAGAACAATGGACTGTCTACAGGCGCTTATTTTTTTTCCTCCCCTCGTCTCGCGCTTCGCGCGAAATGCTTCGCTCGCCCCGCTTGGCTCATAAAACGCCTGTCATGCAGGCTAGGGTCTATTAAGTCACGATTTACTAAATTACTCTTTTAAACACGGATCAATCTCTGACACACAACGTCAAGGAATTATCCGCCTGTTTTACAAGAAGAACGACAAATTAGACTTGAAAAACTGGCAACCAATTTCTCTGTTAAACACAGATTATAAAATTTGTACTAAAGTAATCAAACATGCGGGATTCCTGACCGCAGTATTTTTAAAAACCTTATTCTGATCCGGTGTGACGGAAGGTTTTGCCGGTGTCGGACTAAGGAAAGCCTTTAGGGGAATCGGCGCTTGATAACGGGGGAAAACTAACTCAAATGGGCAACTCGCTTGCAAAGGAGAGCCGTCTCTCTCGGTAGGTACGGGATCAAACCACGAACTGGTACGCAACAGAAAGGCGATCAAGAAACCCGGCTGACTTGCGGTTCCAACAGCGTTTATTCCTGACTTGTGACTTTACGATGTAATCAAACGATGTAATCAAACGATGTAATCCAACTAACAATTGTAAACTAGGTTCTTATATACGTAAGGTACAAGTGTTCAACACAAAGGAACATAATGAAAGTGTCAAGCGAAATTCTTTGAGCTCAGCAAAAGTAAATTTCAAAATATATTTTTCACCCAAGTGTCCATTGTTCATAAAACTATTTTTAAAAGTAATCTACATTTGAAAACCCTAAAACAAAGAAGTAGCAGAAAAGACAAGTCAGCAAGCGGCTTTTTAAGCACGTAATGGTGTCGTATCAATAGATTTGCAAGGTCGGCAAATAACTTGTACGGCACGAACTAGCGATGTACCATTATCGAGTTATTCACCTACAACAAAAGCTACTAAATTTAACTTCGATGAGTCAGCTAAACTATTCATACTGAAAAAACAAAATGAAACCATTACTTGCCAAGTCGTTGATTAGTTAAATAAAACTAAAAAAACACCGTGAGTGCCGGACGAGACTAATTTAGAACAGTAATAACAACTATTGTGTGTACAGCTTGATACGTGAAAAATCGGCTAGACATGATAAATTTACTAACAAGGTATCAACTTGAATAGTGGAACGAACCTATTTAAGAATGATAAATTAACTCAAGGTAAACTATTGTTCAGAAGGTAGTACATTTTAGTATGAATGAAAGCACGACCTGGTACAGTAATTGAATGCTTTTCAAAGAGGTTAAAACAATTAAGTTTGATTGTCAAAAACAAAACCCTGTTCACTTTTAGAAGATTAATAGCACAAAAGCTTAAAATAAAAGCGAATTTCATACTAAGCAAAACCTATCACAGCTGAATGCGGAGTAAACCAAGCTGAATTGATCCATAGGAACTTTTTAACAGTGAACTCTCATAACTCATAACTGTCATATAACAGTGAACTCTCATAACTCCGAGGCGACCGACACAACAGTCATTTGTATTCCCGATTCAACTCCAGACATGTCCTCAAAAGAACCAGACTGTTATCATAATACTGTTACGTTTTTACAACAACGTACAATAATTCACTCACTAATTTTCTCGTTGTTTATTTTCATATTGGCGCCAGAACAGCAACCATAACTATGGGAATTATACAAACCTCCGGTCAGGAAGTAAAATTGCAGTTTAATACCGATGCCTTGGATTTTATTTATACTCGGTCCTTGACCAGAAATCCGCAAACATTTCCTTCCAGCAGAAATTTTAGCTGTCTCCGCCACTCGCAAAAATTTCCTCCCGCAAAACAAAGTCAGTCGGACAATCCGCAAAATTTCCTTGTGCACGGTAGCTAAATCAACAAAACTATGACGTCTTTCCCATACTATTGCACAATCAAACCGTAATAGCAATGAATAGAAAAAAACGCAAAGTTCATGCTATTTTGCTCTGCATACCGCTCATATTAAAACACAAACTTTCCTGTCCCATTTAACTTTCTTAAAACGTCTCAATTAGTAAAATACACCGTGAAATTCTCAAACTACGTTTCCCAAGCTGAAAACGCATTTGACCTATTTTTACCCTTTTTACATGAGATATCGAAATTTAAGAAGGACTAATACCTTTGCGGTAACGTAATGTGAGATATGACAAGTTCATGACAAGTTCTGACATCCCAATACCCTAGGGAAATTAACAATAGGTCCGGGGGTGCTCCCCAAAAATTTTAGTGGCAGTATGTGACGCCCTTCTTGAAATCCTAACCGGTTTAACCTACCATATCCTCAATATCCTAATATAGCTTCTATAAAGAAGGGAAAAGAAACCCCCCCGGACAAAAGTCCACAAAATTTTGTTAACAACTTTTGTCCCTTTTTCGTACTCAATTCCGAAATCTCGCTTAATGCGCATGCGCATTAACGAGATAAAAAGCAAGTATAAAGAGATGCCTTCGAATGGTTTCTTCATAACTTACAATCTCTTAAATAGCCAAGCTAATCCCACCGGATTTTTAAACAACTTGAATCATTAACACTTCATCTTATACCTTATTCGCACTTATTTTCGCGGGCACTTAATTTCGCGAATTTGGAACACGAATATTTCGCGAGCATTAATTTTCGTGATTTTGCAAAAAATGATAAATTTAGGGCATTTAGGGCGAAATTAAAGCCTCGCGAAAATTAGTACGAATAAGGTACATACTGTACATTCCTTGCATGTACACCACATGCTACATACTTTAGTTAACATGCCGAAACATTACAAAATACATTTATACTCTAATCACCATGAAACGAGTATAAAATATTTTGTAATAAATCTTCGATAAACACAACACACAGTTCCAGGGGCGAGCATCTCGTTTATTGATGCTCGCGTTCGAAAATAAAGAAAGAGTATAAATGCTAATTAATGTTTAAGATCCCAAACTGCGAGAAACAGATAACAATGAATCGAGTTTGTCTTTAACATAGCCGTCCTTAGCGGTGTCAGATTTCCATCTGCCGTGACGCTTAGATAAGCGGTCACTGATGCCGGCATTAGCTGCAGTGGATGCGACTCCGGCCCTAAGGCTATGCAAACCAAACATACTTTTAGGATAACCTAACTCAGCAAAAGCATGCAAAACAATCTTCCTTGTCCTAGTGAAACTCATACCTTCGGAACGCAACTTATAGGATTTATCCGATTTCCTAAAATGGAGGGCACGGAAAAAGGGCAAGGTAGAAGATAGTTCTAAACAGGCACAACTAATATATCTTTGCAGCAAATTAAATGGACAGGAAATAGAATCCGTCTTCGCTAATAAGACTTTGGAACCATCCCTGTCCTGGTCAGTTTTACTTTTAATTACAGTAATCTCTACAAACGTGTTATTACAAAATTTAACATCACAGCAACGCAAAGCAGCTAATTCATTAAAGCGAAGAAACGCAGCATAAGCGGTAACACAAATAGCAGCTAAACGCAAATCTGGGAGACTGGCGGAAGGGCCTGCAAATTTGATACACAATTCGTTCATCATAACAGGAGTAACAGGCTCTTTTTTGGAAACAGGTTTTGCCAACATCCTCTTCCCCGCTTCCAGGATATTTCTAACTAAACTAGAATTACAAGGCGTGGGAAACCCGGACAAATTGTGTGCCCAATTAATACCATAACAGGCAGACTCTAACGCAGACAATGAACAATTACTCTGAAGCAAAAATTCTAAATAAATAGCAACTGAAACGTCATCTGACGGAAAGGGAATAATCTCACGATGACAGGAAGCCCATTCTCTAAACTTCTGAAATGCTCTCGAATACCGCTCTGTGGTAGAAGGAGCTTTGGCTTCAACAGCACGGGCAGGCAGAAATGATGCTAACCTCCGAAGTTCGGGATCAAAGAGACGACCAATCTTAACTGCAAATGCATTTCCACTTTGTAAACATGCGGGAGAGAAAAAAAAACATTAATACAAACATAAACTTCCGCTCACTCATGGCGGTGAGACAAAGTCGAATAATTTCACACCAACCAAAGGCCAGTGCCTTATGTTGCCTGATGACAAGGCAAACTTAGCGATCAAACAGCTCCATCGAGCAATAGAAAAAGCACCGGTGTGCTAAAATTCTCAGATCCAAAAATAGCACTTTTATTGGACCCATGCTGGAACACATCTTTACCGCCCTCCACGAAGAGGTAATCGATCACAAATGAATTAAAGGATCCCCAAAAATCCACCAAAAAAGGCCAAAAAGGTGCGGATGGCCAATAAGGTATCACTAATATACCTTTGCACTGACAAAAACAGACATGGCGAATAACCCTGGTCACCAGTGTGACAGGAGGGACTAACCAGCAGAACTCTCCAGCCCAGCTGAAAGCAAATGAATCCACGCCTAGGCAATACGGATTGTAAAAATGAGAATAGAATCTAGGAAGTTTGCAATTTTTAGAACTTGCGAAACAATCAACGGAACACTGTCGCCAGTAGGACGTGCACGTGAGCGCGTAAAAATAGCAATCCTTGACTTTCCAGTCATCAAAATCAACGATTTTGTTAAGATAATCCGCTTTATCGTTAAGAGAACGAGGTATCCACTCCACGTCTAAAAAGATATTATAGTCCCTAGCGACATAGAAAATGTCCACAGCTAACTTATGCAAATGCTCTTTCATGCTGCCCGAATCAACAATCAAAGGGACCGCTTGATTATCGGTGAACCATTTTACATAAATGTTGTTCGGGCGATCAGTGCTCATAATGATAATAAATAAAAGTTTTGAAACTGACCTGTTAAAAATTTTATAAAAAGTTTAAAAGTTTTTCTAAATTTTCGGTCGCTCACTGCGGCCTTCATCAGAGAATGAATGATCTTTTTTGTGGGAAACAGGTTATATTCAAAAGAAATGGGTCGTCAATATTTCGGACAGGGATCTAAACAAGAACGAAATCGCACTACTCAGAAAAGGATTGAACTTCGCTATAACACCACAACAAGTTCCGACTAAAGAGATCATAGCTTCGGTCGAGTCGGCGATTTATGGTTTAACGGAGGACAACAAAGATGAGATCAGAGCTGATATCTATAGTTGTCTCAAAAAAGCAAAACCACCATGTAAACAAAATCTGACGCGCGAAGAGCGGGATGCGATGAAAGATTTATCCCAAGATAACGGCATTTTGGTCCTTAAAGCTGACAAAGGGAACTGCACTGTTGTCATGAACAAGGCGGACTATTACAATCAAGTTCGTGAGATGCTTGGAGACCAGAACACGTATCAACAGATCACAGATAAGAGACGGAACCCGACTAAGCGGACCGAAACTGATTTACAAAAGAAACTACTCCACCTGAAGAAAAAAGGAAGTCTAAGCGAGAGTGAGTACAAGAAACTGAGGCCCTCCGACACCGCGCCTGCTGCTTTTTACGGTCTACCCAAAGTACACAAGGTAAAACTTGAAGCGGCGGATGATCACTACACTCTATCGAAAGATGAGACCGCGGCGATACCGCTAAGACCCATAAACAGTTGTATCAATTCTCCCACGTATGCGGTATCCAAGTACTTAGCGTCAATCCTGAAACATTTAGGATCTGACTCTAATTATTCCGTCAAGAACGCTAAGGAGTTTGCAGACTTCGTGAACACACAAGAACTCGCAGAAGACGAGCAGATCGTTTCTTTCGACGTAACCGCACTCTTCACATCTGTGCCGATCGACTTGGCAATGGAAATTACCAAACGCAAGCTCGGTGGAACTGATTCCTGGAAAGACCACACCAACTTATCCCAGGATGAGATATTAGACCTGTTATCCTTCGTGCTTTTTAACAGCTATTTCACTTTTGATGAGAAACACTATCACCAAATCTCCGGCTGCGCCATGGGATCCCCTGTAAGCGCGGTCATCGCTGAGCTCGTGATGCAAGATGTGGAAATGAGAGCAATCAACACCTCCCCTGTCAGTCTAAAGTGGTGGCGACGATACGTCGATGATTCCAGCGCGTTTCTCAAGAGATCAGACGTTTAACTGTTTCATCAGCACATAAATTCCATCAACCCCCACATCCAGTTTACCGTGGAACTACCAGCAGCCACGCCAAATGGCGAGAGCATTGCGTTTCTGGACACAAAATGTACCGTTGGACCGGAAGGCAAAGTTTATGTGAATGTGCACAGAAAGGCAACTCACACGAACAAGTACCTCTCCTTTCAATCCCACAGTCCCGCCCAAAGCAAAAGAGCAGTGGTCAAAACCTTGATGGACAGGGCGAAGTCTTTGCCTTCGACTGAGTCTGATCGGAGAGCCGAGAAAGACCGAGTAGCACGCGATCTCCAGGCCAATGGTTACACCAAACGTTTCATTGAATCTTCTCATGCAACGTCACCTGCACCCCGTGAACCAGACGAGAGACCGGAACCACGGAAAGGTTTTGCCACCATCCCGTACGTGAAAGGGGTATCGGAGCGAGTAAAGAAAATCCTAAACAAAACCAACGTCAATACGGCTTTTAAACCCGTTAGAACTTTAAACACTGTTTTTAAAAAGCCTAAAGATCGACCGCCACTCATGGCCTGCAAAGGCATTGTTTATAAAGTTAATTGCAAGTCATGCGATTTCACCTATGTTGGCGAATCAAAACGCTCCTGGAATTCACGCGGGCCCGAACACAAGCCAGGGACGCGCAGCAATAATGACTCATTCATAAAACAACACGCGGAGACGACCAACCATGACATACACCCAAACTATGTTCAGATTCTGGAGAGAGGTGTAAACAACTTGTCCAAACGTTTATTCTTAGAATCGTGGCATTCAACCATCGACCCTAATTGTGTCAACGAACGGAAGCCATTCCCAAGAGTATACCTACCAATTGTCAAGGATTTTAAATAACTTGTTTCCCACAAAAAAGATCATTCATTCTCTGATGAAGGCCGCAGTGAGCGACCGAAAATTTAGAAAAACTTTTAAACTTTTTATAAAATTTTTAACAGGTCAGTTTCAAAACTTTTATTTATTATCATTTTACATAACTATTCGACAAACGTTGTGCGAAACTTTGCAGGGCAAAATAAACACAATGAAGTTCCCTCCAAGTGGTGCTTTGGCTCATCTCAAATGAGTCCCAATTCTTATGTGCCACTGGAAAATCATCCATTGATATATAGGCGGCACAGCCCAATGAACTAGCATCTGAATACGTAACCCGAGTAACTGGACGAACACCCTTAAAAAGAGGCCTGGAATTAAGGCGAACTAAATTATTGCGTCAAAAATCTAATTCATTACGAGCAGGCGAATCCAACAAAACAGAGGAATCCCACCCAGTTCTGCGATCCAAGGTCCTGTGCAAGTTTTTAGTCATAAGCTTACAGACATTGCCAATAACAAGCATATTTAAAATGATACTACCTGTAACAGAGGCTAATTGCCTAGCGGACATTGTGGTGTGGAAAAGTGCCTCCTCGAAAGAAATAAACAGCCTATCAATTTTATCGCTGGGGATAGAAAGCGTCTTGTTCCTGAGGTCCCAAATATACCCCAACCATCTAAGATACTGTACTGGGGACCAAACACTCTTAAGCATATTGGGAACAAACCCGGCTCGAGACAAATCTGACTTAACGGCTAAGGCCTCTAAACAACAACGCGCGAAAGATGGGCATACCCCTTAACCATCATCCAAGTAAACGACTATCTTGTACGCCAGGCTGCGCCAGTGCTTAACAAGAGGCCTCATAAATTTAGTCAAAATATAAGGTCCTGTAGATAATCCAAATGGCAAAACAGTGAACTTAAAGTATCGTGTAACACCGCTGAAAGACCAAGAAAACCCCAAAAAATCTTGGTCTGCGGGGAAGATATCAACGTGATGATATCCGGATTTAATATCAAATGAATAAAGCCAATTTTGGGATGGGTCAATAAATGAATTGAGCATAGTCCGGGCGTCTTCAAACTATTTCTTAACAAAAAAAATTAGGATACCTAAGATCTAATATGAGCCTCTTTTTGCCATTTGATTGAATGGACACCGTCAAAGGATCAATGACTGAAGGCGGACACGAGCATTCCACAACTGAACCAACCGCTAAAAGATCAGTTATCGCTTTTCGAACAAAATCCGCATGCTGCAAGGCGGACTTATTATTAGAAAACTTGGCAGAAGCAGGTGTAAAATAAAAAGGAATTTTGTAGCCTTCCAAAATGTTTGGCGAACAAACCAAGAAGCGCCTATATCCTCCCAAAAACTAATATTACGCTTTAGTCTACCTTTAACACTAACGTTCTCAATGTCCTCCTGATAATCCGGGCAGAGTTCCAGAGAATCATGAAAAATGTGATCGCTACTCGATTGGCAGCAAATGTCAACTGGGTCACACTCACCCAGAGAATTAACTACAGATTCAAGTAAAGGATACTCATCTTGTCCCAATCGTTTTAAGGCAGCAGCGTAACTGTCTTTGGACCCATCATCCGTTTGTTGGTTTGGTGCTCGTTGGGATTCGAGTGAGGTTGTGGCGACTGGGGCAAACTGGGGAACTTGACCAATGTCCGCGTTGCCCGCAACTGAAACATTTGTCTGAGGGAACTGGTTGTCTGGGTTGAAACTTTCTTTTCTTTTCACGGATCTTCGACAGCGCCCTCTTCTCTGCTGAATGGAGTTTTTTCTCGTCCTCTGAATCATCGGCGAGGTCGTCCGATTCATATTCCTTGACGGCAGTCCAGCCAGCAGGGCTCTTGTCCGCGAAGCAAACAAGTTTGTTGCGCTTGTGGATAAGCTTCTTTGCTTCTTCGAGGTCGGAACTCGCATATGAGATATTACCTACGCGAAGGTTTTTGGCGGCCGACTCGACTTGGTCCAAGATGCTGACGTTAAATTCAAATTGAATTTTGTTCCCTTTGAACTGAAAGGTATTGGACGCCTTCGTTTCAGTTTTCAACTTCTTAACCTGGCTCTGAGTAATCTCATCTTTATCCTCAAGTTCGCGTTTGAAGGACGCAAATTTCTGATCGAGCTTGGAGTCTAGAAATTGAGAAAACAGCTTAAAAGTATCCGCGTTTGTCAAAGGATCCTCGTTCTCCAAAGTAGGAGTAGGAGTAGGAGTAGGAGTAGTCTCGGAAAAGTGAACGTGCTCTTCAGAATCGGACATCACAAAATAAAAAGCAAGTATAAAGAGATGCCTTCGAATGGTTTCTGCATAACTTACAATCTCTTAAATAGCCAAGCTAATCCCACCAGATTTCTAAACAACTTGAATCATTAACACTTCATCTTATACATACTGTACATTCCTTGCATGTACACCACATGCTACATACTTTAGTTAACATGCCGAAACATTACAAAATACATATAGTGACTGTGCTTAAGCTTTGATGTCACAAAAATCAATTTTCTCAAATTATGGGATTTGTTCACGGGTGTCGGAATCATGCCTTCCGTAGAGAGAGGTGAGAGGGGGTGTCGGAATCGGCCTTTGCGGCAAAAAAGATCCTGTCGGAATCATGCCCTTCCATGGGGTGGGGGGGGGGGGGGGGGGTTGGGGGGAGAGGGAGGTGCGGATAAAAAATGGAATGTCCCAATAGCCTGGGAAATTGGGTTAGGTTAAAATCGGCAAGCGAAGCGAGGACTGGTGAAGAGGGAAGGGGAGGCGGAGCCTGTGGACTCGCCTTTGATGCCGCCGTTCCATGATACCAGACTCTGGTATCATGAGCTGATTGGTCAGATCACTTGGTGTTGACAGGTATGCGGTGATTGACGACACATGTTGACATCTCAAATGCCTGGCGCCCTGAATTTGCATAACTATTCCATTTGCTGGCTCATATGATAGACAAACATGGCGACTCGTCGCATGTAATTTTCAGATCTCGGTTTTGAGAGAGCTTTGAGCGATTCGTTGCGAAATTTTAAGACGAGCAAAAGCTGTCTAAAGTCTGTGGCAAAAAGCATGATGTTTTTGGAATTTTGCCGACTGGATTTACAAAACAGCAACCATACTGCAGCCTGCAGATTATCTGTTGGATGCCAAATCAAACGCTATTACAAAACAACGGGGATTTATCCTAGCTCCACTGAGGCACACTTACTCAACTATAGAACTTACTAAGGAGCTAAAAAGTATTGCAATAATTCATGATTTCATTACAGTGGAATTATAGACTACGGCTTTTTGAGACTCGGATCTAAGATGCCTATTACCATGTGGCTGGAAACACTATAATCCGCCGAGATCAAAAGGTCAATATCATCAAAGAGAACAAATTCATAACTGTGATCTAAAGGCGCAATTCTCTCTGAAGTCTTACTGGGAAAGCTTTATACTTTAGGCTTTTTAAATAATTTTTTGCGAAGAGTGGGAGTCGTGTTTAGCCTGTCTATTTTTATACTGTTACCGATGCATTAAACTGAATAAAAACATACTTGTTGACATATTAATTAACTTGTTGACAATATAATAACAGGATAGTTACATACTAGGGGGCGGAATGGCGGCATCAAAGGCGAGTACACAGGCTTTGCCGCCCCTTCCCTCTTCGCCAGTCCGCGCTTCGCTCGCCGATTAACTTAACCCAATTCCCCAAAAAGAAGCCTGTTCACAGGCTAATGTCCCAATGACCCACTCAATATTGCTATTTAAAAGCTTGGAGTGATTTCAGAATACCCGGCAACTTAAACTTATTTACATATCGCTAAACAGTAAACGTGTAAAAGGAGCCATTTTTATTCGAAATAAGTGGCCGGGTATTCTTTAGTTTAGCCTTATTTACCAGTTAGTTGTTCACATGCAACAATTTGTTGCAGTTTTCGGTTTGTATTTTTAACCAAAAGAACATTGTTTTATAACAGATTTGTTGTAATTTCACAGTGAGCCAAAACTAAGAGGCTGATTATATGAGACTGATTATATGAACTCAGACCAGTGCGACTCAGAACAGTGCGAGTAAAAGTACATGTACACATAATGCAACTTGAAATTTAGGCCCTATTTATATGGTCTCTGGCACCCGAGACAACCCTCCTCCCGAGACAACTTTACGGAGTGTTTATATGGAGTTGTGAGTTGTAACAGCTGTCCCCTCTAGCACACCATTCTCTTAGGATGCCATTTTTTGCACGTTTGGTCTCTGCTGACCTAAAACACACGGGCTCCTGGAACAATTTGAGCTGTCTCATCTCGTGTAGGCGAGCCAAAGTGTTTATATGAGAAAAAATTGTCCCACCTGCCAGGGTTACCCTACCTGCCGAGGCAAGACAACTCGCCCACCCGAGTTGTCTTGCCCCCCGAGATGAGTTCGCGATTCTCATGTAAACAGTTGGTTTAACTGACAGAGGGATCAGAATTTCTGAATTTTTAAGAAATAGATGTATATAGCTGTTTTTGTTCGGTTAACTGACGGGGGGGGGATCACAATTTCTGAATTTTTAAGAATTAGATGTATATAGCTGTTTTTGTTCGGTTAACTGACAGGGTGATCAGAATTTCTGAATTTTTAAGAAATAGATGTATATAGCCGGTTTTTGTTCAGTTAACTGACAATTGGGGATCAGAATTTCTGAATTTTTAAGAATTAGATGTATATAGCTGTTTATGTTCGGTTATTACTGACGGGGAGTCAGAATTTCTGAATTTTTAAGAATTAAATGTATATAGCTTTTTTTGTTCGGTTAACTGACGGGGGGTTCAGAATTTCTGAATTTTTTAGAATTAGATGTATATACAGTGTAGCTGTTTTTCTTCGGTTAATTGACGGGGGGATCAGAATTTCAGAATTCTGAATCCTTTTAGAATAAGTTGTTTATAGCTGTGTTTGTGTGGTTATTGACGGGGGGATCAGAACTTCTGAAACCTCTTTTCGGATTCGGGGGAGATCAGAAATTCTGAACAAGTTTTAAATTTAGTTAATGAAAATCATAAATTCGCTCGAAAGAATTTTGTGCTCCTTGCAAACAGAGAAAACTCTCCTATCAGTTTTAGCATGATTTTACGATTTAGAGCAAACATTAAAAATTATCCAAAGAAAAAAGTGGTGAAATGGCTTTTCCGAAAAAACTTCACATTTAAATTTTGGTCAATTTTCCACCAATTTCCGAAGAGGTTGTAGAAACTACCACGTGCAAAAGCCAATTTCCGAGGTAGGTTGATAATTTATCCGTAAAAATAAGTCATTATCTCGTTAATGCGCATGCGCATTAAACGAGATTTCGGAATCAGTACGAAAAAAGGGACAAAAGTTGTTAACAAAGGCTTCTTTGTTAAAATTTGTGGACTTTTGTCCGGGAGGGGGGGGGGGGGGGATTTTCTTTTTTCTTTATAGAAGCTATATTAGGGCATTGAGGATATGGTTGGTTAAAGCGGTTAGGATTTCAAGAAGGGCGTCACATACCGTCACTAAAATTTTTGAGGAACAACCCCGGTCCTATTGTTAATTTCCCTAGGGTATTGAAATGTCATGAACTTGTCATGTCTTACGTTACGTCACCACAAAGGTATTACAGTTCTTATTAAGTTTCGCTATCTCACGTTAGGTATTAATCTTTCAAATTTGTTTTTAAGTTTATGTGTCCTAGACGTTCTACGCTGTTTGCGTTTTATGCTTTTTGTTTCCTGTGTGGATGTGTCGGATATAGCAGAGTTGTTTTTCAACTATTTTTAGAGCTATGACCTCAATCATCGCCTGACAGATTGTATCTTATCTGGGATTTATTGTTTCTGTGGTTTTAAGCACAGATAAAATGTACACATGTTTTATCCAAATTGTAAACAGAAATTCTCCTTACTAAACCTTTTGAATATTATTTCTTATTGGACGATTTTACGAGGAATGCTGCAAACTCAAGATACAGTATACAAAGTATATTTCGCTCACTGATCATTCACAAATAATGCTGACATCATGTAAATATTGTATATTTGTGAAATAATTTCCACCTGTATGATCTGTAGTTTTGATCATACTTGAAAGAGAAATTACATGTTGACACCATGGATACATTATATTTTTTTACAAATATGATTCAAGAGGGTTTCAAACTGGTCAGCGGCCTATTACACACACCCGAAATCTTACTACAATTTACCGACAACAGATTCTAGTCCTTTGCCTCTGATAAACATTCCAAAGCCGGTCAGGGAGAGAATCTCAAGGAACGAGGAAGCAGAAATGAGAGCTTGGGCTAGAAGATATAGCAAATGTGCGAGGAAGTGTTCGTCAAGACAACACAGTAGATAGGGCTGAAACATTGCCTTTAACCCTATTCAGACTGGGCTTTTTTAGGCAATCTGTGACTGGGTGGGGGGGGGGCTCCTCGGACCCCCCTCCCTTCATATCTTTGGAACCAGTAAGGCTAGGACCATGAAATCTTCACACAATGTTCATCTCCATACAAGGAAACCTCACACCCAGTTTTGACCTGCCACACCCAATTATGACGTCACAATGACGTAATTTTTTGTTTTTCCGACGTTACTTTGATATTTTCCATCCAGATACTTAAAATATCAAATATAACTGTGAAATCATCTCTTTAATATTAAAACATAAAGCGAGAAAAAGCAAAAAAAGGCGATAAAACTATAATTTTGAAATTATTGTCCGCCATCTTGGATCCGCCATCTTGGATCCGCCATCTTGGATTTCCTTTTTTTTCGTTTAAATGAAAATTTAAAAAATATCTAAAAGAGAAAAGGATCAGAATGTATAAAACACGTATCAAACTAATGTCTATTATCCAAACAATGAACTTAGAAGCGTTATTTAATAAATAGTACAAAATTCTTCTCTATAAGTAAAAGAGAGCAAAAATTTGCTTTCCCCTCCCTCCAAATATTTGAAGTTAATTTTTTTTTGTCTTTCAAGAACTAGTCCCAAGAAAAAACTATTCTTACAAGAAAATGCACTATAAGTCAAAGAACAAGATCTTAAAATAAAAAATTCACCATATTTTAATATTTTGAAAACCTATGTGTCAAAAACTGGTTGCCATGGCAACATGGTTAATCACACTGACATGTTATGGATACCAAAATGTTCCTAGATAAATTCTAGGAAAAGTCAACAAATTTCAGCCTCAGCTATTTCGGGGTAAGAGTTATCACAATTTTACGGGAGGGCGGGGGGGGGGGGGGTTCGAAAAGCCCCCCCCCCCCCAGTCTGAATAGGGTTAAAATTGTATGAAACTCAGTCCGTCTTGAATCCACTGGATAGGCTTTTACACAAGTTGCTCGGCAACTTTTTGGCAACTTTTGGCCTTTCGAGCAACTTTTGAGCAACTTATGGTTTCGAGTATTTTTTCGGCAACTTATGGTCTCTCGTCGAAAGACCATAAGTTGAAGAAAAAATGCTCGAAACCATAAGTTGTTCAAAAGTTGCTCGAAAGGCCAAAACTTGCCAAAAAGTTGCCGAGCAACTTGTGTAAAAGCCTACCACTGGACTTAAGCTCAGTGCTAAAGCATGCGCTAGCTAATGAAGACAATGAAGTCACTCCAGCTGCAGAAGTAGTAACAAGTGAGATTACAGAAGACGAGGATTCACATTTCCCTCCCAACAATGATCAAACTGAATAGATGGACAGTTTTAGTGACAGTGACAGTGATTCTGAAGAGGACCAAGATGATGATGCCCATGTTAGTGGAATAGGTATGATTCGACCTACCGGGCTTGGACGAGTTCAAATATTTACGCACCGAATGTCTGAGATTCTGCAATCCAGCATGTGAACTTGCTGCAGGTAAATAGTTTCTATTGATCAGGATCATTTCTACGATTTACTGGGATTTTGGGACTGGAACTGGGATTTGGGGAAAAATTTGGGCCGGGAACTGGGATTTTGCAAAAAATGTGGGCTGGGAAATGGAATCTGTATCCCCCTCCTTTAGGACCCTCTTTTGAGTCTGTGTTAGATGAAATCTTGAAGTGCGTCCATTCAAATGAAACCTACTGAGCAATACTTTCTTATGATGCTACAGGGGCGGATCTAGGGGGTGCAGGAGGGGGTGCGCACCCCCCCCCCTGAGATGACCTGCATCTTTCTAATTTAACTGGTATTCTGCAAAGAAAAGGAAAAAAAACGCGGTTACGTCATTCCTTAGAGGTGCACCCCCTCTTAAGAAAAATCCTGGATCCGCCCCTGTGCTATTTGATTTTGTTATAGACTTGAGAATAAAATGGTCAAAGCCGCTGTACCTGTTTGTAAGGGTGACGAGGTGGTCATATTGAGGTTCTTCATAACACGGAAGATTTCTCTGTTTAAACTGCTCCAAGATGATCTCACGGTCCTAAAGGAGATTAGCAGGGAATTACCAACCATTCCTTAAAATGTAAGCTCTTGAGTCAAATCACTTAAACATGGTGTTGGTAGCTAGGCTTCCTAGCTACCAACACCAAACTCAAACTATATGCTATTTTCCAAACTAAATATCGCAAAAAAAAACATGCCCTTAAAGTAACTTTAATACCTGTTTAGTGTCAAAAGCCAACAAATAGGTCCGACCAGTGGTAAAGAAAATCTCCAAGCCGTTGTCCTGTTCAGCAACGTTCAACAAACAAAACAGCGTGAATAAGAGATATTTTCGAACGGGACTTATCATTATGCATATAATGAAGAGACAAGGTGGTCTATGTAACAATTATTCATCGACGTGGAGGTGAATAAATCTACCGCTCTTCGCCGACATTGAGGTGAATAATTGTTTTAGAATATACCAAACCAGTGGATATCCAGACAAAAATAGTTACTTTCTTTCTGACAAATGGAGTAAAAACTTGCACGCGAAATCCAAAGCAACCTCTGGAGGTGAATAGCAATTACTATTTGGAGTTTGAGTAGCCAATCAGAGCCCTCGAAAACATTATTCCCTGGTTTGGTATATACTAATATAACATAAGCGAGATACTATGCGCGCTCTGATTGGCTGAAAACCAGTTACCATAATTCTATGGAAACAAAGGAAATATTTTGAGCACTTACTTCACACAAGAA
The DNA here is from genome assembly GCA_022457155.1 of Cladopsammia gracilis. NCBI lineage: Eukaryota > Metazoa > Cnidaria > Anthozoa > Scleractinia > Dendrophylliidae > Cladopsammia > Cladopsammia gracilis. The sequence continues at coordinate 2,518,061 of JAJGOT010000025.1, forward strand.
ATAAAAATAATTCTTGAAGATGCCATTATGTTATTACATTACAAAAAGTACTTGCTTCCCACTGTATCCTTTCACCCATGTGTATATGAATCGATATGAAAGGCTCCAATGAGCCAACTCGTTTAAACGAAACGTTTGGACCCTCCCTTCTCCCAGACGCTTTGCTCCGCCGACTTCTCCTCCCCCCCCCCCCCCCCCGGGCCCGCACCCTCCCTTCCCAACAACGCAATCCAATGTTAAGACAGGTGACCATTACATATCGCGGGCTCAATGTTAACAGCCGAGTGAAATTTTCTCCCACGGATATAACTCGTTCAATGCTTGGCGTATTCACGAGTTAAAAATGGGGACCACCAACACTATTTCGATGGTCTTGTCATAGCTAGTCGAGGGGCTAGTTTTGAAACCTTTCGGACTTCTATGGTGATAACAAAGGAGCTACAAAATAATTATGTTGAAAGTACCACAACCGTGCACATGTTTTGGTTTTTGCTCTCACCCTATGACTGAATAGATAAATGGCAACTCTTAAGTCTATTGGTCAGTTGCTCAACAAAGTTGAAAATCTATAGATCGTTTTCACGTGACGTCACGACAGTCCCGCCGCCATATAAGCTAATTCGGAGTTCTAAAAAGCATGTGCGCGCGTCGGGATAAAAACAAGCATTAATAAAAAATACAATATAATTTAAATTCAACTATTTTAAATAACAAAAGAAGAGAATAATCTCGGGATAAAAACGCATGCCCATTGAACCTATTCTTCAAACTCCGAACTCGCTTATTGGTGTACCACTTTCGATTGCGTAATAGCAGTAATAGCGTGCAAATGCAAGTGATATCGACAGTTGTCGCATTTTTAGAAATGAATACTTCGGGATGTGAAGCAAAGTCTGGGGAAAATCTTTCTTTGACTTGTTCTTTTCCCTTTTCGGAATTTGCTAAGAAGTTGGAATCGCGAGTTAAGCAGCGTTATTTGGAGAAAATCTCGGCAATTAGAATCCATCCCATGTTGAAATTTCTTTGAGCCGGACTGTTTGTCTCCTATTCAAACAGTTGAATCAACAGCCTTTACACCCACAAGCAGTTTAAAGCTTTCCGAAGCCTAAACTAGGAGCTTATAATAAAATAGTGTCCGTATTTATAGTTATCGTACTAGACACGTACTACAAAGCCAAATCATTGCTGCAAACAAGTTTGTTTAGCGAAGGTGAGACATTTCCTGCATATGAATGACTCAAAACCTTGTTTTTAATCAACACGGAAAGAGAAGGAACAGTTTCGTCTGCTCATTGCCTGGGCTGTAAGGCTGGGCAAGCAGAATCCTGTTCAAATTATATGGCTAGTGTTCGTTTGGAACTGACCAAGGAGCATAGACAAAACTAAATGATAAACTCAGTCATGTACGCACAAGTTGTGTACATGCAAGCTAAGTGGAGAATTTTTAAAGATCTGTTTGAAAGATAGACTACTGGGAAGCACTTGCGAACTATAAGCTGCAAAACTTCTTTATTTCTCCTACACACTTCGTTTAACTATCGTAGACTTCATCAGGGAGTTTTAGGTCTGTATCGAAGCCATAAACTAAAACGGAAATCGTACCAGCGCAAACAACAGCCGAGATTATGTTTTGGTCCAATTTGCGTAAAAGAAAAGGCGACAGTAGATAATAATAGATTATACACAGACAAAACATCATTTTTCACGCTCCCCCAAACGTAAGGGAATCACATCAAGCAATAAGCTAAAATGCAAGGTAATGGCAACTTGAAATAAATTTCTTTGCTTGTGCTAACACTGGGGTGAATTTGGTTAGTTGATTAGAACTCAAATCAAATTCAAAGGGATATGAAATAAATAGCAGAATATAGCAATTTATTTCTCAAAGTGGTTTTGTTGCATTTTAGCTTATTGCTTGATGTGATTCCTTTACGTTTGAGGATTGGTGAAATGATGTTTTGTCTGTGTATAATCTATTATTATCTACTGCCGAAATTAGCGTTAGTCTTTAAGCGCTTTGCCGTTAATTTGAAGCGGTTTCACTGAGTCGGCTATGGTTTCTAATGGGTTCGCTTTCTGTGAGTTTACGCGAAAATTACCATAGAGTGAAATTCACAGAAAGGAAGTCATATAAAACACCTGCTTGCACCTGCTTGCACCTGCCACCTGCTTGCATAAAATAACTTACCATTTTTGTGTTTTGCGCATGCGCGGGCGTATAAGAGTTACCACATGTGAAAGCGTGACGGTTTTGATCAATATATAAGAGTTGTTCGAACTATATTAGATATCGGTGGCGGGTAGGATATGAAATAGTTAGAAAAAGCGGGAGCTTTCTATTTCATCCCTACCAATCACCCGGTATATATATATATATATCATAGCTAAAAACCCCCGCTGCTATGATATATATACTGCAGGCCTGAGAAAGGGTGTCGGGTTGTTGAGTAGAGCTAAGTCGTGTTCGATGACCGCTTCGAAAGAAGGTTGACAGATGTTGACGGGGAGTTCACTTCAGGAGTGCTGGCTCAGCCTCAAGCCCTAAGTGGCATAAAAAAAATGGAAAAAAAATTTAAAAAAAAATGAAAAAAAACCTCTCAAGGGAACTGGGTGGGAGAAGTGGTGGAAGGAGAGTGTTCCCTTGAGAGGTTCTGTTGGCCAACAGTTTTGCTTTTTTTTATTGATCTGCTATGTTGCGTGGGGAAATTAAGAACATAAAATAAAAATTATTTTATGTTTTCATTTAAAATGGAACACATGAAAGTTAAGGAACTAAGACAAATTGCCAGGGAAAGAAATATCCCCGGTCGCTCTCGCGCTAGAAAAAAGGCCGATTTATTACGTTTAATTACTGCATCTTCTCTATATTCACCAACGCCGCCTATTCCAACACCAGTTTTTCCCCACCCCCATATCAACCTCCTCCGCGGCCTCCAATATTGGAAACAATTTCCAATACTTTCCTGTCATGGTGGAATTGGTTAAAAGCCGCGCCTCAAACTCTTGCGAAAAAGGCTTCAAATATGATCACGGAATTTCAACGCAAAGTTACCAGTTTATATCAGCCGCGTATCCAAGAAAGCAATTCGGCGTTGGAAAAGTTTGCCCGTCAGTTTATATTTGAAGGCGTGACAGGAACTTTTCCAAGAGATTATTTCCAGCAAGTTTCTGATAAACTTCTGACTATTCTCAAGGCTAATCGAGGCGCTGAAATTAAACTGATTCTGTCTTGCCGAATGAAACGCCAGAATTTACAAACTGGGGAAATAATTGAGATCGATGCTCCATTCCATTCGGAAATAGAAATGAATCTCGCAGCGACTGATCTCGTTGCCCTGTTAAATGATATGATAGACGTCATCCTTGAACGCATTGCCACTTTTCAACTGAGGGGTTCCAACTGGCAATTTGTTCGCGTAAATCATTTGAAATTGCATCTAGTTGAATTCCGGCCGCTTGGTGGGAGCACTCACATTACTCTTCCGCCATTCCTTGCCAAGAAGAAAGCTCTCACTAATATGCAGAATAACGATAATCAATGCTTTAAATGGGCAGTGACATGGGCACTTAATCCATGTGAAATTCATCCTGAAAGAGTCACAGGAAAATTAAAAGCCCAAGCAAATGAATTAAATTGGGATGGAATTTCATTTCCAACATCCTTGAAGGAAATAGATCATTTTGAAAGAAATAATCCAAACATTGCTGTTAATGTTCTCGGGTATGAATCAGTGGTTCATCCCCTGAGAATTTCAAAACATAAACGCCCTGCCGCTATAACCCTGCCGCTTTTTGAGAAAGATGGAATCCAACATTATGCTGTTGTTAACAGTTTAAGCCGTCTTCTCTCAGCTCAAGTTAATCATCACGTTAATTGAAAATATTTTTGCCTACACTGTCTCAGTCATTTTTATGACGAAGCAACCCTAGCTAAGCATGAAGAACTGTGTTGCAGAAATGAAGCGATAAAAGTCGAAATGCCCACAAAGGGCGCGATTTTGAAATTTAAAAATCATAATATATCTATTAAAGTCCCATTTGTAATTTACGCTGATTTTGAAGCATGCACTGAACCGATCAGTGGTTGTTCCCCAGGGAATAATCACAGTTTCACAAATCAATTTCAAAAACACACGCCATGTGGCTTTTGTTTCAAGGTTGTTGGCATGGATGGGGTTGATTTGAATTTTCCTCCAGTGCTTTTTCGGGCAAAAACAGCGGATGATGACGTTGCACAAATATTGGTGAAGAAGTTAATGAGAACAATTAATCATATTCACAAGAAATTTGACTTCAGAAAGAAGATGATCTTCACCAAGGAAGATAAGAAAGAATATGAAGCAACCACAGTTTGTTGGATATGCCAAGGAGAATTTGACGAAGAATTTGGCGAAGAATCTGATAAAAAGGTGCGGGATCATTGCCACTTCACTGGCAAGTATCGTGGCGCAGCGCATAATAGTTGCAATCTGCAGTTCAGATAACCAAAGTTCACCCCAGTTATTTTCCATAACCTTGCGGGATATGATGCTCATCTCTTCATTAAAAACCTTGGTAGAATACCTGGGAATATTAAATGCATCCCCGACAATGAGGAAAAATATATATCCTTCTCAAAGACGATCAAGATTGGAGAATGGATCAACAAAAAGGGTAAAAAGGTAGACATGAATCATGAACTGAGATTCATCGATTCTATGAAATTCATGGGTTCTTCCCTGGAGAGTCTGGCAAATAATTTGAAGAAGTCAGGTATGGATAAATAAACAAACAAAGAATTGGAGACAAAGCCGAGCTTCTTTCCAGAAAAGGAGTCTATCCATATGATTATATGGATTCAATTGAGAAATTCAAGGAAACACAACTACCGCCAAAGGAGGCATTCTATTCTCAAATTAATGAATCGGGAATATCCGATGAAGACTATCAACACGCCCAAAATGTTTGGGATGAAATGGGGATAAACAACTTAGGAGAATATCACGATCTCTATTTGAAAACGGATGTGACGCTCCTTGCAGATGTTTTCGAAGAATTCCGCAATGTCTGCCTGGAGAATTATCAACTGGATCCAGCGTGGTATTATACTGCCCCAGGTTTGTCATTCGACGCGGGTCTGAAAAAATCAGGGGCAAAGCTTGAATTGTTGAATGATCCAGATATGCTCCTGATCTTCGAGAAGGGAATCCGTGGTGGTATTTCAATGATATCCAACCGCCACGGCAAAGCGAACAATCCATATATGGGAGATAAATATGACCCAACTCACCCCACGAAATACATTCTCTATCTCGATGCTAACTCCCTATATTCTTGGGCGATGACTCAACCACTTCCAACGGGAAACTTTCGCTGGATGAAAAAATTCAGGGAATGGCGCCGAGTTCCCTGTGTGCTTGAAGTGGATCTGGAATATCCCAGAGAACTTCATGATGCGCATAATGATTATCCCTTTGCCCCTGAGAGAGTGATCTGCGAGAACAATGTTGAGAAATTAATCCCCAATCTGCGAGATAAGAAACATTATATAATTCATCACAGAGCACTGAAACAAGCTCTGAAACATGGATTGACATTAACTAAGATTCACAGGGGGATATCATTCACTGAAGAACCTTGGCTGAAATCATATATTCAACTCAACATCCGACTCCGTCAAGCAGCGAAGAATGATTTCGAGAAAGACTTCTTCAAACTGATGAATAACGCAATATTCGGCAAAACAATGGAAAATATCCGCAATCAGACTTGTCAATGACAGAAAGATTGCGGAAAAGCTTGCGGCTAAACCCACATATCATAATCACACAATCTTTGACGAGAATCTCAACGCTATGCATATGAAGCCGAAGAAAATGACATTCAACGAACCAATTCCCTGTGGAATGTCAATTCTTGAAATATCCAAGGAACTGATGTTCAGGTTTCACTATGAATATATGAAGCCCAAATACGGGGAGAAAGCTAAGCTGTTGTTCACAGATACTGATTCATTGTGTTATGAAATAGAAACTGAAGACATCTATCAGGATCTGAAACCAGATGTGAGGGAGATATTTGACACATCCAACTATCCCCCGGATCATCCCTCAGGAATGCCAATTATGAACAAGAAAGTGAACGGTTTCATGAAAGATGAAGCTTGCGGGAAAATAATTGAAGAATTTGTTGGATTGCGAGCAAAGCTCTATTCATATAAGTTGTTTGGCTCTGGAGGAGACAAGAAATGCAAGGGAGTGAAAAAACAAACAATAAAGAAACATATCACCCATGAGGACTTCAAAGAATGCCTTCTCAGCGGGCAAAGCCAAATGAGAACCACGAATCTCATCCGCAGTCATCAACACAAGATGTTCTCAGAAACAGTCAATAAAGCTGCCTTATCTGCGGATGATGATAAACGATTTATCCTTCGAGATAAAATTAGCACTCTTGCTTGGGGCCATTGGAGAATTGAGGCAAATGAATAAAGAAAAAAGCTAAATAAAATGATTGTCAAAGAAAAACTTTTCACAATCGGAGACAAAGATTTCTTTTCCGTGGAGGAAACGGGAATCCCACTCAAGGAAATGATAAATCATGCATCTTGGATTCATCCCAAATTTCACAAAGAATGCGGGGTAACGGATGAAGATGTGGCATGGATGAAAGCGTGTCAACATGTGTTTATCAAAATCCATGTGTTTATCAAAATTCAAAATGAAAAAGACTGGCAGTTCATGGTGAAATGGCTCTATTCGTGGTGAATTAAAAAACTCATTTTTTTATCTCACCCAAGAAAATGAATCCCGAAAAAAATTTCCATTCCCGATATCGTTCTCCAAGATCCCCTGAAGCGATCAGCTGGAAAGATCACCTATTGTCTCCTCCCATGTTCCCACAATGACCAACGACTTCAACTGAAACTCCAAACCAAGTTCAAAATTTTTGCTCATGAAGGAAATTCTTTCTCTTTGGGAATCAATCTCCCCGAAGAAAACATCCCCTTTTTCCACAAACTGGAATGTTATCTCAACTCAGCTGCAGTGGAAAAACGGGAGGAAGTGAAAAAACTTGCCCCGTCTTTTGCCAAGTTCCGTGAGGGGGATTTCACTCTTTTGAAAGTCGATAAATCTGAGCAGGAAAAGATCTTCGCTAAGGTTTATCCCTCCAAACTCCCCCAGACGGATTTCTCTTGCCGTTTTTGGGAGTTGATTGATGGGAAGAAAAAACCCATCCTGAAACAAAAAGAACTCGTTGGCATTCCGCTTCGCGGGCAAGTTGTCTTTTCCATCAAGCACCTTTTCTGCGGAAACGTCAAATCTATCACATCCATTGTGGATGAAGTTTTGGTGGAGGAAATGGTCCAATCTGCCTCAGCTTTTGATGAGTATGAGGACAGGGATGAAGATGAAGATGAAGTTTGATTTGACATCTTGGATGTGAAATCAATGCCAGATGGGGAAGAATGAATGTCACACAGGGAGGTTGCCATTTATCACTCAGGGATGTTGTCATTTATCACTCAGGGAGGTTGAGTCTGTTTCCGCTGAATGCCGACACAGGGAGGTTGCCATTTGTCACACAGGGAGGTTGCCATTTGTCACACAGGGAGGTTGCCATTTGTCGCTCAGGGAGGTTGCCATTTGTTACACAGGGAAGGTTGCCATTTGCCACCCAGGGAGGGTTTTCATTTGTTTTCCACTGAATTCAACTGAAGTCAGCGGAAGTCATTTTGAAATTTGAGAATGAGGGGTTTTGGATTTTTTCCAGTTTCCAAAAAGTAGCTTATGTATTTTTTTTTGGATTTTCAAATTTTCGATTTGTTTTTTTTTTTTGAACTTTTTACCCGGATGAAACTTTTCAGAGGATTTTTATTTTCAAAATCATTTTTTGGGATGAAAATCTTTCTCCGCAAAATTATTCTCCAGATCTTTCTCCGGAAAATATTTTTGGGATGAAAATTATTCTCCCGAAAATAATTTTGAAAATCTTTCGCCAGAAAATCTCTCCCAAAATTCTGGCAGCGGAAAAATCTCTCCGGAAAATTCCACCCCGGGGCAAACTCTGCTGACGACGACAAAATCTCTCCCAAAAAAAATCTGGCGATGGAAACCGGGAGAAAAATCTGGCGCTGGCAATTGCAAATGGAATCCGGGAGAAAAATCTGACGCTGACAATTGCAAATGGACACGATGGTCGGTTGCTAGGGCTTTTCCTCCCGCAAAGTTCTAAATCTCGTTTTTTGGTTCACAGAGGAGTAGTTTATATTCTAAATGAAGCAAGGCATTAGAACATCTTAATCGGAGAAAATTATTCTTTAAATTTTTACCATTGTGAAGGCTTTCTTGGCTTTTCTTGAAATTATGACGTCATAAGTGCCACCTATTTTTAGTAACAACATTAAAAATTTGAAAAGCAGTGTTCAAAACTTTACAAACATTTTTGCGACAGAATAAAAGTATTTTTAGTGAAAACCCTATCTCAATCAGATAAAAAGGCGTAAAGTTACAGCTAATTAAAGAATTCAAATTTCCCGCCAAATGACCATATATGGTCAAACTTTAGGGGTATTTAAACGCGAAAACAATGAATGTAGTCGCAACGGAGAAAAGACAAAGTTGCATAAAATCAAAATTGTAGTTTTTTGAGTTTAAGATGTGTGGTACTATGACACGTATTTCATCACCAATTACGTCATTATGACGTCACATTGACGTAATTCGTGACGAAACCCGTATCATAGACCTCACATCGTAAACTCAAAAAACTACAATTTTGATTTTATGCAACTTTGTCTTTTCTCCGTTGCGACTACATTCATTGTTTTCGCGTTTAAATACCCCTAAAGTTTGACCATATATGGTCATTTGGCGGGAAATTTGAATTTCCTTAATTAGCTGTAACTTTACGCCTTTTTATCCGATTGAGATGGGGTTTTCACCAGAAATCATAGAATTCTATACTGAAAACTAATACAATATTTTTCACACTTTTTTCCTGAATTTTAATTCTGATGCCAAATTTGGACATTATTTATGACGTCACAATAGCAGTCAAATGGGATGAAATAATCACCAACTGATAGGTAATTTATCCACCTATTTTCCTTCCAAGTTTCGTTAGATTCGATGCATTCTACTTTTGTCTATAGCCTAAAACTCTCAGTTTTGAGAGGTGCGGGAGGAAAAGCCCTAGCAACCGACCACCGTGGGAATCCGGGGAAAATCTGTTCCCAGTGGAATCCGGGAGTGAAATTCCACTCAGGCAAAAAAAATTCTGTCGCCAGAAAATTATATTCCGGAAAATTCTGTCGCCGGAAAATCTGGTGGAAAATTCTGTTGCCGGAAAATCTGGGAAAAAGTTCTGTCGCCGGAAAATCTGGTGGAAAATTCTGTCGCCGGAAAATCTGGTGGAAAATTCTGTCGCCGGAAAATCTGGTGGAAAATTCTGTCGCTGGAAAATCTGGTGGAAAATTCTGTCGCTGGAAAAAAATCCACTCCGGAAAAAATCTGGCGCCGACGCTAGCAAATTCCACTCCCGGAAAAAAATTCTATCGCCAGAAAATCTGGCGACGGCGCTGGCAATTGCAAATGGAATCCGGAAGAAAAATCTGACGCTGGCAATTGCAAATGGAATCCGGGGAAAATCTGGTGGAAAATTTTGTCGCCGGAAAATCCTATGAAAGTTTCATCCGGGTAAAATTCCACTCCGGCCGGAAAATCTGGTGGAAAATTCTACTCCCGGAGAAATTCTCTCCCAAAATCTGGCGATGGAGTTTTCCCTCTGAGACTATTTTTTGTGTTTTTTTCATTTTTTTTTTGCCATCTATGAAAATGTGGGTTTTGATAGATGCTTTCACGAAAGAGCGCCTCAGTGAAAGATTTTCGTTCCAGGCGGCTCTTGCCAGATTTATGAAGTTCTCCCCTAAATATCTCAACAAGGCAATCAACGAAGGGAAGAATGTTTTTTCTTTCCGAGGAAGAGAAGTCAGGGTTGCGAACCAAACTGCTGCGCAATTTGAAGTTCGTGATTCTCCCAAAGGACCGCCCCTGAAAAGCTTTGAAACTAAGGCAGAGATGGCTCAGTGGATTGGAGTGACTCGTCAGGCAGTTTATGCCGCCTTCAATAGATTCTGCGATCACGAAGGTCGTTTTGTCAAGAAAGATGGGGAGAAATTCTTCCTGTCAAGAACCTTCGAAAAAGGACCGTTGGTCAATCCTTGGTTGGAAGAGGCAACGCCGACTCCAAAGAAGATTCAATCCATTCCCGTCCGCATCATTTCAGCATCAACAACAACAACTTTCCCCAGCATATCAGCGGCCACAAATGATCTGGGCATTGATGCGGGAACTATTCGCAATGCTTTGAAGAGTGGGAGAAACAGGTTCACTAGAAGAAGCGATGGAGAAAAATTCAAGGTGGAGAAAGTGGAGAAACCGACACCGCCATCTCTTCCTCCCAAGTCCATTCCCTATCCGCGCAAACCAAAAGCGCCTATTCCCCAACCGCGCAGACCAGAAGCGCCTATTCCCCAACCGCGCAAACCAAAAGCGCCTATTCCCCAACCGGGCAGACCAAAAGCGCCCATTCCCCAACCGCGCAGACCAAAAGAAGAGCGAATTCCACTCATTCCCTATCCACGCAAACCAAAAGCGCCATTCCCCAACCGCGCAGACCAAAAGAAGAGCGAATTCCACCCATCCCCTATCCGCGTAAAACAAAAGAAGAGCGAATTCCACCCATCCCCTATCCGCGTAAACCAAAAGAAGAGCGAATTCTTTCTTTTGAAGAGGAGGTTTCTCTTGAAGAACAGCTTCCTTCTCCAGAAGTTCTTTCTCCTGCAGAGCGAATTCTTTCTCCTGCAGATTCGCTTCCTTCTCCAGAAGTGAAATCTCCTGCAGAGGAGGTGGACTGGATCAACCTATCACCTCGCGAACAAAACGAATATGCCCAAAGACGAGAAAGGGAAATAGATGAACATATCGCTAGGATGGTTGCAGAAGAGGCTGCAGAAGAGGAACAGCGCATGTTAAATCGCAAAGCCGTTTTGAAAAGCGTGATAGAAGCCTTCAATGGTTACACTCCATGGGAAGAAGAAGGTGTGGGCAGGCTAGCAGGAGAAAACGACAAGATGGTGATATTAAATAGAGACACAGGTGAATATGCCACTATAAAAAATTATTATGGTTTTGCCAAGTTCTTTAAAAATCGCGATTATCATTCTTTTCCTGACCGACAAACATTTAATCTATTTCTCTCAGAAGGACAATGGCTGTTTAGCGCACAATTACATCCTTGGCCGATCGAGGAAGACTGGGTGCGAATCACATTTATCAAGAACGTTTGAGTTCTTTTCATCTCCAATGGAGATGAATTTCACTCAAACAACAAATCATATTTTCTCTCAAATTTCTCCAAATCCAACACCAAATCAATCCCAATCCCATCAACCGCCTCCATTGCAGGAAGGAATTCACTTCGATCAAATTTTCCACTCCTCAAGGCAAAACGCAAATCAGTCAATGTTTTTTTCATAGGTGGTGAACGCGAACTTCGCCATGTCAATTTTGCTTTGCCAGTTCTTCATTTCAGTCACTGTTTTGACGACCAATCCTGCACCTGAAATCACTCCCAAAACGATGGGATTCATTGTTGCTGCCCCCGCGATCGTTCCAATCGCAACAAGAGTGGAAGATGCAAAATTCACAAACAAATTCATTCGCTTGAAATGTTTTTGAGCTCTTTTCAAACACCAAAATCTTTTGTGATAGAATCGGAAGAGTTACTTGATCTCTTCGAGTTCTTCTTCCCCAACGCATGGGTCGATGTGGTTGAAATTGAAGATGCTTTGTTTTCGCTTCGCTCGGCTTCGCTTCCCGCGGCTCGGCTCGCTTCCCTCGCTCGCTTCCTTTTTTTGGGAGAAATCATGTTTCGAAGATCAAACACAGAAAAATCCCAGTGGCACTACCGATTGGAAGCCACTTCTGAGGTGAGAAATTCATGGACGTTATTTCATCAATTTCCACCCCATCCCCCAGGTCATATTTGAAAGCAGATCTTCCAGCCTGTCCCAGCCAAGTCCTGCTCCATGGCCTCCCATTGACTCTCATTGACAAGGTCAGATCTAATTTCGGCGGGTTTGACACTTCCTGCCCAAACATGATCCCGGCTCCAACCAACTTGACTTTCATTGGGAAGAAAAGAAACGTCGCTGTCTTCCCAAAAAACAGAAAGAAATTCTGATTAGTCAGGAATTGATAGTGCCCTGTCGCCACGAATCTCCCACCCGTCAGAAGATGCCCATTCATATCCAAGTCATCTCCATTACCATCTTTTGATTTCAAAAACGAAAGGGGAATCGAAGACGCTGCTTTCAACATCAGGTTGAGAACCTTTGACGCCATATATGATCAGATTTGCATCTCCTTTTTCAGCTGATTCAGGGGTTCCCCGCCACTTCAGATCCAGAAATATAAATTCAGGTGGGGAAGTCCTCCATTTATGCATGTGGATGATGGATCGGGTATAACTCGGCCCGGCCGGCCCAGCAGACTTCTTTGTTGATTGTTGATTGATATTCAGGCTGGTGCTCACGACATTAACACTAACACCATCCATTGACGCGGGGAAGAATTCAATGCAAATAGTGTATTCTCCCTCTGGGAGTTTGAACATATTGAATCCAAGTCTCCCAGAGTATTCATTGAAATGATCTTTTGTTATTTTCAAATCGTACGCCTTCTTATTGAAAAGATGCGGCGAACTTGAAAAATCAGTTATTCCAGTTACTGTCATATTATGTTCAGAGCTGGATTCATCCACATCTTCCATCAGATAGCGGAATTCATCTTTCGGGTGAGAGGTTGACGTGATATGCGATTCATTTACATATTTTTTGAGCTTATTTTCTAATTCTAACGTGTGAACTACCACATCTCCTATCTTGAGATTAAGTTGTCCATCCACATAAGATTTTGGCGTGGGTTGATGACCCAGAGTTGGCGCTGCAATATTGTTGATTTGTTGCGAGTTCATATCCAGGTTTCCAGTCATTGTTCCACCTTCCAACGAAAGTTTTCTCGCGGATTGGTCATCCACATATCTTTTGTCTGCGCCTTGATCGGCAACTTCGGGATCTTTCACGTTAAAAATGGTGTGATTTCCCATATCCAAAGTCGTCTCCATTGGAAACGCCTCTTTGTGGCTGAGAAAGATATTCTTGACGTCATTATAAGAAACCAGATTGTTATAACGCGCTCCCAAATCATGCCATGTTTGTTGTTTTGATTGGACAACATTGAAACGTTCTTTCAAATCAATATCCTTCGTGACTTCATGCGTATGCGAAGGTGCATTGGGGTGGAATTTCTTCAGAGTGATCATATTGACAGCAGAAAGATCATTGTCTTCATCAGTTTCCAGATTTGTGATCAGTTTGCGATTCATTTCTATTTCCCCGGGGTTAATGAGGTTTTGCCCGCGAAGGTCAAGATCCCCAGTCATATGCGAGGAACCATCAACCTGAAGTGAATCTGCCCGCAACTGCGTTGCAAGCGTGTCAACTTGATGTTTTGTGACTGCATCCGAATTCTCCGTTCCTTCGGCGACATTGGTCATGCGTTTCCTTTGCAGGTCATAATCCCCTGAAGGTTTCAGCTTGAAACCAACGCCTGGCAGTCCATCTTTTCCATCTCGCGCGCGGGTGCTTGTTTCAGAAAGCAGTCCATTTGAATAGCTCATTTTAAATGCGTTCATCAAAATTTTTAGCGATCCATTTCCTTGGCTTATCCACATACAGGAAAGAGAACGGATCATGCGTTGCTTTCAGATAATCTTCTTTGTTGACATTGTTTTCCCTGCAGATCGCCGTAATTTCTTTGTTGCTTGGGGAATTCAAAGATGCAAAAATGTGAGCAATTCAAACGGATATCTTTTGGTGTTTGGAAATAACTTTGCGAAAGATAAATCACAGAGCAATTGCGATGTCTTCGCTGAATGAAATAATCAATCAATGGCTTTTGATTCTTTTCGCAAACAAAATCATCGAAAACAACCAGTTTTTGATTCTCCCCTGGCAATGCCGAAACTGGGATGATTTCATCTAAGGCTGCTTCCACAACATCATACCCAGCTTCTTTGCTGATTGGACGAAATGTTTTCAGCAGATGTTGATATTTGGATTGGTCAAGATTTTTCGCATAGAGATCAATTTTATCGTAATACAACAGGCGGAGGATCATATCCAGGAGAACATTTGTTTTCCCCGATCCTGAAGGGCCACAGATCAGCATTCTGAAAGCTCGATCCGGCATCAAAGGATGCAGCTGCTCGAAATTGGTGATTGGGTCATGGCAATCATAATTTGGGTTCTTCATTTTATTGATGAACATCATGTTCTACATCTTGTTCGACATCCCAAATTTGTATCTGTGGGTAATAAAATGAGTTTATTGAAATGGCAAGAAATGGCCAAAAGCAAATCTGCTTTGGGCAAAAAAATCAACTTTGATGCTATCACCCAGAAAAAGTTGGGTGAAGAGACAAGTCAAATCGGACTTGAAAAAATGTTCAAGCCAGTCACATCGAAACTGGATGAGGTGGTTGCGTCGAATTTGAAGCCACTTCCCAGGGTGAGCCGAGCGAAGCGAATTGGAAAAGCCAAACCAGCAGAAATTGATTATTATCCCGAAGTCGACCCATTTGAAGAGATGGATGTCGATGGTTTGTTTGATGAGGCCGTTCTATCCCAAACAAAGAAACAACTTCCACCAGCTCCTCCAACATATGAACAAATAATGCGGGAGATAGGGGAAGATCCACCTGAATATGAAGAAGACGAATCGCCTGATTATGCTCTAGCACCGGGTGATGAAGAGGATGAAGCGGAGCGAAGCGAAGCGAAGCGAAGCGAAGAGGAAGCAAATACATTACTAGCTCACCTGAATATCCACACTTATAATACAGTGGATACAATCCTTGGTTCTTCAACGTTATCATCAACCCAGAAAAAAAAATTATCTTGAGAAAAACGTTGTAGCCGATACAATCCATAGAAGAAATCAATTAAAAGGTTACAAAGCTGCTTGGACCAAAAAGTTTAACCGCGGTGAAATAACTGCAGAGCAAAAGCAGATACAGCATCAAGGAATAGATCGTGCAAGTAAAGCATTAAATGATTACATCAAGCATTATAAAAAGAAAGCGGCAACATTTGCCGGCTCGGGAATAAGAAAAAGGGGTGGGTCCATCCGTTTTTTCTCCAACCCCGCAGATCTTCTCCAGAAACCTGAAGTCATCGTTGGCTCCATCCTTGCTGGGAATACAAACGTTGACTTGAGAAATACTGGAGTTAGCATTCTCGACCTTCTCCTGAAGAAGGGGATCATTAACAGATCCCAACATGAGAAGCTCTACAAAAACTATTTCAAACCATAAAATGGAAGAAAGAGAAATTGTTTTATCATCCTACACCGTCAAAACAGGCGGCAACAGACCCGAAAATTTCACAACAAAATTCAATCGGCCAATTGTTTTGGATCCAAATTCCCAATATTTTGTTAGGCTTAACAGAATTATCAATATGAGTTTTACGTGGTATAACATCAATGCTGGCCGCAAGAATCAACTGATCAGGTTCAGCTCTGACGGTGGGAAAACATTTTCCGATATCGCCTTCCCAGCTAAAGTTTGGGAATATGAGGGGATGAATAACTTTATTCAAAAAGCAACAGTGGCGAAAGAAGCTGGAAAAGATGACATTTTCCCAATCAATCTTGCTTTTGATAGCGCAACCTTCAGAGTAACAATCACACTGGCAGAAAATTATCAGCTGGATTTCACTCAATCCAACTTCGGGGATCTCGTTGGCTTTGACAAAACGATTCTGATATGTTGAACGTTCATTGTGATTTGACAGGTGATTCGCTTGTTGGTGCAGAAGAGAGTGATATCATTTATTCCTTTTCAACATCTGTTCTGAGGCCATCATATAGTTTCACCCTTGAACCCACGGGAGTAACATTCAACCCTGTGAATAAAAACACAATAAGCTCCATTCGGATCTATATCACCGATGGGAAAAGAAGGGTTGTTGATTTGAATGGAGCTGATACAGCATTCTCACTTTTAATGAAAAAGGTAATAAAATGAAATCATATGAATTCTCTCGTTATTATAACCCCAAATTGGGGCGGTTTGTTTATCGGCACAAAGGATATGGTGTTATTGTGGATAATATTTTTAAACCAATGAGAGCTGTCGCATCAGCCGTCTTCAAGAAATTCGCAAAACCCATTGCGAAAAAAGCATTGGAATCAGGAATTTCTCACGCTGGAGACAAACTCGGCAAAAAAAGCAGCTGAAAAATCTAGTGATTTGATCATGAAAAAACTGGGAAATATGAGAAAGGGGAAACCACCAGCTCGACCACAATCAACCCCTGCCTCCGGAGAGCGACCGCAGGGAGAAAGTTCTGATGCTATATTGAACAGATTAATCTCTGGGCAAGGCATCCGGAAAAGAAATAAAAGAATATAAAATGGCTTTTAGATCGAATGAATATCTTCAAAGAAATGAATTAGTGCGCTTCCAGCTGGATGATATAGCTAATAATGAACATCAAAAGAAAAATGGTTATAAATTCACAATAAATGACAGATCGGCATTCTATGATTGGTATAATGCTTATTTCGAGGTGCAGTTTCAACTCCAAAAACTGGCGGATGGTGCTGGCTATGCGGCAGCTGATAGAATAACCGTTACAAACGGTGCTCATTCGCTGATCAAGCACATGACAATCCGATCTGCAGGAAAGATTGTTTATGATACTGATAATCTGCATAAAGTCTGTTTCGCAAAGAATTTGCTGGAATACTCCGACGACTTCAGCAGATCAGTAGCCAAGAACAGTTTCTGGTATTTGGATACGACTACAACAACAGCTGTTGGAAATACCGGATTTGAAGAAAGGCGAAAACAATCTCAAGCAGTTCAAAACAATGGAAACGGCGGCGCAAAGAACATCAACGTGATTGTTCCCCTGAATCGTTTTTCCTTTTTCGAAGAGTTGGAAGATAAGATGTTGGTTCTCATGCAGCTGCAATTTGAGATAGCCCTCAATGATGATGGGGAGCTGATTCATATGGCAAACGGCGTTGATGCTGGAAGAGTTGTTGTGAACCGGTTTTTGCTTTGGGTTCCTAGACTGACTCCCAAAGATTCTCTTTATGACAAATTTGTCAGCTCATTCCTGAAAGAAACGCAATGGAAATATCTGAGGGAAATGTATCAGCAATCAGCTCCCTCGCAATCATCAAGATTCTTCCAGATCTCAGCGAGCATTGACAATGTGCGGCATATTTTTGTCTGGCTGAAAAGAACCGCTCCGCCCAATGACGACCCTGCAGAAGATAACCCATATCTGATGGAAACTTTCAAGCTGAAAGAGGCAGATGCAAACTCATCCTTGTTGAACTGTCGATTGGAATATGGAAACGGGGTTTTCTACCGGAAACAGAGTATTACAGTGAAAGCAAAGTGAGAATATTCCAGGATGTCATGGCTTATGCAATGAGGAAAAATGACTACAACACTGGAACACAATTGAATCTGGACAATTTCAATTCTCTTTTCCCGTTGATCTATTTCGATCTGACTTATCAAACTGAAAAAGCGACAAGAGTTCCCAAGCAGTTGATATTCAGATATCGATTGAACGCAGATGCAGCTGCAAACTTTAATGTACATGCGATAGTTCTCTATGAAGACATGGTCAAAATTGATAAAATTGGAAATGAATTAGTTATCGTGTGAGCTGTGAGCGAAGCGAAAAACATATGTTATCATTTAAAATGACAACATATCACCCATATAAAGTAAATTTATCTGAAGGGCAAAAAGTGAAGCTTGGAAGAGCATTCAGAACAAACTGCCCTATCACCCTGAGATTGGGTGGCAATCAAACAAGCGGAAGTGATGAACTGATGCTAACAGCCAATCAAATAAGACGAATCGGCAAAGCTGCGGCTTTGGGAAAAGGAGTTGAAATCAAAATATCGAAAACGCAGGTTAGAAAGGTGATGAGGCAGGGTGGAAGTTTATTTTCTGCTATTGTTCCATTACCTCGTTCCCTGGCACCCACCCTGGCTAAAACACTTGGGTTATCAGCTCTTGCTGGACTGGCAAGTGAAGGAGCAAGTCAAGTTGTGAAAAAGATAAGTGGAAAGGGGCAAACGGGCGGATTTCTCATTCCCCAAGATAAAATTCAGAAACTGATTGACAATAAACATCTGTTGACAAATAAACAGAAACAGGATATTTTGACTTCCCCTAAATCAGGAGGACAACTGGTGATGAAACCATCAGCAAAACAGTCTGGTGGATTGTTGGGAACTGTGCTGGCATCCATTGGAATCCCACTGGCACTTGACATGGTGAAAAACATGTTTGGGAAGGGAGCGCCACGCGTTGGCCGACCAAAAGGAAATGGAGCTCCTAGAGTTGGACGCCCAAAAGGAAAAGGCGCTCCAAGATTGGGAGCCCCTTGGGAACCACCTCCCCCATTTATTGGTAACTGGGGACGAAACCCTGTTGGGATGGGTAAAAAAAAAATCAAAAAAGGGCAAAGGACTTCTGTTAGGGCCGAAAAGTCCATTCAGCAAAGTACTAATTCTCGGGGCAATATTGTGAAACCCAAATTCGTGAATAAACCTCTGAACAATGTTGATCTCATGAAGTGGATTGAATATCTGGGGATTCCCAATTTCAAAGGCATCTTTGCCAGGGATCAATTCATGCCCCAAAAACACAGCCCCTGCATCATCAATCTTGATTCACTCAAAAATGCAGGAACTCATTGGGTTTGTTGCGCTCCCGGACATGATGCTCTGTGGTATTTCGATAGTTTTGGGATGGGCTATCCCCAAGAATTCAAAAGCGGCAAACCGGTGATCTGGAACAGCAGTCAGTATCAAAACATCAACAGTGTCCTTTGCGGGTATTATTGCTTGTTTTTCCTCCATCAATGGTCGCAGGGGAATGACTTGATATTCTCAAACCTCTCAGTCTGACTGATACAATGCAAAATGAAAGATTCATAAAAGAATATTTCGTTTGAAAATGAAGTCATATTGCGTGAAGGAGAAAAAACAAACTGAATGCGTGAATCCATCTGGATATATGGCCGCAAAAAATGGAAGAAAGATGTGGTTTTGCCATTGCGCTTCCTGTGGAATAAAAAAGACAAGATTTGTGAAAGCGAAAGGAGTGAGCCACGCGAAGCACTCGGGAAACTGAGTCTGCCCTCACAAGGTGGGGGCATTGGTGAACTTGCGCTAACCGGCGTCGCGCATGCTCTTCCCTGGCTCGGGAAAAGGACAGTTGAAATGGGGAGATATGGAGCCAGTGAATTGTTGCGAAACAAAAAAGCTCAGAAATCCGCATTGGATTTTGCCCTGGACAAGATGAAACCAATTCTTGCCAAAACCTCTTCCGATACGCTGAATCAACTGAGCACGGCGATTAGGCCAAACAGAAAATATAAGACAGATAGAAAAGATTTGGATGGCGGTGCTTTAGATGTTCATAAATAAATTGGGAAGCTGCCAAGACCAAAGAAAGGTTTCACCCTCCCAGGTCATAATTATACAGGCCCGTATAACCCGCTCGAAAAACAAGTCAGATTTGATGAAAAGGGAAAGATTCTTGAAATTCTGCAGCAGCCCACAGGAAAAACAGATGCAGTTGCTATGCAGCACGATGTTGATTATTCAGTCTGCGCAAAACAATCAAACCCGCGTCAATGTAAAATTAAAGCAGACAGGAAAATGGTTGCCGCTTTGGATGCGATCCCTTGGAAAGAAAGACAGTGGGGCCATGCTTTGGCGCGAAATACCATTGATGTAAAACAAAAACTTGGTTTGGGTGTCCCAAAAAACGGGAAAAGATTTTGAGTGAAGGCTGGGTTTAAAATCTGGCAAACGAACTTCCGGTGGCGCTTTCCAAAGCGTCGAGTCATGGCATATGGCGTTGACAACATCTGGGCGGCTGATTTAGTCGAGATGGGGAAATATTCGAAGTGGAACAAAGGGATCAAATATCTCCTGATGGTGATCGATGTCTTCTCAAAGTTCGGTTGGATTTCCCCCCTGAAAGACAAGCGAGGTCAATCAGTCGCCGATGCTTTCCGATCCATATTTGCGAAGGCGCAGCCCCCGCGAAAACCGAAAATGCTTTGGACAGACAAAGGATCTGAATTTTTCAATGGAACAATGAAGGATCTCCTGGATAAGAATGGGATAAAATTGTATGTCACGGAGAACGAAGAAAAGTCATCTGTTGTCGAGCGCTGGAACAAGACGATGAAAGAAAAACTCTTTAAGATGTTTAGCGCCAACAATAATACAGTGTATTTCGATAAACTTGACAGGTTAGTGGATCAATATAATCATCGTTTTCATTCGAGCATTCGGATGAGTCCCGCAGAGGCGAGCAAACAGAAAAATGAGAAAAGGTTTTCGCTAATTTATACGGCGATTTACTTTATGCTAAACATGCCCCAGCAAAATTCAAAGTCGGCGACAAAGTCCGAATTTCGAAATACAAGCGAAAGATATTTGACAAAGATTTCACGCCGAACTGGACAGAGGAGATATTTGTTATTGATGACATTTTAAACACAAACCCTGTGACATACCGCTTAGTTGATTTGTTGGGAGAAAAAATCACCGGATCATTTTATGAAGCAGAATTGTCGCCTACTACGCAGGATGTTTTCCGCATTGAAAAGGTTATTCGTCGGGACCAGAAGAAAAAGAAAGCTTTGGTTAAGTGGAAAGGCTATTCCGACAAATTCAATTCGTGGATTCCGTTGAGTGATGCGGAAAAGCTAAATTAATCTAGTCAGAATATGAATGTTTTACATTCATATTCACTCAGTTCATGATTTCAAAACACCGCTTCCTGTCAATTCCCGGCGGATTTCCCAGAGGAGGCAACTTTGCTTTTTAAGTTCATTTTTGAGAATCTCGTTTTCCTCTTGGAGATTCACAAATGACTCAAAGAGGAGTTCAATTGAGTCTTCTTCGCTTTGCTCAGCTTCGCTTTCTTCCTCCATCTCTGAATCAGAGACAATGAATTCCTCGTCAGATGTTGTTGGGGTTTCATCTTCGCTTCTTGTTTCTTCCTCTGAGCATGTGGAACAATCTTCATGATCACTGGCTTCGCGCTTAGCTTCGTTGGAAGATGCTTTTTCAAGGTCCATTTTCTTTCCAATTTAATTTTTTGAAGATGGTTTGGATTATTTTTTCTTGTTCTGCCCTTTTTGATGGGAGAACAAGAAGCTTGAAATCATCTTCATTTGGGTTGAAACCATTCATTTTCAGAAGGGAGAAAAGAACTTGATTGAAATTGAGAAACTTTTTTTCTGTTTAGATGAAGATCATCATATTCAAGTGAAAAATATTTAAAATCATCAATGAGGAACTTTTCAAGATGCTCATAATCCTTCCCATCGTGATTTGTTATGTGATTGAAAATTTCATGATCGTTGCCATTGATTTTTTTCCATTTGGAAGCTTTGACAAACTCCCTGACTTTTTTTCTTGTGACTTCATGTAGGGGAATTTGGGAAAGAATTTCTTTTTGATAAAATTCGAGATCTTTGAGGGAAATTTGATTCTTTCCCTGATTTTTCCGGATGACATCTTTGAAATGTTCCAGTCTGGGATTTTTGCGAGAATGCCATGTTGTATATGTTTCTTGAATAATTTCAGGAGTGCCATCATAAATTTCTTCGTCTTCTGAATCAGACATTTTCTTTTCCGGGAGAGACTTTTTCCCACCGCCGAAAATAAAGTCCTATGAAAGTTCCATCCGGGTAAAAAAACTCAAAAAATAAAACAAAATTCAAAAAATCAAAAAATATAAATCCCACATAGAATTTTTGAGAGTTGAAAAATCCAAAACCCATGAAATAATCAGTCATTCCCAAATGACTTCAGCTGAATTCAGCGGAAACAGAATCAACCCACCTGTGTCACAAATGGCAACCTCCCTGTGTGACAAATGGCAATCTTCCCTGGGTGACAAATGTTTGTCTTGATCAAGACGGAAGATAGGAAAAAGGAACATGAGGAAATCTGCGAAAAGATTTTTTTGAGATTGGGATGGAAATTTTCTGCTTGATTTCAGCGTAGTAGATAAAAATAGATTATACACAGACAAAACATCATTTTTCACACTCCCCCAAACGTAAGGGAATCACATCAAGCAATAAGCTAAAATGCAAGGTAATGGCAACTTGAAATAAATTTCTTTGCTTGTGCTAACACTGAGGTGAATTTGGTTAGTTGATTAGAACTCAAATCAAATTGAAAGGGATATGAAATAAATAGCAGAATATAGCAATTTATTTCTCAAAGTGGTTTTGTTGCATTTTAGCTTATTGCTTGATGTGATTCCTTTACGTTTGGGGGAGCGTGTGAAATGATGTTTTCTCTGTGTATAATCTATTATTATCTACTGGCGACACTATGAAATACTAAGTTCAGTATGGCAAGGCATGAAATTTTCTTGGGGGCTTCGGTTTTAGCTTTTGGAGATTCGTTGTCGAACGCAATATCAGACATTTGCCCTCCGGTTTCATTTAATTCGCATTTCTTTGCTGCGATTTTTTCGGCTACAATCGCTTTGGCTGTTTTTATTCCTTTTGATTCCTCCCTTTGTTCTCGCTGTGATGCTTGTTCGACGTTTCTTTCATCTTGTTCTTTTCTTGTCGTTCCCGAGTATTAATGAAACCCAGTCAACATTATCTATCCCTGTTATAGCCGCTTGTCCACCCGGGGGGGGGGGGGTACTCCCTATAATGGGCTATACGGGGATACTCCGCCCGAAAGGGGTACCTTTTTGAGGCTGGAGGTATATGAAAGGTTTGGTATTTCACGAGTTGAAGTATATGAAAGGGTAGGGATTTTACGAAGAATCAGGAAAAGGAAGCGTAAACACGAGTTGAAGTATATAAAAAGTAGGGAAAACCACCATCTAAGAATTATATTATCAATTAATCACAGCACCCGTATAATAAAGAGGACGCGACTGGGGTTTGTTTACACTTTGGTACACCAATATGGCGGAGTAGCAACGGTTGTCAAGATTTTTGTCACGTGAGTGAAAACGATCTATTGTAGTTGTGCCAGTCACGGCCGAAAAACGCTAACAAAAACACTGATCAAAGAAATTAATCAGGTTTGTTAACCATTGCGCCTTACTAACTATGGTCTAGTGCTCTTTTAGCCGGTTTCTTCATGCAACAGAAACCGGCACAAGTACAACTACCAAACGAAACCTCTCAATGTTCGGAGAAGATTGGTTCAGTTTTAAAGGGCATCGTAACGGTTATTTCGTGTTATTTTAAAAACAAAAAAAAAATGTTATTCTATTTACACAAACCGAAAAATAGTGGTCCAGTTTTATGATAAATAATCACAAAATGTACCAAAACTGTCGATGAGTATAGTCATATATAGTCTAAATGAATTACAACTTGAAAAAGATTAGCCTTATTTTTTTCAAGTTACCACATTTCAGTTTCCACAATGGGCTAAAACAGACTATGATTTGTCCTCTTTCAAGAATTGTTTTTTGTCTTGGTGTTTTAGTACTATTTTGTAAATAAGTAAAATTGTAGCATGGTTTTGACCAAAAAAAGGTGAAAATCCCTATGACACTACCCCTTTGAGGTTTAACTTGTTGCAAATGAACTGCTATAATAAGTTTGTTCATACGCTATTTTGTTAGGTTAAACGGCTGTTATATAAAACTCATACTGGAACTTTCATTGTTACCTGAAGGCAGTACCGCCTGGTTCGAATTTCTTGAATTTCTTCGTAAGACCAGGAAATGGAAATGGCGTCCTTGTTGCCAAGTAAAATCTACAGGCATAAAGAGAAAGGAACAAAGTTACTGAAGCATTCATGACTTGGCATATTTCCAATTCCCCGAGGCTGGGGGAGGGGGGGGAGCGAGGGAGAAATAGGCCGGGAAGAATTCGTACAGGCCACTTTTTTTTCTTTTTTTTCTTTCCTTCATAAGATAAGGAAATGGAAATGGTGTCCCTGTTGCCAAGAGAAATCAACAAGCATAAAGAGAAAGCAACAAAGTGACTGAAGCTTTAATACGGGCGACTTTTTTATGATCATTAAGCTAAAAGGCATATCAAAGCGCGTTCGCCAAAAGTTTAAAACGTCAGACTTTCCATATTAATGTCACTTGTTCGTCGTATTGTGCCCTTGGACAAGAAGACACTTTGTACGACGAAGAATTAAGTGACAAAAACATTCAAACATACCAATTCGTTTTCTTTTTATGTTCGTTAAGATAAAAGGCATATCAGAGCGCGGTGACCAAGCGGTCGGCACATCAGACTTTCCACCTTAAAGTACTAAGTCTTTTCAACATATAATATAAAATACAAAATCTTTACCACTATCCGGTAAAATTGCACCTGTCTGGCGCTCTACGTGCGAGTAATAGTCCATTGGCTACACTAAGAAATTCATCATTTAAGCCTCTATATGAAGCTCAGATTAACTGAACTAAAAAAAAAGAAAACTAAAACTATTTATTAGTAATTCATAAATATCCAGAATCTTCTACCTGTGTGATATCTGTATCTGCGATAGCTTCCTCCCCAACAAAATACATGTGACTTTCTCCTGAAAATGAAAGAGTATACAAAGTATCAATATGAATTTGATATCCTTTATCTGTCGGGAGAACCAAGAACCATTTTTAGTTTGGGTTTTTAATTCTGAATATCGACCGAATCCGCAGAAGTCGTTATAGATGGCCAAGAAAATCAAAGGGCTCTTAAAGCCATCTCGTTAATGCGTTATAATGCGAGGTTATTAAAAAAAAAGAATGTTTGTTGTCAAAGGTATTAGGTGGGGTTGTCTTCTTGACTATATTTACCTATCAAAGGCACTCAAGTTTTTCAATTCTTCTTTTTTTTTGGTAAAGATGCTGTTGTAGCGCACCTTTAGAATAAGTGTTCTTAAAATACATACATGAAAACATCACATGATGCAAATCAGCCAATAGAAATTTATGTTCACGAAATGGGCGTAGTTTTATTTTAGTAACCATTTGTGTTTACTTTTCATTATTATTATTCTTTTTTTTTTTTGCAAAAGGGGGAGAACCCGTGCCCCTCTGCTAACAACTTTTCTGTACAGCATTGGGGGATCTGCTGTTATCAGTGCTCCAGTTTTTCAAGACCAAAACGCAGAAGTGTCGGAGAGTGATGGTGTGGGTCGTGTGGTAATGTCACTTGGTGTTTGGGTAAAGGGTGGTGATTATGTTGATATGAATTCTGTGATTGAGTTTTTCTTTGTGATCTCGCTAGCTTTCTAGTGACCTTGATGAATAGACTCAGTCTTGATGAATGGACTACAATGTCAGTTCTAGGATGTTTTGTTTCTCTGGTTTTACAACAAACCATGAAGACAAATGAAATGGTAGAGTGATTTTTTTTCTTTGTGTTTGTTTGTGGTAAGTATCAGTCTGTTGTTTTATGTATTTTGATGTGAAAATGGCGGCAAAATGGTGATCACGTGGTCATTTTTGGTTGACGTTTGCTATGGGCGGAGTTATAGTAATTGGTTTTATTGGCATAGGTAGTAATTTTGAGAGAACTGCGGAGTTTTCTCGCTGACGTGAAAATGGCGGGAAAATGGTGAACACGTGTTCATTTTTCGGTCACGTTTGCTATGGGCGCAGTTCTAGTAATTGGTTTTGAATGGAATAGGTAGTAATTTTGACAGAGCATGTGGGTGATGGAATGGCAGTGAAGATCGTGTAATGAGAAAGGGTCAGTTTTCTACACTTGCGATATTGTACTCAGTCATTTGTCTTGCTAAAAAAAATGAATGGGAACTGGTACTGGGTTTTGAAGTGTGGGTCGCTGTCACTGCTATGGGACTGGGTACCAAAAGACCGTCATGCAGTTCTTGTCCGCTACCTGTGATGAGAGGGAGAAAAGTGTGCTAGGTAAAGTATTTTTAATTCTAAAAACGGAAACGGCGTTTCTGAGTCTTCTAGTTTGAAAATTTCGTGGGGGGACATGCTGGCAGACCGCCGTAGGTAGTTTGCGTTTTCGGCGCAACTGTCTGCTATAAAGGTTGGATCGTGAAAATTAAAATGTTGTAAAGACAAAACTAAGATAGCTGGGCCTAGCGTGACTGTTTATTAATAGCAGGAAAGACATTGACGCTGTTATGTTTACTGTCGACAGATAATTTTAGATCCTGTCATGTCCGGTATTTCAGAGAGAAAAGTTAGAGCAATTGAAAGCTTTCGTATATAAAAACGTACATGGTAAAATTAATGGCTAAAAGAACAGATGAAATGCGAGACAAAAAAGGACGCTAAAATGAGGTCAAAATCAACGGAGCGCAACACTATGGGAAACGGCAAGTGACGGAGTTGACGTTAGTCCATTGGACTGTGCTTTTGAAAGGTTTTCAAAGTCACTCTAAACTAAAATCTTCGTTGGAAAGGGCTAAATGTACAAAATCTGGAGCAGTTTGAATGTTAGTCTTGGAGATTCGAAGACAGTATTTTTGTTGGGCGTACGTGTGTTGCAAGACAGGCGGATTTCTTCCCGTTCTTGCAGGGCTTTTTGCGAGAAATAGCCGCGTGGGAAATCGAAGAACTATAGATATTGTTCTAAGATTTGCTATCAAACTTTTAATAAACAGTTTTTGTAAGTTCCATGAATGAAATCAATGGTTTTGAAGGTGAAGTGTCATGGTATCTCATTATATAATTTAATAATCTTGGTTCAAACAGGTCACTGCTAGCTATTTCAGAACTGATAGGATTCGCGGTCTCATGTGGTTCGTAAGAGGGCCACTTGTGACAGGACTGTTTACTACAATCGACATTGTAAGAACCCGTTTCGATTTTTCAACAATTTCATCTAAAATTGTATCGCTTGAAATCCCTTTTCTTGCCATAAATATATATATATATATATATATATATATATATATATATATATATATATATATATATATATATATATATATATATATATATATATATCCAGGATAATCTTTGTATTGTGTGTCGAGAGGGCTCGATACCATCGGTAGAGCGAATATAAAGAGAATAAGTGGACACGGTTAAACTTTTGACTTCGGTTTAATGCATACAGGTCTGTTTCGTACAGGGCGAACCTGCACTCCTCAGTGCAAGACCAAAAGTGAACTACAAAGAACATTTACAGTATAAAAAGCATGATATCTCCATGGGGATAACGTTCATGTCTAGACAATGTCACATCACGTTTTTCAGCAGAAATTTATCTTTATGTCTACATTTACTGATTAATTCGTTTCGTTTGTTCAAGGTTGCGGTTTCCGGTTTGCACAAAATGAAAAACTTTTCAGCCATACACAAATTACATCGCTTCGTCGTATTCGAGTAGTGGGGAGCACGGCATAAAATGCTCCACTTAATTGCATAATCTAAATTGTTGTCTTTCAAGTGCCAGATGTGTTTACTTAGCTCAGTTGCGTTACGCTTTGATTCCGTCTTGAATGAGGTTTTGTGGTTGGCGTATCTGGATTTGAAGCTTGTAGCAGTCAGTCCAACGTACGTCTGCACTGTATCGCCGGAGGTCACTTTCGCACAGTATACGATGTCTTTTGCCAGGCACTCTCCGTCTAGGGGGCATGTTGTGTTCTTCGGACAACTGCATTTTCTCTCGGTTTCAGGGACTTCACTTATTCGTAATAGTTTCTTGTTGTTTCCTTCGATGATTGTTTTCACGTTTGGCATGCAGCTGTACGAAATTTTCACAGTGTTCCGATTAAAAATCTTATGGAGATTGCTAGATTTTGGAAAACATTTATCAAGGATCTTTAAGAATTCCTTTCCGATGTTTGTCTTCACGTTGCGATCGAATGGGGGGTTGTACCAAATAATATTGCGTTTTCTGTTCTTTGTTTCTGGTTTTGGTTTCTCATAGTGCAGCTTATAGTTGTAGCCGTTGTTGTCTAGAGCTTTCTGGTAAACGGGCACGGCCTTATTGAATACTTCTTCGTTGGAAGATATTTCTGATAGACGTTTGTTGATTCCTACTGGGATATTCTTGAGAACAGCTGGTGGGTGATTGGACTTGGTGTTTACGTATTGGAGAATATTGTTCAGTTTCATGTATGGCATGTGTTGTCCCGAGTTCAAATCAAGAGTGACATCAAGGAAGTTCACCACCTTTTTGTTTGCCTCAATTGTAATTCTCAGTTCATTATCTTGGAAGATTTTGCAAATATCCTTTTTCATTTGATCTATTTCCCTTGGTGAACCTGCAGAGATTCTCAGGCCGTCGTCTCTGTATAGGCCTACAGAGCTGCCATATTTCGTTTGCAGAAGGGACTATCATATAAATCATATATATATATATATATATCATATATATAAACTATCATATGTCGATTTAGAAAAGTCAAGCAATCCTGAAATGCTTTATAGATCTCAAGTCTAGTGTTTGGTTTACGCTGGGCTCAGAAGACGAAACCATTGTTTTGTGACACTTGGAACTTCTTTCAGCTCGACTGCCGGTCAAGGTTTTCAAAACACTAAATAGCCGGCAGTTCTATATTCTCAGTAAATTTCACAAAATCGAAATCATAGTTTAGATTAGCTGGAATTTTTCGATTTTGTGAAATTTTAATACTGAGAATATAGGACTGCCGGTCATTTAGTGTTTTGAAAACCTTGACCGGCAGTCGAGCTGAAAGAAGTTCTAAGTGTCACAAAACATGGTTTCGTCTTCTGAGCCCAGCGTAAACCAAACACTAGACTTGAGATCTATAAAGCATTTCAGGATAGCTTGACTTTTCTAAATCGACGTATGATAGTTTAGATTAGTTGGAATTTTTCGATTTTGTGAGATTTACTGAGAATATAGAACTGCCGGCCATTTAGTGTTTTCAACACCTTGACCGGTTACCGGCCATATAGCCACAGGGCAGAGATCTCATGTATATACCCACCACGCTTCCCAATATATAAAAACACCATATGACGGTGAATGATGCCAAGTGACGGTGAATGATGCCAAGTGACGGTGAATGATGCCATGTGACGGTGAATGATGCCTAATGACGGCGAATGATGCCAAGTGACGTTGAATGATGCCAAGTGATGGGTAATGATGGCCAATGATGCTACAATGCTTTCAAATATATATAGGGTATTTCTATATATTGGGAAGCGTGGTGGGTATATACATGAGATCTCTGCCAGCCACGGCGTTTAAAAACACAGGTGCTGTAGCGATATGATGGCTGACAATATGCGGTGAATTTGGCTTTGCACTGTTCGTCGTCTGGTGTGAATGAAATTGGTAGTTGTTAGATCGGTAGATGATTTTTGTCGCAATGGAAAGTCTTCAATTGTCTTTAAAGACTATATAATATTGCTTACTTGGATACGTAAGTAAGAAAACAGAAAACAAGAAAACAGGTGTCGTGGGCGCCGTGCCTTCCAGGAGCCATTGTTGTCGAAGTGTATCTGCTGGCTACTGTGTAGGGAGGGGGGGGGGGGGGGGGGGTGGAGGGGGGTAAGCGTAGTGGGTGAAGTAAGGAAGATCTGATTTTTAGAACAGAATGGCCTGTTACAGAGACGTTGGTTTAGACTACGAGCAGTTTGTTTTCTTTGAGTGGTAAACTACATGGAGTGTAAAAGTGGCAATTTATCTGATTTAATTTCATGGTCATGTTATTGGAGGGGGACATTGGGGGGCTTTGAACACCGCAACACCGCTAAAAAAAATTACCGAACACCGCATCACCGCAAGAAAAGTCGACGAAACACCGTCACCGCAATATATCTTTTTGTCAATTTACCATGAAAAAGGCTTAGGATTGGCGACCAGCAGAGTATTGAAGATTAAGTAGAAGCTAGTAGACAGTATTGGAGTGCTTTTTGTTACAAATTTTACATAATGGTTCGTGCTTTTCACAAATAAGTACGGAATAAATTATATATATACAGGCTAAATTTAGGGTCAAACAGGAAACGGCAACACCGCAGATAATTTCGTTCTACCGAACAGCGCCGACTTTAAAGCGCAAATATCGCACACCGTAGGGTTTGAGATCACCGTAACACCGCAAACTGGGATTTTATTCACTGCAACACCGCATAAAAAAATGAGCAACACCGTAACACCGCAAATCCCCAATGTCCCCCTCTTATTGATTAAAAAAAAAATAGCGTGCAGATAGGCTTCTAGTCAGACCGTGGCGGGGTTGTTTGAGTGACGTTATTAACCCTATTCGGGTTTTTGAGTTCCTGAGCCTAGGGGGGGGGGGGGGGGGGCACATTGTGCCCCCCCTTCGTAACTTCAAGAACATTAAGGCTATGACAATAAAACCTAGAGGGTACATAGTACGTCCGAAACTGTCTCCTTTGCGGTCCGCACAATGGAACGATGACGTCATATGACGCAGTTATTGGGTAATTAGTTATACGGCCGCCATATTGGATCCGCCATCTTGGATTTCTGAAATTTTTTAAAACCTCTCAAAAACCGTTCAAATTGACTCAAAATTAATCAAAACCAATAAATAAACGCTAAATGACGTAAAAATATAAAAGTTATAACCAATAAACATTTTTTCTTCATTCAAAGTTACAAATATGCAAATTTCAAAAAACATGGCTGTCAAAATCTTGTTGTCATGGAAACATCAAGTCACGTGATCAAAAAACTGTCATATAAAATTGTTGCCAGATAAATTTTAGGAAAAGTCACAAAGTTTGATTGCGTTTGAATACATATTAAAGAAGTTATGAACGTTCAAAGTTAGCGCGGGCACTTTGTGCCCCCCCCCCCCCCCCCCCCCCCCCCAGGCCGAATAGGGTAAAGAGTAGTGTAACGATAGCATGTTTGAACTTTGGAAGGGAAGAGCATGATTTTAATGTAGTTTTTTTTTTAACTTGCGTGTCTTTCGATATTTTTGGTGAAGTTGCGTGTGTTGCTATAGAGCGATTTTCTACTACAAGTTAGCAAACGATATAAAGTTTATTGTTTTAAAACGTCGGTGTCGCTGTTTTTTAAGTGAACATTTGCGTGTTAAAGGGTGATAAAAAGCGCGCGCTTTTTAATATTGTTTGTATAAAGAAAAATCGGTAGTTCTGTAAGATTTATTTAGCGGTTGGGAATTGTAACAATATTCTATGGTGATTTGATAAATAATAAATCGGGTATTTTTGTTTAAATGAAGATGAATTGGGATTTAAAGAGATTACTTGTCGTTCCGTGCATGTTTATTGATTTAAAATAGTCACATCTTATCAGTTTTTAGGCGGGTCTGTCTTTATTCAAAAGGTGTTAATTCGATTTCTAGAGTTGTTACTTTAGAGAGTAATATTTTGAAAACGCGTTTACTATTCTGTATTGTGTAAGATGTGTCGAGTATAGAAAAATTGTATTTTGATTTAATAAGGTTTTGGCGAGTTTAATACAGTGGCTCTTTTGTGGTTAGTAATCCGAGATGAGAAGAGTTAATGACGTCCTAATAGGCCATTTGCACGATGACGTCATATGACTACAACTACCAGAATCCTTCAGTTTTTTGTTTTGTAGTGCAAATTAGGGCTATTGTTATTTAAACCGCAATGGGGTTACAAAATTTAAATAAGAAAGGAAAAACGAAATGAATTCTGGTAGTTGTAGTAAAATGACGCCATCGTGCAAATGGCCTATTAGAGTTAAAAGGATGTAATGCGTAATGCATGTTTGGGGTTTTTAATTTTGATGACTTGTCAACGATTTTCATTTGTAGTGTTCTGAGACGACAATTTCTGTCAAAAATGTTCGGCAAATTGATGTCGGTTGTGGTCGCTTTGCGTGGTTTTGTGTGACTCTACATACAAGTACTCGATTTTATTTTATATTTCTTGTTGTTTTTTAGTTCATTTGAATATTAGAGTTAATAATACACAAT
Source organism: Cladopsammia gracilis (assembly GCA_022457155.1). Classification (NCBI taxonomy): domain Eukaryota; kingdom Metazoa; phylum Cnidaria; class Anthozoa; order Scleractinia; family Dendrophylliidae; genus Cladopsammia; species Cladopsammia gracilis. The sequence continues at coordinate 2,550,058 of JAJGOT010000025.1, forward strand.
TTATGAGAACAAAGTATGACAACAATGACATAAAATTTGCGTGTTTAAGGGTGGCCAAAAAATGTTGATTTTTTACTATTGTTTGACCTGACAAAAAGCGGGTGGTTGTGTTGGATATATTGAGGAGTTTGAAAATTGGGAGGATATTGTGTGGTAGTTTGAATACTAACAAATTGTGTATGGTTGTTTAAATGAAGATCAATTGCGATTTAAGTAGATTTCTTGTCGGAAGTAGCGTTTAAATTGCTTAGTTTAAAATTGTTTCCGATTTATTTTGTGTTGTTGTGGATGGATGGGCTAAGTGTATTTCCGGTATGATGGGGAGTATGGTCCTCTCATCCCTTTTCTCTCTCCTCGGCGTTCATATTAAATGACGGACTATGATGGAGCGCGAAAGGTGAATTTATGTTCGAAGCGTGCTGAACTTTCATTGCGTTTATACTTGTAGCCACTTATTTGTTATTTTAAGGGTAGCTGTGCTGCTGGTTAGTCATGGTTAGTCATCAGAACAGCGTATGTCTATTTTCGCGATAACAGGGTGTGCCGATTGCGTGAAAGATGAAGGTTCAGATTGCACATATGGCATGTTATAGTTAGTCAATGGGCTAACTATAATAACGTTTTCGCATTATTTTTTTTTTGTGCTAAGAAATTGGAGAATGTTTAAATGGGTTTATTAAATGCTTTGTGACGTGTAATATTTTTTTGAAAGTTGTTTAGTTGTGGGTGGGCCGAAGTATCTACGTTTTCCGGTTTAACATTAGCGGTATGTCTTTGTGTTAAATGGAGTAATAAGGTACTTGTCAATGGTTGTTGAAGGAATGATTTAACGCTGTGTGTTTCTATTCAAGGGATCTCAATAGGGGAGTAATGAAACCTCGAGTTGGACTTCGAGTTCGAGTTCGAGTTCGAGTTCGAGTTGGACTTCGAGTTGGACTTCGAGTTAGATTTCGGGTTAGTAGGAAAAAAATCGAGAAAAATTAAAAAAAAAAAAGAAAACGGCATTTAACTAGATTGCCACAGTGTTTTAATAAAGGGAAAAGATTCACAAAAGATTCCATCTTGGATATCAACACTCACTACAAGCTGACCGAGACCATTCAGTACACACTCATCGTCTCACGCCACCCACCAGGCGTAAAATATGGATTCATTAAAGGCGAAAGCAATAAGATTGCTTAGAACTAACTCTTCATAAAAAAGAAAACATTTGAAGAGAGCGTTTTAAAATTCAAACAACGCCTCAAATCACGGGGTTACCCAGAAAACATCATAGAAAGGTCTCTTTGCCTCTAGACAATCGGCACTTACACAAAACAAAAAAGGTCACGAGAGGATACTGCCTTTTGCCTAAGCTCAAGTCATAAACGTCGTGGTAACTGGCGTAATAGCGAAATTATAAGGATTTTTATTGGGAAAATTCATTTCGAGTTTGAGCGTAAAATTAGGAACGATATTTGAATAAAACTGGTTCACCTGAACTTCTTTGTGTGTTTACTTGTGTCTCAGTGAGTGGTTTTGCGGTCGATTCGCGATTCCAGCGATTTTTAGTTCAAATATTTCAGTCCTCCCCCTGAAAAAGACAGCACTCCACTCATCGAGCCGATCGGATCCATCGAAGGAAATCGGCCGTAAAATCGCTCCAACGCCTCCAGTCACCTCGAAATTCTACTTAGACCATAGTCGATAGTTCTGCTTTCCATTCGTTATCTTCATCAGGGTCGCACATTACATTGAGAGAGAATTAAAGGTTGATAATCTCTGCAAACTTTCCCGTTTTGAGCCATCAGGAACAGCTTCATTCATATTTCGCGTTCATCCGTTCAGTAGCCGTGCGTTTTGCCGTTCGAACAGCATATATATTAGCCAAGTTAATCCAATGGCAAAATAGATCAAGTCGCTCATCTGTTTAATCTAAAGTACATGCAATTAACGAGAGATAGCCCCAAACAAGTCTTCTTCTGCATAAGCTTTACTCGCAGCACTTCACTTTCCAATGGAAACTACTAGTTTATCTTGTACAGGATTTTACTGATCCAGATCCGCGCGGCCAAATTTCTTGCCTACCGGTAGGCAAGAAATTTGGCCGCGCGATACAAACGTCCTGTGAAATTTGCCGACTTTGCGGAGCTATATCTCCATTATTTTAAAAGATATCGCTTTTAAACTCGGCCATTTTACTAATTTTGAGATGCTTTTCCCAGCAGTGTTGATGGATTATTGCTATCAGGCCCATATAAAATTTTGGAAAAACCGTGATAAGGTCTATTCTGAAAACGTCTTGCGATACATGTTTGTAACCACAAACAGGAAATTGTATTACTTACTCAAACTATCATCACCTGATCACCGGAGTGTCCGTGATAAAGAGGTTAAGTTTATATTAATTTGCTCTCTGGGATCGAATTAAGTGTCTGTTGTCCGTATTAGAGAGGGTCCGTATTATAGAGGTCTTTTTTAAAGAAAATATGTGAGAATTTTGTCGGGACACAGGAAACTGTCCGTTAATAGAGAGGTGTCCGTAAGGAGAGGTTCGACTGTCGATTTTTATCGATTATATTTTTTTCATATTTGTATTATATTTTTTTTTAACTCGAAGTCCAACTCGAAGTCCAACTCGAAATCCAACTCGAAGTCCAACTCGAACTCGAACTCGAACTCGATGTCCAACTCGACGTTTCGGGATTCCCTCTCAATAGATTAAGGCGAGCGCGGAGCAGAAGAGCCGTTATTTTTTTTAAGCTTTTCAGGTGAACGCGGCAGACGATTGCGAAGCGCAAGGTGAGCGGGGAGCGCGAGGGGAGAAAAAATAATGCTTTTCTGCACACCTTTGTTTGTGCCCTTCTACCTTCATAGACACACCGTAATCATCAACTAATCATAAGGCAAAACGGCCTATTTTGGGTAAATTGCTTCCCTTTTTTTGCTTTTATAACATTTCTGTTTAGTTGTATAATCTCTTGTCTATTTTCTGGGTGCGCTTGTGATAAGTATTTAGCGTCATATTATTTTACAGTGATATTATTAATCACGTGGAGAGTTATGTTAAATATTTTATAAATGGTTTGAGAATAGGTTTGTGGTTTGGAGGAGCTATTGGGATCGAAGTGTATTTGCTGGCTTATGTGTATTATAAAATTTGAGCTGTTTTGTATAGTATATAGTATTGTATAATTATTAAAGGTGAACATTTATTATTGGTTATATGAAAATATAAACTTTCCGGTGGGAGGATATGTTAAATCGACAACGCATTTATTGATTATTATTAAAGCGTACCTTTCATGTAACTGTAACGACCTCGTAACTGCGGTAAGGCAAATTGGTTGTGGCACTAGGATATACTGGCGGTAGTTGTAGAGTGGAATGCGTAGCCTGCAGAATAGGCGTTTTTTTTAAGCGTTTCAGGCGAGCGCAAGGAGATCTGATGAAAGTCCTTTTAATGATAAAACTTGAGTGACATGTTTTTAAAAAGACAGGTGGTGTAGCGATATGATGGGTGACAATATGCGGTGAAAATGGCTTTGGACTGTTCGTCTTCTAGTGTGTATGAAATTGTTAGTTCGTAGATGGGTATACGGTTTTTGTGGCAGTTGGAAAGTCTTGAATCTTGTTGAAAGACTATACAATAGTTATTACTTGGATGCGTAACAATTACGAAACAGCTGTCATTGTTTGCTAATTGACAACTTGTTTTTTCTACAGTAGACACATAATGAATTTCACTTATGTGCCCAATATAAATGTTTGTACAAGCTCTTGTGGCATTCACTGCTTCAACAAGAGTGACAGGAGCAAAAGTTTCATTTGATTCAACAATATGAATTGATAAATTGAGACAATTAGCCACAGCTTGAATGATAATCGCATCAGCCCATGTTCCTTGACATGACATATTATTCAAATATTCTTGCCAAGAGTGTTCAGTATTACTCTCTATAAACTGTTCTGGGTTATATACTAAATATTCGATGCCAAGACTACGTATATAAAAATGGTTTGTAGCATCGCCATACAATTGATGTGATACGGCACGAAAAAAACAATCGCCACTTCCTCCAACATCAAGAGCAATTCTATTTAATTCAGATAACCTAGTTTCTAGTAGTGAAACTGAATCTATCGCACCTGAAGCATTAAAAGCAACCATTACAAACAATTGATAATTTTGTTTAACGAAATAATAGATTTAAATATATATTCTCTTGCTTTAAGTCTGCTATATTCTTTGCTAATAGAGCTACGTTGAGCGCTCGAAGGCAACTCTCTTGTGTCAGGATTTCAATGCAATCAAGCTACGTTGAGCACTCTAAGGTAACTCTCTTGTCCGCTTTAGGATTTCAATGTGATCAGTACGACACGCAATTGATATTCGTCTTCTTTTTATAGACTTTATACGCCAAGAACGTTTTCTCTCTCTTACTTGCCACTCAAACAATACATTGTCTTTTTGTCAAATAGAGACAAAATCTCTCTTAAAAAAATTAACACGCTGAAATCGCTTATAAAATGCTTCTTAAAATGCTTGCTTGATAACTTTTATAAACAAAATCAGGAAAATTTTTACGTCTTTTGCGTACTGTTGCATAATCAAACTGTAATAGCAATGATTAATTGTTTTAAAATAGCACAAAAGCGAAATCCATACTCTTGCATAATCAAACCGAAACATTTTTAGTTAGCTGAATCAGCAAAATCTCACCTCTCTTGCGTACTATTGCATAATCATGACACCTAAACATTTAATAACTATTGGAAAAGCGGACAAAGATTACAACTCAAAAAGCGAACAAAGATACAGCGTGAGATTTCTCAGCTTCGTCGAGCGCGAAAAGTTGACTCGCTTAACTTTAAGCGAGTTGACTTTAAACGAATCGTAAAATTAACTCTTTTCACGAGATTTCCCTTTGGCATTCGCTAAGCGACATAAAAAATCGCTCCTCGCTGTTCATCATACCGGGTAGACAACGTATAGCAGAACCCCGGAGGGGGACTCCCATATGTGGTTGGGCGGGGGTGCTCGTCGTATCTTTTAGGGGTTAAAATTCGGGATCTAAGTATCTTTTAGAATATAAGATTAAAAAAACCTCATTTTCCCAGAAAATGGTATCTTTTAGGGTGTTCCTAGCGAAAGACGAGTCGCTACTGCCTTCCGGTGTTCCTTCTGATGGTAGCTGGAATTCGAGCCCATGTATAGTCAGATCTATTTATTTCCAGCACTCCAATCGCATCGCATTGTTCCATCGCATATTTGGTAAAAAAATGGTATCTTTTAGAGGTAAAATTCTGGTTGAGAACGGCCACTTTGATATCTTTCAGGGTTCCACTTTTTTTTCTTAACGAGCACCTCCGCTTGACGACTTATAGGAGTCCCCCCCCACCCCTCCCCCCCCCCCGGGAGCAGAATATTCTTACCAATTTATCTTTTCACGATATTTCCGGTTGTCACTCGGTAAGCGACTTAAAAGGCAGAGCAAAATAGCATGTTCTTTTGAGAACAAGCCATATCTAGAATATTTGATGTCACTTTTATCGTGATTAGTAATACGAGTGGTTTTAATTAGCCCCACGCAGCTATCAAGCGTAGTGAATACAAGCTAAAATTAAAGCTTTGACTGAGTCAAAGTTCCCATATGACTAAAAAAAGATCGCCGGATTGACCCCTTTCATAAAATAGAAGTCCGAATAAGGGAGTTAAATGAGACAGGAAAGTTTGTGTTTTAATATGAGCGATAGGCAGAGCAAAATAGGATGTTCTTTTGAGAACAAGCCATATCTAGAATATTTGATGTCACTTTTAACGTGATTAGTAATACGAGTGGTTTTAATTAGCCCCACGCAGCTATCAAGCGTACTGAATACAAGCTAAAATAAAAGCTTTGACTGAGTCAAAGTTCCCATATGACTAAAAAAAAGATCGCCGGATTGACCCCTTTCATAAAATAGAAGTCCGAATAAGGGTGAATATTTTAAGTTCGTTTACCTACAGGTTGCAACTGATTTGATTGAACCTGCACTTGCAATGAGAACACAACGTGCTCGGAAGACTCGCACCGGTAGCATAGTATTGGCTGACCCGTGTAATTAAAAAATAACTTTTCAACGGTTTTTTTAATAGTTTTGTACCCTGAAGAAGGCAGCATTGCCGAAACGTCGGGGAAAATCATTCTACAAACAGCGTCAAATTTTACACATTTTTTCATTTCATAATTAAAAAATAACTCGAGCCCTTGTGATGAGTGACTAATTTGCGTGGCACTGCCTTTTTGTAAACGTGTGAATTCTACGACACGGATGCCGTTCTCGATGTGCTTGTATCCCGTGGCTTTGAAACAAAGCCGGCGGACTGCTCGCGCTTTCGCTTTTGTGCTATTTTAAAACAATTAATCATTGCTATTACAGTTTCATTATGCAACAGTACGCTTGCCGCAATTCCATTCAACCGTCATCATTATAAGCCAAAAAATCAACAAAACTATGACGTCTTTACCATACTATTGCACAATCAAACCGTAAGAGCAATGAATAGAAAAAAACGCAAAGTTCATGCTATTTTGCTCTGCCATACCGCTCATATTAAAACACAAACTTTCCTGTCCCATTTAACTTTCTTAAAACGTCTCCATTAGTAAAATACACCGTGAAATTCTCAAACTACGTTTCCCAAGAAAACGCATTTGACCTATTTTTACCTTTTTAAAGCAGCTATAATGGCTTTACGACAAATGATTGAAACTGATAGGTAACGTGAGATATCGAAATTTAAGAAGGACTAATACCTTTGCGGTAACGTAATGTGAGATATGACAAGTTCATGACAAGTTCTGACATCCCAATACCCTAGGGAAATTAACAATAGGTCCGGGGGTGCTCCCCAAAAATTTAAGTGGCAGTATGTGACGCCCTTCTTGAAATCCTAACCGGTTTAACCAACCATATCCTCAATGCCCTAATATAGCTTCTACTTAGAAGGAACAAGAAACCCCCCCCCCCCCCCGGTCAAAAGTCCACAAAATTTTGTTAACAACTTTTGTCCCTTTTTCGTACTCAATTCCGAAATCTCGCTTAATGCGCATGCGCATTAACGAGATAAAAAAGGACTGAAATAAAAGTCCGAAACGTCGGTGAGTAATCTTTTCAGTAGCCGGTTTTCGACCCTTCCACTCACAGATTCAATTATGCAGACATGTAATGTAGCTCTAACTTTATAATTACTGATCCTCACCAAATCCTATTGTTCTCTTTCTGCATTATATCAACGATTGCAGCGTGATTAGGAGTTTTGATTCCAAGTGTCTGAGAAAAATGGGGGCGGCCCTTTTTGTTAGCAGGGGAAATTATCAGGGGTAGTACTAAACGTGCTAAAACAGACTAGAATGTTGTTGACGGGAATGTTCACAAAAGTTTGCATACTTTATAACCCAGAGCACTCAGTCATTTTATTCAGTGCCTAGCTCACTTGTTGGAAGACGAGATTCATTGGAAGACGATTCATTGGAAGACGAATCAGCGAGTTTTATAACGCAGAGTTCGGAAAATGATGCTTCGGCAGAGTTCAAAGGTAAGGCTGGTAACTTTAACTTTTATTTCGGTCACTCTTTTTATCCCCTGACAAACTGTTTTTCATTTTTGTAATCAGTCAACAACAAATAAATTCGATAATAATGTTCACATATGATCATAGTTACATGATCTTCACAACAACTGAGGAATTGAGGGTTATGTAATCGCACCGCACTGTATAGTGTACGTAGTCACAATAACTGCTAATTTCATTGTTATAGCTGTATTCAAAATCAATGTAACAGCCAAAGGGGCGGCTAAAATCGAAGATATAATGTATAGGGAGAACAATATGATTTTATGAGAATCAATTGTTATTAGTTAAATGATTTTCACAACAACTGAGGATTTGGGGGTTACGTAATGGCCACCGCACTGTATACGTAGCAACAATAAGTGCTAATTTCATTGTTATAGTTGTATTCAAAATGAATACAACAGCAAAAGGGGTGGTTAAAATCGAAGATACAATGCAGAGAGAAAACAATGGGTTTTGATGAGAAACAATAATTATAATAGATAATTACTCCGGCTCACAGCATTGTTAGGTATATTGCAGGCAGCCGAGGGCGCAGCCCGAAGCTGCCTGCAATACACCTTATAATACTGCGAGCCTCAGTAATTAATGTGTATGTGGACGAAATCCTATGGTGTGACCATTCAAATGAAACCTCTTCGGCAGTACTTTTGCATGGTACCACTTGTTTTTCACTATTTTACAAAATACATTTGTGAATTTTCTTTTTTTCTTTTTTTTTTTTTTTCTTGACACCTTAACATAATCGCATCTCTCCGCAGACCCCGGTTATGTCTTGTTTTTTCTTTTGGTTGTTTCCTTTCCCAGAAAGATTGCCAAGAAAAATGACACGTTCTTGTATATGTCAAGCTAACATAACATCTAATAGGCTTTATTATATCTAAATAATGTCCGAATAGACGGAAATAGCCGTATACAAAACAACCTACCAATCAGTAGCACTCCTTTGATCTTGTTGTCCAGAGTAATGTTTTTGCAATTGTGAAGGAAACTGGTAATGAAAAGTCAAATATAAGAAGGTGACATTATCAAGGTGGTTCTAACATTTGAGTCTGTGGATTAAGTCCTAAAGTGTGACCATTCAAATGAAAGCAGCTGAGCAATACTTTCCTGTGGTGCTGCTTAGTATGCTGTACAAGGTGGTTCTTACTTTTGAGTCTGTGGATGAAATCCTAAAGTGTGACCATTCAAATGAAAGCTATTGAGCAGTACTTTCCTGTGGTGCTGTTTATGACGCTGTACAAGCCGGGTGGTTTTAACTTTTGAGACTGTGCATGAAATCCTAAAGTGTGGCCATTCAAATGAAAGCCTGAGCAGTACTTTCCTGTGGTGCTGTTTATTATGCTGTACAAGGTCAGGTTCTAACTTTTGAGTCTGTGCATGAAATCCTAAAGTGTGACCATTCAAATGAAAGCTATTGAGCAGTACTTTCCTGTGGTACTGTTTATTATGTTGAAGAAGGTGGTTCTTACTTTTTAGTCTGTGGATGAAATCCTAAAGTGTGGCCATTCAAATGAAAGCTGTTGAAATACTTTCCTAGTTTTTTTGTTTATTATGTGTATAAGGTAGTTATAACTTTTGAGTCGGGGCACCATTCAAATGAAAGCTATTGAGCAGTACGTTCCCGATGCTATTTGTTGTTCGATATTTTGCAAAATAAAGAATTAAATTTCGAACTTTTTCTCAGCATTCAAACTGGGTACCTGTTATCTTGTTTCGCCGCGCAGAACGTCTGTGGATGAAATCTTAAGCTCTAACTTTTGAGTCTGTAGATGAAAGGGTCACTGTCCCGGCTGAAATATCATGATTATGGCCTGGAGCTTGCTTTAAGCTTATTTTATTATCTTAAAATTGGAAACCATTACCAAAAGTAATAGAAGCAAAGAAATATGAACTAAACAGACAAAAATAACGACTAGAAAGGTCAAAATCTCATAAGAATGGCAAGTTTGATTTCTTGACCGCCTGTCAATAAATCAAATTCAATGAACTGCAATCCACTTCAATCCTTGCAATCCTGCACTTTATCTTCAAACTACTGCTTTCGTTTTGCTCTATAGAATCTTTTTATCTAAGTTGTATATTTGGTGGCATTTAGCGATATAACCTAAACGAAATTTTGCTATTTCGGCGGGACCCTTTAAGATGTAATGCCATCCTCAGGTGCTGTTGGTTAAGCTGTACAAGCTGGTTCTCAATTTAAGTCGGTGGATAAAATCCTACAGTTGGACTCTGAATAAAATGGAAGCTATTGAACATAACTTTATTGTGGTGTTGGTCATTTGTCGTCATTATTCTTCGGAAATTGTCAGTTTGGTTTCACTGTTTCAAATCAGCCACTTATGTCCAGAATTGCACGCACGTATCCTTTAACAATAACTTCATATTTGACAAAATGTCATTTTCATATTACTTCACATGGGACAAAATTATGTGTGTTACAGCTGTATGGTGAACTTTTATAGATGGGGACGCTTTGTGATGTGTGTTATTGAGTTGCGTGCCCCCCTCCTCCCACCCCCTCCTCCCCTCTGCGTGCAATCCTGGACATTACTCAAACTTACCGAATGGTGTCAGGTCTGTCGAAGATGTAGCAAACGTTTTTCTTGGACGAGGTACTGGTGTCTTCAAACAGGTATGACAATGGAGTGCTTCCGCCTCTCGACTCTGAATACAAAAATAATATCCATCAAAACCTACAAAAAAATTCTATTTCCACATATTTTGGGACCGTAGGTCTTTACAGATCCGATATGCTGTGTTTTCTTTTAGCATGGTTTTGTCCATGCGTTTGAATGTTTACATTGGCTTGCCATGTACGTTTTCCCTTGCGAGACACCATTGTGACATTTTGGGACTATACCTGTTTTCCGCAACACATGATGTGGTAACACGTGATGCGGGTGATAGTTGGTTCCAAGGAACGGAACTTGATATGGTGAACGATTCATTGTGTAATCTATTTACGACTGCATTCTTGTAGTCGTATTAAGTTTGCTACAAGCCACATCGCGCTGACGAGCTCCAACAATTGCAGTTATACAAATGTAATATTTTTTTTTGCACTTTATTAGTGTTAACAATCTACAAAATACATAAATAAACAAAAAAGTTACAAAACAACTAACAATACAAGGTTACAACTTAAAACAAGCTATTTGGATATACTTATTTATTACATATTATAGTTCTATACAAATGTAATATTACATTTTGTATACCCTGAGTGGACCACAAACAAACGGATAAGAAGAGCTGCGAGAAGTGCTAACATCTCGTCGTCCGCCGTCTTGAATGTCGAGCTTGAAATCACGTGAGCGCGCCATGTAATTTTATTGGCTAATCGATTAATTTGGCTCAGCCAGATTCTCGCGGAGCCCGCACACGATGATGAATTTGTCTCACGAGGCAAAAAATATCAAACACGACAGATATTTGCCTCACGACCTCGCGAGGCGAAAAATTCACAAAAACTCTAGCGCACATTTGAGGAAACAGCTGAGCTAACTACCTCGCGAAGAATTTTGCTCAGCATTTTCCTCAAGTGTGCGGCGGGCTTAAATGGGACACCAAGATGGCCGCTACATATATTTCTTACTAAAAAGGTCTAATACTCGTTCGCCTATAACTCTTGAACGAAATGCTTTTGCGCTTCAAAATTTGGCCCAGATGTGTAGTTTTAGACTCTCTACAATTCTATAAACATTTTTGAATCGAAATCTGTCGTTTAATGCTTCGGAATTTTGATATGACGTAAGTGAAATCCAAGAATAAACAGCAGCAACATTCGAAGGGTCTTTCTTTCAGTTTTTGTGTATTTATTGTTTTACTGAATTGAATCTAGGATGACATTTCTTTCAACAAGTCTGGGCAAGAAAGCCACATTGATTTCGCAGAATTTCTCAGCCACTGCTCTCGTACTGCACGGTAATATATATACATATATAGCCCAAGCCTAACAGCGTCGCACTTTGAACAAGCTTAACTAAGGTGAAACTTAACTAAGGTGAAACTTAACTTAGGTGAAAGGTTGGAAGCACAAGAATTAAGATTGACGAACGGGCTATTTTCAATTTTAGCAATTCTCAAAAACAGTATTACGCGACCGTCTGCATAGTACATTTTTATAGACCGTACAAAAGTTCACAAAAACAACTTTTCTCTGTCTAGAATAACTAGTACCACTAGTTTCCGAATAAAATACAGTTTATGTTTGTCAAAAATTGCCCGAGAAACTGATTTGAAAATCAAAAATTGCAAAAATACACAAACATATTTGCATAAGGCGATGCGAGTGAAGATAGAACTGTACTATAAAATCAAAGTCTTGTTTTGTTTACATAAAATCGCTTTTCAATCTATCTTATGGATGAACAAACACATAAAAATGGACAATACAATCTTCTTTCGAAAATATTTGTTCAAATCTCAATTAGTTTACGTTTAAAATCAAAACGCGTACCATTTAATTATAGCTCATCGAGTTCAAGCTTTCTTCTATGAAATTCAAGAGATCGATACAACTAAATTTAGGCACGTTTTAAAATCAATTCTCCAAAACTAACAATAACACAAATAAAAAGTCACTCACAGATTGATATCAACATAAATTCTCATCGAAAACTGTAATCTGTTTTACCTTTAAGTTCCTCGCTTGCTTGGAAATTCACATCTCCGCTTCTGGTTCTGAAATCCGTAGAAAACAAACATCTCCCGCATTGATAAAAACGCAATACATGAAGTTCCTCGAAGCAAGATTTTATCCCTGAAAGCTCGTCTTTTTCCACTAAAGCGGCTTCTGAGTATACCTTAATTAGTATCCCTGTCTTGAGTAGCAAATCGCGAAAAAATGCAGGAAAATAACGAGTTTAATTCTCCGCTAGACACAACAAAACAACTAAAGTGTTTACCGAACTCACGGCTGTGTGGCCGCGCGAAAAACAAAATTGCTAAGATCCCGGATGTTGTTCCAACACGGGCGGGCACACACGCGCCCGCGAAACATTCCGCTAGCCATGACCATGAAAAATCACGGCATAGGTTCTATGAGTATGGAGCTGCGCAGCCAGGCCTCCGGCCTGGCAAGTGCTCCGCTATAAGAGAAAAAAAAAATAACAAACTTGTGCCTAGCACAGGTGAACGGACGTTCGTGACTGATGGCCGGAGGATCATAAGCGGAAATAAATAAATACACGAGCAGCGATAAATGACCTCAGATGACCACAGATTCTTTCTTACTATTGACACATAAATATGAAGATTTGCTCGCCGACTTGGACAGTAATTTGCTCACATATGAATTTTACGCCCTTTATTTCCTTGAAAACCAGTTTAATGAGATTTAAAATTGGAAAGTTTAAATCATTCTGAACAAAAAGTGGTTAACATTAGAACAACATGATTTACATACGAAGACATGCAGGTTTGTGTCAAAACAAGGTCAACTTTAGCCTCAATAAGCAGAAATCATTGTCTCTTATGGCTGATATGATAGTGTTCGTACATGACTTGTGTCTTAAAGTGCTTTCCTATTTCTCAGCAATTTAGTGAACCTGCTAGCCATAGAGACAAAGAATCACATGTTTTGGTTTAAAATAAAGAAGGGAATAACTGGTAAAAATGACGTAGTGGTCTGTTTTTATTCTTGAGGGTTTGGTTTCAAAGTCCACTCAACAGGCAGCGTATTCTTTTCTAAGTAAAGTTAATCAGCGAAAAGCATAGAGATCGAGTTCTTCGTTGAAAACCATAATGGCCTCAATAGTCACGTCTGTGTTGAATGCCACTATAGGCTGGCTTGTAATGAAAGGCTGAGATGCTGCAGCGAAAAAAACTCATAGAAGGTGACGTAACGGATGAGCAGTTTCGCAACATGATTGTTCGTGAACAAAGATCTGAACAGCATCCAAATTACCGGACACCAACCTAGATTAAATGAAACCAGAGATCTTTTGAAGATCGGCAACGAGGACAGGCTCTGCTTGACGAGGAACCAAACTTGCTTTCAGCTGCTCTCCCCGAACGTCAGCCAAATTATCCTTCACAACCTAGGACGCCGCGGGATTACCTATAAGCCCAAAGCCGAATTCTACTCTGTGCCTCTACCGTCAGCCATAAATATCGCTCTCAACTTTCCTATCAACGAATCAACTGTACCAAAAGCTACATGGATTGGCAAGAAAAGATCTTCTGACAAGCATCAGTTTTTTTTTCAAAGAAGGAATGGTGTTTCTGTATAAAACGCTGGGTCAAAAAGCCTGCGGAGAAGAGAGCACAGCGAAAACACCAGCATCACTGAGTGGAAACAATTTCTCTAGTGAGGGGACAAGGAAACTTGCTGCTCAGTAACTTGGATGACGCTGGTAAGAGTGCCCTCTCTGATGCAAAGAAGCGATTTCATAATGCGAGAATTAAACCCGTGAAGCGTAACCCTGCGAACCCTTTAAACCCTGCGAAACCCGTGGTGTGTCATGTCAACGATACTAGAGAAAATAGACAACCCCATGGAAGCAATAGTGTAATATTTTGCCAAGTGTATTGTTGTTAATGAGGTGCGGGAAGCAACTCCGGTCTGGGCCAAACCCAGACCGAAGAGCAAGAAATGTTTCGCGCAAGATATCAAACGCGACACGGATGAGGTGGGTGGGCGGGCATGCCAAACCCACTTCTTCGCGGCTTTCTTAACAAGTGAATACTAATGAGCGTCAACCCCTTATATACCTACTAAACTGCTCATTAATAAATTCCCACAGGACCATATTACAAATTAAAATTGACTTTGAATAGTGTAATATTTTGCCCAGTGTATTGTTATTAATGAGGTGCGGGAAGCAACTCCGGCCTTCCCCGAACTCCCCGTCCGACGAGCTGACAATGTGAAAATCGTCCCCCATCGGAAACACACGATGTGACTCTTCATCCCTCCAAATCCTTAAAACGCACACCCGCACTATTCTCGCTAACGGCCAAAAAATGATGACGACGATGATGATGATGATGATGATGATGATGATGATGATGATGATGATGATGACGATGAACAGTTAACAATTTATTACGTTTCATATAAGTCTAAAATTATCCACTGTGCTAATATAACAAAGCAATTATTAACGGATCCTTACAATGTACATCAGTCAATAACACTTGTAAACAACAAACGCACGCAATGTTGAACTTGTGTTGAAACACACAAGGCCGAGAAAAAAGAAAAAATCAGCAAAACAGATGACCTCCAGCGTTAATGATCGCAAAAAGCTAGCACAAAGCCACTCAAGCTGTTCACTGCTTTGTAGTCATTGCCTGTCTGCAACCCCAAATCTGCCAATCTCGCCGCAGGACCAGCCAGATTCAAAACCTGCTTAAATTTGATGTAATGGAGTGCAGTCCTACTCGACTTCCAGCCAACATGATCCATAATCTCGTGAAGACTTACATCCTCCAAAGCCATGGAAATCGCTGCACCGCTGCGAAACCCGTGAAGCGTAAAGCGTGACCCAGACAACTTTCCATGCAACTGACCAACGTAAGTATCCAGCCTAGCTTGAGCCGCAGAAGAGTCAAGCGAAGAAATCGACATTGAATCAATTCTTAGAAACCGAACGAAACAGAAAACAAGGCGAAAGCCTAATTCCAAATGACCGCGCAGATCTTCAAATATTGTTCAATTC
The DNA here is from genome assembly GCA_022457155.1 of Cladopsammia gracilis. Classification (NCBI taxonomy): domain Eukaryota; kingdom Metazoa; phylum Cnidaria; class Anthozoa; order Scleractinia; family Dendrophylliidae; genus Cladopsammia; species Cladopsammia gracilis. The sequence continues at coordinate 2,565,325 of JAJGOT010000025.1, forward strand.
CCCAAACCGGACAAACAAGCTTATTAGTTCCCCTCTTAAAGGCGAAAACGTTAGTATCCCCTGAACACAATGTCTTAGTCCAGCAATGATTGAACAAAAAACCCGAATCATCTGGAAAGCGCAAAATTTCCGCTGTCTTAATAAGCAACAGATCAGCCGCTCGATCTCCCAAGAAAGCCTGATCCCTGGCCAAAACAAAGATCTGAACAGCATCCAAATAACCGGACACCAACCTAGATTGAATGAAACCAGAATTCATCTGAAGATCGGCAACGAGGACAGGCTCTGCTTGACGAGGAACCACCCTTGCTTTCAGCTGCTCTCCCCGAACGTCAGCCAAATAATCCTTCACAACCTAGGACGCCACGGGATTACCTATAAGCCCAAAGCCGAATTCTACTCTGTGCCTCTGCCGTCAGCCATAAATATCGCTCTCAACTTTCCTATCAACGAATCAACTGTACCAAAAGCCAAACGTTTAGGACAGCTACAGCTTGAAACACGCCGCGTCAAATCGGTAGAAAATGTACAAGCTGGAAGGTGGACACCCTACCACCCTGGTCTTTCAAAATCAAAAACGCCACTACATCACTTGGCAAAGCCGAAATCACAGTCTTGGGACAAGCCAGCGCGGACAAAAATGTCGTAAGCTCCTTCTCCAACAGGGTTTTTTGTTTCTCGTAACGAGAAGAACAACGTTTCCTGGCAAGTTCTGCAACGCGCTGAGCTACATGTATCTCCGCCTCATCCACCCTATGTCTGAGCTTTCCAACAACCACAGTTTCCCCGGAAAGTTCCCTGCGGGGGGTGTAACCACAACTCTGACAAAAACGAAAGCACTCGTCGTTAGGGTAACGGCAACGAGGACACGCCACCGACGTTGAGAACAGTCTCGGGACTCTGGGCAACGGCTAAGAAAAGAGAGAAAATGACAAAACGCCATAAGAAACCCACGTACCCACAACACTAAACCTTGATACCCTGCACGCCCAAAGGGAAACAGGGGAAGGGACCAAACGGAAACCAGACTTAGACGGAAACTTAAGAATACCCAAATCACCCGGCGAGCCCAGAAGCAACCTTGCCGACACAAAACCCATTAACCACAGTCACCAGAACGGGACCGGATGCACTTCCGGAAGAACAATTGTAAAAGGAATCCGGAAATCACAAAGAAACTTAACAACAACTGGAGGACGGACTAGGAAAAGGCGTAAAATGAGGGAGCGTTTCGCAATTCTTCCCAACAAGTGCATTGGAATCTAAAGCCATCAAATCAAACGTGTGACCAGAACCTCCACCAAACGCATCTTCAACGAATCACCAACTTTCCGATGACAAAGTAGAATCAAGCGGAGGCAAACGACGGGAAGGGCCGTCAGCCCGATAAGTTCCGATGAGACATGGAACAACTTCAACTGAAGGTTACGTTCCACCAATGTAAAGTAAAGATCCTTAGTACCCGCAGTCAGCTGTGGAGAGCTTCTACTTCCCTGCCCGCCAACAGTATCAATCACAACCGTACCTGACTGTCCACATTAACATCCACACGACAGTCCCGAATACCATGCGGGACCGCCTTCAGAGGGTTAACCAAAGCCAGCATTTCTTTTGCTGCAATGTTTAAGGTCAACTGTTCCTCATTCCAATAATCCCCAAAGGAACTGTCACTCACAGACGAGTGGATAACACAACCCCAACCGTGACCTGACGCGTCAGTAGACAAAGAAAGACGCAAATGCTCTCATCCCGCCAAGGAAGTAAACCAGGCCATGAATCAAGAAAACGCCAGTGCGAAATCTCCTCGCAAAGCGCCTGAGACAAAGTCACCTGACCATTAGCCGGAGCCGAGGCAATGACAGAACTCATAGCCCTAATAAATAACTTAGCCCCGGGAACTACCAAAGAAAAGGAAATACATTTTCCTTGAAACCTTTGCAAAGTTTTTATGTGAACCTCTTTCTTGTGAGACAGGATCTGCTCCCTCAAAACCGACCACGAGTCAATCTTTCGCTTGGGCAGCAAAAACGCCTGTTTCACGCCTGTTTTTTATCGACGACAAAACCCAAAAACTCCAATGACCTCACCGGCTGCAAAACATACTTAGCAATGCCTGTAGTATAGCCCAATCGCACAAGCAAAGACAAGACCACGAAAATAGCCACCTGTGCGGCTAAAAGCCGAAAGGCATCCGACCGGACCGACGGAGGGGCAACCCAAGTCCAGCTGAAGTGAAAACCTCACCATTAAGCCGATGATCAATATACAATGAGCACGGAACCCCACAGGAACGCGAATAGCCTGAAGCCGCTAAACCAATAGTGTGATAGATAAACGGAGATTCCTTCCATCCGAACGGCAGAGTGGTGCATACAAATCACCATCCCCCCCATTGAAGACCCACGTACGTTCGGGAAGACTCACGCAACAGCACGTGATCATATATAGCCCGACTTATCATCACATCTTGTCAAATAGGAATCCTTGTACACATACCGAATGACATCAACCAACTTATCAAGAGAAAACGGAGAATCCTTCATCCATAAATTCAAGAATCTCGCATCCAAACAAAGCCTGGGCTTTGAAGGCTCCACTGTAAGCGGCAAAACCAGATGAGGAGGATCACCCCTTCCAACTTTACCCCAGACCCTTAGTGCTCCAATCGCAACGCGTTTCTTGATTTCCGTGTTAATAAACACAGAAAATCTCTTACAAGATGCATGATTTGGAAAAAATTTCGATGAACAAAAGGAGCGATCATAGAATACACCCCTAAAGGACCCACGAAACGGCTGCTCAAACTCCCGAATGTCCACCTTCAAGGTCAGCAAATTGAGTATCCTTTCCGAACATGGATGGCCAACCAAAATGGACTTCCAAGCATCCACATTTCCATGTAGACCTCCCACTCTAAAATATTCCTGATCCCGAAGACGCAACTGAGACAACGGAGGCGCAGCCCAAGAATTTAAGCACTCATAAACACCGGGAATGGTCGCGACTTCCCCCTGAACAGGGACCCCATCAATGTTCACCCAACGGATTTCCCTTATACTCTGAGGAGAAGACGCGTCGAACTCAAAGTTTTGCATGGCACGCTCTCACTGAGGAATGAGGAATTCGCCATCAATTCTCCTCCCTTTTACCGTAGAATTCTAAAAGGAGAAACCCAAAGGGAAAAAGAAAAGAGTATGAGCTTAATAGTACCCAAGGATAACAAGGATGGGGTCCCCGATCAGGAGAAAGCAACTTCCCACGCCCGTAAACGAACGCCCACAGACAGCCCAGTAAAAAGAGCTAGCCCATGTGAGTTGCTCACCCTAACCCGAGAAAATAGCCACAACCTCCCCCAAATAGGACATAGACAAAGGGAAAACGACCAACTAAACACACGCGATTCAATAAACCAATCTTTAATGCATTCTCAAACGTGAAAAACTAATGCATTTCTCCAAGAAGCAAAAGCTAAACTTCAATAGAGATGATAAACAAACGAATCTTGAAACGCAAGCCCAAACGCCAGAGCACTACTCTGAAGAAGCGGCAAAGCTCTGACCCCACCTTCCTCTCTTCGCGGGGGACTCCAGTGATCCACCACGTCCCCTCTCAGGACAGTGACTCTGGTAGTGACCCAGCTCTCGGCAATAATAACAACGGATGTCGGCGAAGAGACTTCTCCGATTAGGAACAGGCCTCGGTAAAGACGATGCTCGACCAGACGATGACGGCTCCTTTAACACCTTATCAACCTTTGAAATGGCATCGAGGACCTTTTCCTGATCCTTGTCACCCAACAAAACCTGGATGTATTTACGGAAGCGGTCATCGCTCGCGGTTGTCCTCTCTTTTACAGCTTCAAAGACAGCTGAATAGAAACCTGCCTTGGGGTGCTTTGTCTCCTTTTCCACCATCTTGAGGTTCAAGAGATAATCCAATGCTACATCTTTGCTGAAAAACGGAGACTTGGAGGTCATCATGTGACGAATGTCGTCCAAGGTACTGTGTCAACGGATACACGCTGAAGCTTTTCGAGTTTCTCCAGCCGTTCAGCTACGTCAATCAACTTAACCAAAAAAACAAAACAAAGGAAACAAACATCACAATTAAACGATAAGACAAAGAAAACGCAATATCACATATACAAACGTTTCCCAAGACAGGGAAGAAGAACCAAAATACCATTTGAACTGAAAACCCAACAGAACGGACTAACCCCCTCACCCACACCGAAACAGAACTCAGTGACTCTTAAATTCCTCCGTGGCAAACCAACGCAAAACTTTACTGCCCCGAAGGTAAACTCTCTACACACAGCCACAGGCCGAAACTCCAGCGCCACGCAGGCGGTGAAAAACAATCTCAAAACCACGAGGGCAATTAATTCTCAAAACCTCGCAACAAGCTCTAAGCAGCCACACAGGCAAACACCTCACAACCATGGAGGTAAACACCTCATAACTACACAATCAAACACCTAACCGCACCGACCAATACTTTACCGTTCCCTTCCTAGAGTGCCGACAACAACGGCAACAAAACGCCCAACGTAAAACGTCAAAACTCCCTGCCGAAGAACCGACCTCATAACAGCAAGTTAGGGGAATTAAACCAACCCAAAACCAAAACACAACCCAAACAGCCCAAACTTTCCGCGCCACACAGGCGGCAAAATAATTCCAAAACCACGCAGGCAAAAAACTCTCAAACCTCGCAAACAAGCTCTAACACAGCCACACGGGCAAACACCTCACAATCACGGAGGTAAACACCTCATAACTACACAATCAAACACCTAATGGCACCGACCGATACTAACTTTCCCGTTCCCTTCCCAATGTGCCGAGGACAACAGCAACAAAACGCCCAAATGTGAAATGTCAAAAAACCCTCCCGAACAACCGACCCAAGACAGCGAGGGGAATCAAAGTAACCCGACAGCGACCCGCAAAACAAAAAAAAATCAAAGGCTCCTTAGAGCCAACCCGTGAATTTGAAATGCTAACGCGTAACGCAATATTGCGATAACTTATGTTTTCACTCTGTCACGGTTCAATATTTTTATTAAACGTAAGGATTTTTAACAAACGCAAAAAATAAAAATTCGGTACATCACTTTCATAATGTTCAGTCCGAAGAAGAAAGAAAACAGAAAGGAAGGGAAAAAAAAAAAGAACGGCGCGAGCGAGATTCGAACCGGGCCTCTCGACTGTAAGTCCGCGCTTTACTCCACTCGACCACCACGACCACCGACTCAAAATGGGATAAATTTTATCACCTGATCATAGATAACCATCAAAACGCGTGTCTCAGTTGAAAATTCCTTTTAATTTAGATCGATTTTAACGTTGCATTAAAGACTCCAAATGCGAAACATCTTTAAGCTTATTGTTGTTTATATTCGTTTACACCAATTTAGTTATTGTTATCGCTGGATTCACGCTGGCTTGTTTACAAAACGCATTCGGAAGAAAGCATTACGTCACTAAGTTTACAGCTGATGGAAGGAGTGAGCGAGTGAGTGACTTATTTGCATATCTGTCGCCGTTACCGATAACCCGTTCATTACGCATGCGCGTATATTCACGGGTTAAAAAACAACTACGGAGATTGAAAGACAAAATATTACCTCTCGCGGACGTTCAGCTGGTTGCAACGGATCTGCTTTGGGAACCCGCGCCTCTACCTGTCCTTCGTTCGCCACCGGTCGAATTATCTCACGAATCTGTTCGCGTTCTCCAACGGCAGCAATTGGAACCTGTCCGTTCGCCATAAATTCCCACAGGGTCATATTACCAATTCAAATTGACTTTGAATAGCAGCGTGTAAGTTGTGTCTGGAAGAGTTACATTCCATGCCGGCGGTGGCGAAGAGCTTTTACGTTCAGAGTACAGGAGGGTTTTCGTCCATGTTTAAGAAAGATGAATACCAAGAGATTACAGATTCTGTTCGAGAGGGCAACCCTAAAAATCAGGAATGGTGGAATGGCAGAACGGCGGAATGGCGGAAAATCACCCCAAATCCTAAAAGATGGAATGGCGGAAAATCACCCCAGATCCTAAAAGACGGAACTATAAATATAAATACAAATACAAATTCAAATACAAATACAAATACAAATACAAAAACAAATGCAAAAACAAATGCAAATGCAAATGCAAATACAAATACAAATACAAATACAAATACAAATACAAATACAAATACAAATACAAATACAAATATACCTGGATTTTTGAAAAGGTGGTCAACGAAAATTACACTACACTACAGCAATTTCACTACAACTAGCCCAAACAAGGGTTTTTATGAGCCCGATCAGCCCGAAAATCACAGAGAAGAGAGAGAAGAGGTAAAGGGAGAGAGAGCGAGAGCGAGAGAAAAAAAGACTAGCAACAGTCTTTAGTTTTTATATTGGAGGGTTTGGAGTTTTTGAACGACAAAAAAAACAAGGCCAACAACGCTCACAAACGCTTACTTAGGGCGATATCGTTTTCAAAAATCCAGCTGGCCGCTTACGAGAATGGTTCTCGTAAGCGGCCATTAGAGTTGTAAGTGATAGATGACCGCTTACAGGAGCTAACAATAAACAACAGACAGACAGACACTGAGTTTATTCACACAGTAAAATAAAATGAAAAAAAAATAATTGAATATAAATTTCTATCAATGTATTACCTACATTGTCACTTCATATATGGTATTAGAAATAAGTTAAACATCTATAAATACAAGCTAAAAATCACTACATGTATACTAATAAATACGTTGTAATTCCAGTCACAAGCATATGTACAAGTGGTGTTTCGAAATGTAACTAGCCTGCGTAGCAGGCGTCGGGGAGGGGTCTGGGGAGAGAAGGGGAAACGTTCCTTCCCTCCTCCCCCCCCCCCCCCCCCCCATTTTTTTCGCGCGCCTCGCGCGCCCCCTCCCCCTCCCCGTTTACGCCTGCCACGCAGGCTAAATGTAACGGGATGTGTATGACGACAAAACAAACACTGAAATATGGCACTGTATAAAAATCATTGTCACAAACAGCGATGTGAAGTAAGAATCAAGAGGCCCACGGGATTTCCTCTCTGGTGTCCACTAAGGTGGCAATGGATGAGAAATAACACCGGCGTTCCGCTTCATACGTAAATTTCCGCGGAAGTAATATTTTTGGGGAAACCTTAATAACCAATCATTAGACTGTTCACAGTCCCCTATTTTCCCGTATATTCGTCGAGTTCGATCCTTCATTTAGCCGCCATCTTGAATGTCACGGCGCGATGAAAACTGGGGAGAGTACAAACTGTAACAACTTCACTCCATCTCGTGTTCACGGCGTCAGTTGCACCAGCAACGGCAGCACCCGATTGGTCAAATAGACAATTGGATCATTAAAGCATAGCAGAGTGTTGACAACTAAAATGACAGGAAGTGTCGTTAAATCACTTCACGGACAGGTTCAGAAATAGAAATGGCCCGTGAGATATGTTTTGATTCAGATCGTTTACAACGGCGTCTGGGAGGATTAGTTTTAAAACACGAACAGAAAGAAACCGTTTCTCGCTTATTGGAAGGCAAAGATGTTTTGGCGGTTCTTCCGACTGGACCCGACTGGGTTTGGAAAAAGCCTCATTTATCAAAGATTTGTACTGTTGAAGGAAATGGAATCGAAAAGCAGCTGCAGACCTGAGGTCTGCATTCATGCTTAGTATTAAATTGTGCCGCTTCTAAGTATTATCGAGGAGCAGATCAATTCCAACGATTTCGGCTCTGGACATGAACGGTCGTGAAGCAACGGTCGTGAAGCAGCGATCGTTTCGTCGGCGTTTGACTCTGGTTTTCCCGAGAGCGAGTATCTTTGCTTTGAAGTCGTTGGAGAACTGTAGGGGCGACTTTTCTTACCTTTCCCTTGGGCGAAACAACGTTAAACCGCTTGAAACGCTGATCTTCGCTTTCATGATCAATTTCTTTGTTGTCGATTTCAATGTTGTTATTGAGAGCTGTCCTGATGAACTCGCACAAGGTGCTTGCTTGCGAATTTTTAACGCACATTTCGCAAAGATTTTCCATCTTGTGGATAGGCTTCAATGTCAAGATGCACTTTTAAAAGATCGGCAAGAGGAAAGCTGGCAACTCCGGCTCTCTGTGGGATCTTGAATAAATTTTCGTTTGAGACTTACTTGTTTTTCCTGCCGAAATCACCGACTGAAATTTTAAAATTAATGTTGCAAATACGACACGTATCTGAAATGTCGGATTTCACAGGGGGCTTCACCGCCTTTTTTGGGGTCAGGGATCGGAAGCGGCATTCTTGTGTTCCGCTTCCATTCGAATCAACTTTGCAAATATACGTGCACGTTTCATCGCTTGAAAAACTTTCGCAATTCATGTCGCACGCGATCGATATCGTATTTCCCCGATTTGACAGGGGGAGAAGTTTCTTAATGATTTAATTAGTGTAGGCGTCAAAGTTTGGACACACCCCTTGAACACCAGAGGGAGTGAAGCTGTTACAGTCGTCTCCCCATTTTTTCCGCTCCCCCACCCCTCACGCTGTAACCCCCAACCCCCGTCCCCGCGGGATTTTTGCACTCTCCCCAGCTTTCACTCGCCATGAAAAACAAAAATGGCGGCTGAGTCAAACTTGCGAACAATCTCGACTGATCACACGGAAAAATGGGGGACTGTAAATAGTCTAACCAATCATCAGAAAACCAAAGAACGCAAAAATTAGACCTGCCTTGTGATCGCACTCATTCAGGGTCATTTTGGTCTCATATATATGCCCCTTGGCATACATATCTTTGAACATTTGGTAAAAAAGGTCAATTCGTTGGAAAATCTCGCATGGAAGTTTCTAAATCATCGACGCATCAGCTAAAAGAGCTTCCAATCATGACAGGGGCGCTTCATCGTCTCCGTTATTCCTGATACCTAACCATTTTCTACGGTATTTTCTTCCATCTCTGACGCCAGCACTTATTTATATGATATGTTTATTTATTTATTTATTTATTTATTTATTTATAGCGGAGCACTCGCCGGGCCGAAGGCCCCGCTGCGCAGCCCCATACTTATAGAACCAGGGGATAGATCGAACCTATGCCCGTCATTTTTTATGGTCATGGCTAGCGGAATGTTTCGCGGGCGCGCGTGTGCCCGCCGCCGCCGCCGTCGCGCAGGACTACAATAGCTCGCGGGCGCGTATGAAGTCGCAAAACATGCGCGTACGATATCATATTGAAACCAAAGCGAGGCTTTGTTTTTCGAGCGGTTACAAGGCCGAATGTCACGTCACCTGGAAAAACAAGTCGCACATGTTTTCGCTTTGAGAACAGACTTTCAGTTTTTCATTTTAAACTAGAGGAAATTGGGGGCTACATTATTTTGGGATGGGCCACTAAGAATTCAAGCAAACTGGCCCGACTGGCCAACAAGCAGTGAAGTTAATTTTTAGCCCTGATCTACGAAAAGTAAAAAACTTTAAATAGACTGCAAAACAGTCCGTATTTTTTGCGCGAGTCCACCGGTTCCAAACGATAGAACTGAGGCAAAATTTGAAGGGTTTGTGTGGAGTCATCATAGCATAAAAGTGCCGATATCTCACCCCCAAATTGCAATAAGATGCTTATTTTTGGCAAGCGGGCATTTTTTACGATGCTCTTTCCGAATAATTTTATGTAATCAAATACTATAATTTCATCAATTTAGTTTTTGTGACGTCATCACTTTGGGACTCTATGGTGTCACACTGAAAAGGCAAAACAGAAACTCACTGAAATGACTTTTAAAGAAATGGCATGCAACATATTACTCAAATGACCCTGAAAAAACATTTAGACATGCTCAATCGATTTACTCTCACTTAAGAAGGCTACGTCATGACCTTTGTCGAACACATGTCGAACAGAGGAAGATATCAAGCCTCGAAAATATTAGCCTTTTTAGGCTACTCTGTAAATTCGAGAATAAATAAAGTTCATGTATGTATGTATATGTTTGTATGTATGTATGTATGTATCAAGTGAATTTCCAAAGAGGAAATAAACGATGATCAGAGTTTTTGCAAATTTTCCAAGACAGAAGGCGATAGACTTTAAAAAAAAAGAATGGCCCAATGTTTTCAAGCTGTAACCCATTTCTATCCTGGCCATCTGCAGCCCAAGACACTTATTTTTACTCTGAGGGGACTAGAAGAATAATTTTAAACAAAACTGGACCATTATTTTTGGGTTTCCAGTGATATAACTATATCTTTTGACTTTTGACATCAGTTGCTTACTTCTCCTCACAGAAACAATACATTGTCAAGCAGACAGGAAGGAATAAGAAACGCAGTCTATGAATCTGAGAAACCAAGTAAGACGTGCGATTCTTTCCTCATTTTGCAACGCTTTAAAGAATATTTAGCACGGCCTTGTTTCTCTTTCCCGTATCGGCACAATGACAATAAGAGGGTGACGAGAAAGAAACAGTCTTCACCAACTTAATTTCTATCTTCGAAGAATCGTACGGACCATTGAGACTTATTGCTTCGTTCCTCAATCTCTGCATCTAAGTTACCCTTATGGAATTGCAATCCCAGCCGAATAAAATCGTTCTATTCGAAGAATTCATCTGAGCTTCAGGGCGTAGGCGACCACTCGCTTATATTTCGATGTCACTGCTGACGCAAATTGAATTATGCGTTACAGTACACGTCCAATAAAACGAAAATTTTGTCCGTTGCATCAAAACTTCAATATGGTACAGTATTTTGCGCTGATAGGTGCTTTGTACATTGAAATTACAAGTTCATATGATTAAAGTGTATATAACATACTTTTTTCGTTTGCTTGTTTGAATCTACATGATGTTCTGATAAGAAAGTCGAAAAAAGTTTTTCGATATCGATTTTTCTTCTCCATGATTTAGCCGTCTAAAAACATGGAATTTCACTTCCGGTGGGGTACAATACCGAGCAAGAAGAAAGACTGGGGATAGTCAGTTGTGACGTCAATACCACAACGCCAGTTACGCGGTTTCTCAGTTCCTCCATTTTTAGGTGCGTGTTGCTACAACCATAGGCAACACACCTTAACAGAACCATGTTTCTTCCACACACCAAAAAATGTGAGGAACCGAGAAAACGTGAAACTGGCATTCTGGTCTTGACTTCACAGCGGACTATTTCCAGTCTTTTCTCGCGTGGTTTTGTACCCCACCGGAAGTGAAATTTCACGTTTTTAGACGGCTAAAACACGTAAAAGAAAATCGATATTTCGATTTTGTTATCAGAACACCATGTAGATTCTATCAAGCAAATAAAAAAATCTGTCATATACACTTTAAGAGATAGGTTCATATTATACAAAGTTAAGACCCGCTGTGGTCTGACCTTTTGTAAGCGACCACTGACCTCCCGTAAGCGACCACCTTAGCTTTTGGGAGGTTCAACTGTACCTAAATGCTGATCCACCTTCCAATACGCATGCCGTGGGAGGACGGCCGTGCTGTCCCCAGCCAACAGCTACCACATGTGTTGTGTGAAGCTGGCGCTTAAAGGGATGCTTTGTATCCGTCTCTCGAAGCTAAGTTTCCTGGAGATTTCTGGTGATTTTTTTTCACTGCGCTCTTGGGCAGCTATTTTGGTCACCCATACATTTCTTGTCCGCGGACAACAGCGCGTAACTTTACGGAGTTTTGCTCTTTTTGCCATCGTGACCGTGGGGCTGGATTGCTCGTGTAGCTGCCTTGTGACCTTCCCGGCCGACGTCTACAAGACCACTGGCGTCAACGAGATCGTCCCGGTCCTGGCCCCTTTGTTACCTACCGATGTCAAGTGCATCCAGTTTTTGTCGCAGGGAAAGGTCCGCATCTCTTTCGAGGGTGCGGATTCTGCCTCTTCGCTGTTGGAAGATGGTACAACGGTGTTCATCTTCCAGTGCAGTCTGCTGACGCTCGTTCGTGCCTGGTCTACTTGCGCGACTGCCCTAGCGAGGTGTCCAACGCTTCCGTGAGGGAGTTGTTGGTTCCTTATGGGCTAGTTCGCAAAGTAGTCCAGGTGCCTCACAACAAGTTCCCCCGGATCTCCACTGGCATCCGGAGAATCACGATGTCCGTCACCTAGGACATTCCGTCTACGGACTCGTTCCATGGGTAAGGTCCCGTCCCCCTCTCGGGTGGAGGACAGGGAAGCCCGAGTTGCGGGAAAGCATCACAGTGCCCCCGCTCCTAGTCATGGTCAAGTTCTTCCTGAACCGATGGCCCTCTCTCCGGAGGAGGACGACGCTCATCTCCTCCATTCCCACCGTGAGGTTTGGGAGGACCAGCTTCAATGGGAGGAGGTCCGTTCCATGAAGCTTAAGTCCGGGGAAGTTGTAGCCTCACAGGAGCCATCCTCCACCCCAGGGTCCTCTGAGTCTGCCCCCCCCCCCTCCTGTTTCTTATGTCCCGCTTGTGCCGCAGGATGCCCTTGAGTCTCAGGATGCTTCTGCTTCTCGGGTTATGCCCGAGCACCCCTGAGCCAGGTGGTTCTCCTCTCCCGTCCAATGTTTCTTCGGATTGCTCCGCGGTGGCCTCTGTCGTCATCGATTTCCCCCGGGTATTGCCTAGCCTGCGTAGCAAGCGTTCCCGTACGAACGAATTTTTCCGCATTCTGGCCGCGCGAAAATTGGGGCGAGAGCAAAAAATCGGAGGACGGGGGTGGGAGTGGGGAGATGAGGGAACGCTTGCCTGCAAACCCCACGATTTTGAAAAACGCCGTTCGTCCACGAACGGGGCTCCTGATTGGTGCGGTGTGGTCACCTTGAGTGACAGGTTTGACAAGTAGCTATCAAATTTTCACGCAAAATATTTCGAGCGTGACTTGTGATCAAAGGATGAAAGATCAAAACATCTGAAAGATTTTGAAACGTGTTTGAACGAAGTTTTGTCGGAGCTGAGCGAAGCGGAGCTTGCTTTTACTTTGAAAACGGAACAAGAAAGGGCAATTGGCCATCCTTTTAACGGCAACGATTTAATGGCCGTATTGCCAACAGGATTCGGCAAGAGTAATTTTTCAGTTGTTTGTTGTGATGTGCGGAGTGCGAAGTAAAAGGCAAGGAGGTACAAGCTATTCCAGTATTATTCAGTGTTATTTCTTCATTGCAAAGCATAATTCGGGATCCAGTCGAAGAGGTAAATTGTATGGTGATGACCGCGTGCGATTTAAATGAAAAACTGGACTGCTTGGACGATATACACAAAGGGAAATTTGGAAGAACGCACGTATTTAATTAGTCAAAGTTACACAAGGATTTCCTCGCTTAAATGGAAGGCATAGAAAGAAAACAATATGTACCTTATTCCTCTATTAATAATAGGCCAGGAAATGTTTTTCTTAGACTTGAGTAGACCCGTTGAAAAAAATTATCGTGGTTTAGTTTGACTGTTGCCGTCCGTCCATGTCTGTTTGTAGTAATCGGTAATGCCTATTTTAAATTGGTTGGATCGTTGGATCGATACAAAAAAGGCGAGTCAAAAGCCAAATAATACCTAAATCCAGTCATTAAGGTTTAGACTTTCTCAAAAACCTAATTGATTCCAATTGACACCACGATTTCATCCCAAATTTTAAAGTTGAAAGTGATCTATTTCGGCGGCTGTTTGTTTTTATCGGCGTTGAATTGAAAGTGGCAAGTGTGGGAAGATCTATTTGCATTTGTGGACCGATTCGAGTTTTATTTTGGTCACAGCAAAATATAAGATGAAATGAAGCTGAATGATTAGTGCTCGTACCATAGAAAAGTCAGAAAATAGCGAGGAAAGCGAATATTGATTTTGAACTAGAAATAATATAACCGTAAACAAACACAGCAGTACAGTCGCGCGCTGAGTAGTTGAGCTGAGCTGAGCAGTGTTATAATTTTATTAGCGGGAATTATTTCACCGGCTCTGTTAACCGGTGTTGGATTCAATAAGTCAAAGCAAGCAAATATACGGATATTTCTTCTAATTTAAGTCGGCATTGTTTTGAAATGGCGAGAAGGTTTATTATTCCATGAATCTGTGAAGACATTTCAACCGTTTCCAAATCTTTTGAAGGAAGTAAAATTCTACATCCGGTAATCTGTAATTGGCTTATTTGTTGACAAGCCGTCAATCGGCAAATGAAATCAACCGTGACAAATAGGTGGGCGTTTTTCAAAATCATGGGGTTTGCAGGCAAGCGTTCCCTCATCTCCCCACTCCCACCCCCGTCATCCGATTTTTTGCTCTCGCCCCAATTTTCGCGCGGCCAGAATGCGGAAAAATTCGTTCCTACGGGAACGCTTGCTACGCAGGCTAGGTATTGCCTATCCACAGTGAGTCATCGACCTTTTCAATGGCGGACCGTGTTTCAGGAGCTTTTCGACAAGCTTCCGATGTGTCTTCCCTTGTGGAATACTGGCGAGTTCTCTCGCTGTCGGTTGGGGAAACCTCTCACTCGGCAGCAGATTAGCGTGATTAAGGACCTTACGGAGCGGGGAAACCTAATCTTTCTTAGTGTTTTGTTTCTTGTTACTCAAGTGTATTAAGGCTTGACCATTCGACTCGCAATACCCCCCGCAAAGGCTCGCGGGGAAAACGTTGACAAATTAAACTTGCTATCCAAGATGGCGGAACCGCTTGGTAAAGCATGCAATCTGTGAGACTTCACTGCTTGGACATATCGATTCATTTTGCTAGCTGTTGGGTGGTTACATAGAAGGATGTTTTTTCTTCAACCGAAGGTAGGTGTATTTTCTCTTTTTCTTCATGTAAATGCAGTTTATAATGATTTCCTTTCGATCGATCGTGAAATGGCGTGGCGCTTTCGCTTCGCGGCCGTCTGAAATCAATAACTTCGTAACTTACTGTATTTAGCATTTCATCGCAAAAACAGGGATGATTTGCCAGTGAAAAACTATTTTTGTTTTCGAAGTTTACCGTTGGTTTAGTTATCTCGTGATTTTTAGAGGTTTTGAAGTTGTTTATTGCTAAGATGAACTGATAGATTCTCCTTAAATGTTCACATGGTTTGTGCAATTTTGTAGTCGAGAAGATGAATTTTGATCATGTAGTCTTTCGCAAAATTCTATATATCCGTTATAAACAATGCTCCGAATGCTTTCTATGCAGCTTTTAATGACAAAATATCTTGTTTTTTCTTCAAGTAACAAGAATAATTTCTCAATTCCGAAATCCTTTCATACATTCAACAGCAATTTCACCATCATTTACATGACTGCATATGAAAGGTTCAAACAGCTACATGTGATCTCAAATTTCATGAAAGACGCAAGTTAATTAAGCTTACTTTTTTTTGGAATCAAAAAGTATTATGAGTAGGAGTTAAGGAAATTGTTCTTAATATGTTTATGGAATAACTCCCAAGCATGATCAAAATGATTTCAAAGTACAGTGACCATTATAATGTTATATTTAATTTATTTAACTAAAATATTTGTGAACAGCAATCATCATTTTGTTGCTGTGATTAAATGTCTCCATGATTAACTTGAATCAAACTTCAGTTTAATATATCACATATGTTATTTTAAGCGTGAACCCTTTACCTCTTAGTAGACATTAATTTGTATCTCAAGGTACACAAGCTGGTTCAAACTTTAGAGTCATTGAAATAAAACCCTTAAGTATGACCATTCAAATTAAAAATTGAAGCACTTTCCGTTTATTGAAAACGTTACAAAAATTGACTGTATTTGGAATTTAGCACTCCTAAGAGATAAAGGGTTAACTAAGACAAATGGACAGTAATCTTCCACAGTGTGAGTAGCTCTGAAGCTCTTCTCATCTGTTTCCTCTTTGATGTTATTTCAACGCTCTGCTTTAAGTCATTTTCTGTTGCTTCTCTGTCCATAGATGACCTGAAATGATTTTTCCAGTTTTTAATTTCATTAAAGACATGTTTGTATGCTTTAAGTGTCAGAATTTGTATCTTGGCCAGGTGTGTTTCATAGCGTTCTATGTGATACCTTGATTTGGGATTTTTGGCAACATTCTGCTTAAGTTTGTCAAACTTTAAAACTTCTTCACAGGTGCCTAGAACTTGTTGCAGGGCTTTTGCTGTCTTTGTTTCCAATTCATCTGATTTTTTTCTTTTTAGCGGTGGTTCTTGAGGTGAAGATTCGTCATCAGGTCTCATTCTTTTGTTGCATTCAATTGGGTTTGGCAGATTTTCTTCCTCAACTTCTGTTTCATTTTCTGCTTGAGGTTGTTCACTACTGGTACATGTACATGAAATTGATTCTACCAGCATGTTGCTTGGGCCATTGTCTTCTGCCATTTCGTCATCATCTTCTGCCATTTCGTCATCATCTTCTGCAATTTCGTCATCATCTTCTGCAGGTTCATCATCACTGTTTGGGACATCTTCAATATGAGTGTGAGGTTCAATGCAATGATGTTGGTCAGAACCACTGTCTTCCACTGACTCAAATGAACAGCATTTTGGGGGTCTTTGCCATTTGCCACTATCATCTCTCAATTTTGTTGCAGGAATCTTCACCTTGTCCACCAAACATTTGTTCCAACAGACATCCAGTAGCTCCTGCTCTTTGGTTATGGAACTGGAACGGAAGTGGTGAAGATGTGGCCCGTCTTGTCGGAAGCTGGGTTCGTCTGGTCCATCGAAGAATTCAATGCAATCTTCAGTCTCCTTCCACCATACCCCTTCTCCTGGCTTTAGAAAATCTGCAACGAGCTTCAGGTGAGCTTCCCAGTGACCGGCATACTTCTCAAGGTTGCTCTTCAGCAGGATGGTGTTCTCCAGTTTCGGAAGGGACTTTGCCATCTTACTGATTTCTCTCTCCTCTTTAAGAATATATTGACTTCCGGGATTGGACTTCTCTCCTTGCAAGTGCAGGATGGCATTTTTGGAGAGATCTTCGATTCTCTTGCTCCAGGTTTTTGTTGTTATGTCTGAGAGCTTCTCAAACAGGCGTTCAAACATTTCTGCATTTGTAGACCTGTGAGACGTTACTCGAAGCAGTTGGGCAGAGTGAGCCGTGCAGCTGTGGAAGTACAGGCCAAAGAGTTTCCTGGATGTGAGGGTCTTTGGTGGAGTCAGCACCCGGCGACACAGGATTCCATGCCTCCAGCACAGATTGTGCAGGCGAAGGATCATCTTTGGTGATCTTGCTTCCTCTTGTGCATAATAGATCTCAATCATTTCACAGAGAGTAACAAGGAGCAATCTCACCTCACGAGTAGCCATTGGGTATAGAGCAATGGTGACAAAAATGAGGGTCTTTCGGAAGTCTACGCCCCTTATTTTGTCTTTGCTGAACTGAATTGCAAGAATCTCCTTTAGTTTGATGAGTGTGTCAATGTCATTGATGTGGTGTGGTAGTTCTTGCAGTAGATTCTTGATGTGGTTCATCGAACAGTGCAAGGCCTCAAAGTACAACACTTCATACCTCTCAATGTTCAGTTCTTGAACAGAGACATCACGGTTTTCACTGTTGTAGAGAAGTGCTGGTAGTCTTGTAGTGCCTCCAAGCATGGTGAATAGTTCTTTCTGTAACTCCTCTTTTTTGCCCTCCCCAGATCTTCCTCTTGCTTGCAACTCTGCTTTGATATCATTTACTTTCATATCTTTGAAGGGATGTAAGTTTCCTTTTCTTCCAGCAGGACCAGACAGAATCAATTTTTTTTTCTTTTCAAGTGTTTTGTATTTTCTTTGAAGGGTGTACTCCAGGTCATGGCTGGAATTAATGTTACCATCACAGCCTGGGCAGCCATAGTTGCCTCCATGCTGTGTGCCATCTTCCATCTCCGCTGCTGGGTTATCTCCATTCATGAATCTCATAACATCCCACACTTCAATACCAGATTCGGTCACAGTGGGGTTCTTCAAATGCCTGAGATCATCCTGTCGTGTTGGAATGAATCTCATTTGGTCCTCAACTGTTGATCTACTCTGGCCTAAGATGTATAGTTGAGGTTCCTCCACTGTTGCTTGTACATCTACATCTTTTCCTGTCTTATCCAACATTTCTTGTCTTGTCACATGTATGGCAGGATCATAAAGTTCCCGCAGGCAAAATAGCATGTGACCATAGTTGGCTAGAGTTGAGTGGTCATGCCAGAGGAGCCAGTGCCTTTGACGCTGGTATTTCTTAAGACAGGATCTCATTTGGTCAATGTCATCACTGACTTCTTCATGGATTTTTTGGAGCTCTGTAGTTAACTCTTCCTTCGTTAACTGGTTATAGTAGCTGTCATCTTTAATTTTTAGTAAATTCTTGTTTCTTATCAGAGACTCTTTCCTAATATCTTGAAAAGGGATTTTTCTGGCCTGGACATCAATGTTTTTTTGTATCACTTGACCTTCACTGCTGACTGCTAACTTTGATATTTCTGTCTCTACCACAGGAACACCAAGATTGTATGTACCATTTTCAATCAGGTTCTTGATGCTTGCTCTGATGCTTGCATTGGTACGTGACACTGGAACTGATACTGCCCCTCCTCTCTGTTTTTTAATGGCTCGTCTTACCCGGAACTCTGTAAGTTTTAAAATAATTATATAAGGAAATGTTATTATGTTATTATTATTATGCATAGTTATTTGATGTGGCTGTATTATTTCTTTAGCTGACAAGAGCAGTCTAAAATATAATGGATGTGTGTATTTTATTTTCAGGACTTTCAATAAGTTTATTTGTAATAGCTGTTCTTGTTACTGTATTAGGGGGGGGGGGGGGGGTGGGGGGCTGGAGATAAACTCCTCAGAAAATGTTGAAATCTAGAGATGCTAGCATTCTGGGTACTAAATTGAGTGATAATTACGCCCTTGTAATTTCTAAATACCTTTGTGTTTGCCTTGTGGGTCATTCTGTATGGCTGCGGTGGTAGGCTCAAAGCGGGCCAGGTTGACCTCTTTCCATTGCAGAAATGATTTGATCATCTGGCCTCCATTGGGGGGTGTTGTGTCTTGGCCTTTTGTTCTTATGTTGTACATCCTAGCTTTCTCAGACCAGTTTATCATACCATTAGGCCAGGATGTTACATCTGTTAAGAGCCGATCTAAGTCTCCCATGATGTTATTTGTTGCTGGGGCATGTGACCTCTCTTTTACTTTGGGAGGTGTTGTTCTTGCTCTTTCGGTTGCTTGGGCTGTTGTTTCAAATGACTGTGCCAGCCTGTGGTGCTGCCTAGCCCTGTAGGATTGTCTTGAACTCAAGTGCTCTTCACTGTCATTCTCATTCAAATTGCTCTCAGTGTCAGTTTTCATTTGCCTTTGCTGATCTCGTTTTAATTTTCTTTTCTCTACAGGAGAAAGTTTCCTTGCAAGACCTGCTTCAGGAACAAGGATCAGAATATCACTGAGCGACTTTCCAAAGTTTTCTTTGCATTTCTCGTCATATGTGGAATAAATTACTTGTCCAACCATTTTCAGTTGTTTGTTTGTTACTTTGGGACCTTTCTGAGCTGAATGCTGAGCTGTGTGCTTCTTAGCATCTGCTTGAATTTCTGTCAGGGGGCCCTTTTTTACTCCCATGATCTTCTTGCCACCTGGAAAGGTGGCTTGTAGATTTGAGTTTAACAGTGTGCATGGCTTACAGTGCGATAATGAATGTGCCTTTTTCATTTCCTTGGTGATGTTATTCCCTTCACTCCAGTTAGCCACTGAAAATGTTGATAAATACATCTCCTTGTCTCCTTTCTGTCTCCAACTTCCAATCTTTTCATCGATTGTCTTGCAGACACGGTTGAAATCATATTGGCTAAGAGCAAATTGTGGATACTCCTTAAAATGTTCGGAGTAGAGTTTATGTCTTTCAGCTAATACTCTGGCACCAAATTTCGCACTGCCTTCACCTGGGGACTTCTTCAAGTCGGAGCACAACTTTTTCGTTTGTCGAATACACACTCTTGCCCAAGCACATTCAGCCTTAAAGCACATAGCTGTAGGATGTTTGTTAGTTTCTAAAGAAACTGTTTTTAAGTTGATATTTCTAATGTAACGTTTCGATTTGGTAAATTTAAGGGAGCATTAATTCGGCAGTTTGCGCGCAATATCATCCGCCACAGCGAAGAATGTATAACGAATGTGTAAACTGAGACAAGGCGCGTTATCGTAATGCATATTTCGCGCCAAAACTCAAACGAAGAAGGTGTCGCAAGGCGAGAAGATGGCGGTAGTAAAGAGAGGCAAGTCAATGTTTACAGATCTAACGTGTGTACATTGATGTATAACATGAAAAAAATGCACTAAAATGTAAGAATCCCAATTGTTTTATCCGAAAATGAAGAAAACATGATCTGTAGATACAAGAAGCTGCGGTCTAAGTTACTTTGGCATCTTTATTTTCTCGAAAATGTCACTTCAGATACATCTAACAACGATGATTTTCATCCGCCATCTTGAAATTGGCGACAATTTTAGCCCCAGTGTAGTCTTCTGGAGGCCAGAAAACAAGCTTTTGTATCCTTGTTGGGTAGGGTAGAATGAATTTTTGTCCGGTGGTACCAGTCCCCACTCGATGAATGAAACAAAATGGCGCCGTATTGTGATTAGCACTCAAGGCCAATCTACTTTGCTAAATGGGGTGATGTTATGCATCACTTATCGTCGAAAACCATACATAATTTTAAAGAAGTATTTTTCTTTGCAAAACCGCCTTTTAACTGGAGAAAGCAAGCTTACAATTTGCCAATAGAAATTAAAAACGAGTACGAAATCAGCATTGAAATGAATACTCTGACTTTCGCGCCATAAATGGCATACTCTTTGCAAATGTAGTCATCCTTAAAAGGTGGTTTTGTAGGTGTTGTGTATGTATCTTTAATTTTATGGTAAATTTGGTGGTGAATAAAGCATTTTAATATTCCCCGTTTTTAAAAATAAATAGCATACATTTCAATGGTATATTATGTTACATAAGTGAGGAACAATAGTTACCATGGCAACGAGATGAAGCAGGGTACTTGCTTTTAATACCCTTTACAATCTCCGAAAGTTTCATTTGGTTATTTCAAATGCTCATGCAAATAAATGGGGGAGAGGAAAATAGCCTCGTTTCCATGCCCTGGTCAAGCCTTAATACACTTGAGTATGTGGGGTTTTCCAGAGGGGTCGCCTTCATTGGTTGTACTCTGCGGTGTACCCTTACCTGTAGTGTCTGAGAAGCTTTTGTTTTATTTTTTTCCTGTGATTGCATTGCACTTGGCGATCACTACGGGAGGCGGGGTTCAATTCCCTGTTGAAGTTGGCGTGATGGTTCACCCTTCCAACGGCTGTATCGTTTGTTTGTGTTTGTTTGTCTTGTTTGTCTTCTGTCTGTGTTCCCTGTATAAGTGGCGGCATTGCACCCCCCCCCCCCCCCCCCCCCACCCCCCTTCGCCTGGAGCCGTACACTCGCCGTAAATACTAAAAAAAATTACCTGACGTGACCCGCTTCTCGGGTCTAGGGTGCGGACGGGAGCGCGTATCCTTTTGGGAGCTCTGATACGTGGTTATGCCATTTATCTCCCAAGCTGACGGTAAGTGGTGGCGCGTTAGCCACTTAGGTTTTTTGCATGGGTCTTTTAGTCTTTGTGTTCTATGTTTTATGTTGTACGCGGAAGAAGGGCTGTCTAGGGACAAAGCGTGTACTTGAGATTTTGGGAATTTTTGACTGGTATCGTTTTGGAACGTTTTACACCTGGCGTTACCGAAGTTTTGACATGAATTTCTGTCGTGATCTGGATTTGTCGTCTCGCCCTCGGAGCGCATTTTCGATCATTTATGTCCTATCGGACCTGCTGTCGGGATGGGGGATTTTGGGTTGTACCACTGTTGTACGACGAAATTTGTGTTTCTTCTAGATCGTCGGATCTTCGCAGTGGGTCGTCGCTCATGGTTTGGAGGTCTCCGTGGTGTGGTTCGAGTTTGTTATATGTTATCGGACTTGATTAGTGTATGTTGTTACTGGATTGGTTTTAGATGTTTGTGCGGGTTGTAGAGTTTGTCAGCTTGATTTTGTAGTTGGTCACGGTGTCCCCGACGGCACACGCTGATGTACTCCCAGGTGTGTCGGAGGGGCCCCCTGCGGTTTGGCTGTTCCTGATGGTTTGGTTATGTTGCTTGCACGAGTTTGTTTGTATGTGTGTATTGTCTTTTCTTTGTGATGTACTGTCGGTTTCCTAGGGGGCGGGGTTCGATCCCCGGCGACTTTTGGCGTATTGGTTACCCTCCTTTGGCGGTTTGAGTCTTTGTGATGATTTTTCAGTGTTGTGTAGAAGGGCTATCTGGCATTGCACTACAGCCAGTTAGCACCGCCAAAAAACACTTTCGGGTCGTGTAGGGGTCCGACGGCTATGCCATGCTGATGAGTCCTAACAAGGACGAAACAACTGTCCATGGCTGCCACTGCCCGGGTGATGTGGCTGTGCTTATGCGTAAGGTACTGGCCAGACCGCGAGGGTGGTGTTTGAGTGTGTCACTTGCTTTTTTTCGTGTTTTGTACTTAAAGAACAATCCACAACTCACTCTTATCGCAGTATTCCTCCATGAGGTATTTCTTATCGACGTCCAGATGAAACCGCTGAAGACGACATCTCACGCGGTCTGGGCCCTCAGTCGGGTCCAGTCTCCAAGATGAAGGGAAATGCTCGGCATCGTACCACACAGACCTAAAAAAAAATGAATAAACTTGTTACGGGGTAGTGTGGCCAGGTACTTAACGGAAAAATGTAGCGAAGGCCAGATTTTTCTCTCACAGTAAAAGACTATAGCACATAGGGCACCGTATTGATATGAACGTCGATGGTTCAAGTCCTTCGAGTTGTTTTTATAGACAGGAAACTGTTTGAACAAATTACTGGAAGGTAAACCTTGCAAAACCGTCGTACGATGACATTACCTTTCATGGATGAGCCGTTCAATGAGTTGGCGCCACTTCTTACGAATCTGCACCTCAGCAGACAGCGCGTCCCTGGTATGTTTGAGCAGGGCCTGATGCTTAGTGTCTTGTATCTCCACTACAACCCTCGTGACATATGTTGCTGCAGTCGAGATTCCATCGCTAAGGTCCTTTGTTCTTTTCTCCAGTCTGAAACAATTATAGGTGATGGCATATTCAAAATGTGTCAGGTTGCAGTCTTGTGTCAACACATTACAACATAATCATATGCCAACTATACCTTCTGTAAGCGTCATATCTCTGTTTCTGCCACTGCATCATGCCGGCTTTGTCTGCTGAGTCCCAAAGCTGCAAGTTTGATCCGAAACAGCACATCTCAGTTTAACTAACCATAGCCTCGAATATCGAACCCTCGCAAACGCGTACCGAAAAATAGTTATCCCCGTTAACCTCTGTTACCGTTATTTTTATCATCGAAAACTTGAACTTTGGATAACTCGGTCAGTTTTTTTGTTTGCCGCCAGATACTCACTGCAGTTTGGTGTAGCGCGGGTCGCATGTTTCCGGTTTTGAGTTAAGATTGCTTCATTGTGTTATTTATATGTCATGTTGGCGCGGTAGTCTTGACTAGTTTCCGCTACGTGGTTAGTTCGAGGTTAATTGTATTCTGCCCTCGAGCCGTTTCAGTAGACAAGAAACTTTGCTTCACACTTTCTAACACTCATTAATAATTCATGACGAGAACACAAAGGAAATCACCACCGTTAAGGAGGTTTGGAAACCCGGTCTTAATTTGCATAGATTTTGGCGATCTTATTCCTTCGTTTTCTCTGCATTTAATGTTCAGTTTGAGAAGCTATATCAAATACTTGAAAGAGTGTTTCATCCGGTATCGAAACACCTCGAAGTCAAGTGGTTAAAGAAAAATCGGCTGTGCCTTGTTTATATCCTGATGAAACACTCTTCCTCGTGTGTGATATATTACGTCTCTTTCAACCCAGGTGTACAAATTGGCACCAGCAAATTGTTGATATAACCCGATTGTAAGTTAACCTTTTGTAAGATATCTCACTCTTACCTCTTCGTCATTACCAACTTTGGTGTCAGCGGTTTGCAGACGCAGTGACTGCTGGTTCAAAGACAGCATGATCTCCTTGAACCTCTGCCCAGTCCTCCTCTGCTCTGGTGTTAGTCGCGGATGTGCGAGGATCTTCAATAGGTAAACAGCCACTCGCTCACTGAGCTAAGGAAAATGAGCATTATAGCATGATTTTCAAATGGCCATTGAAGGAGGCTCGAAAGGGTTTCTTACAGCTCATGTACATGTCAGAACAAATAAACATTAAAATTTAATGGTTTTAGTCTCTGACACAAATTATAGGTGAACTTATGACATGGTTGTTAAAGTTTCCTTCAAGACCATTTATGGCGTCATATGTGTTGTCATGGTAACTATAACCCTCCAAAGAAATACCCCTCAAAAGTCAGTTTTTTAAATCTATCTTTAAAACTAACTCGGTGACCTATGTTTTTTATAAGCGTTTTTAAAAGTTTGCAATGTTCTTCACTTGATCTGTATTGTGGAAATCGAGATAAATCGAAAAAGGCCTTTTAAAGATTAAAAAAAATTCCACTCTACAGTTTTTTCTCAAATGTCTCAAATGTTAGATAAAGTCGAATGCTACTTGCATGAAAAATTTCAACATAGGTCACCGAGCAAATTTTTGAGATAAAGAGAAATATTTTATGCACGATTTATTTCCGGTTCGCGCGATTTTACGCAGTATTTTCATTTCCGGTGTGTTGCGCGCGCTACTTTTTGATAGGAAAATCAGCTGAAGTGTGCGTCAATGCATGACGAGTGCACGTCGCGCGCGCACGCAGCTGAAAACCCTTAACGTGTTCAGAAATATTCGGGAAGTGGTTTGTACGATGAACACGATGCTTGGAAACAGGAAGTTTCAAAAGCTCTGCGATGTGCATGATATTCCTAGTTGCTCTATTCTGCGTCTACCGCCGTCAAAACGCTTTGATCATTTGGCGCAAAAAAAAAGAATCACGAGTGAGGCAGGGGCAAGGCTAACCGGTCTTTGACGCTTTTACTTCTTCATTTTCACTTTACTTAGTGGTTTGCTTGAAAAGATGCCATAAACACTCGAGAAAGAGAATTTTATCAGGATAACTGACATTTCAGTTTTGAGTAATAAAAATACTCCATTGCATACTAGTTTGCTTTTTTAATGCCGGGATATCAGAGAACACTGCGTTAAGAACATAATATTCTGCTGTTCATTTACCTTGGCTCCCCCACTGGAAGTCAGCACAGTTTCTAGCATCTTTTTGGCGCGAGGATGACGAACCAGGTTCAATGCGAAAAACGACAGGTCAAGGTCATTAATGGGATTCAACAGGAACACCAACAGCTTGCCGATCTGGACACAGGAAAGCCAATGATTCTAATCAGATTCAAATCATATTTGAACCATATTTGCTGGTTTGATATTTTACTCAACAGCGTGTAAAACTATATTTACAAAATAACAGAAAGGTTTTCTGAAATGATCACGATTGTCCTAAAAAGAATCATTGTTTGGTGTAATTCTGCACAGCCATATACGATCATGCACTAACTTATCATTTTCAAGTATTATTTCCTCAAAGGGTACTATAAAGTTACCTGTGCTTCTAATAAGTCTTTGGAGACGATGAATAGTTTATAATTTTCTCGCTTTCTTCCATCCTAAAAAACAAACAAACAAAACAACTGTATAACATGCATGTACCAAAGCATAACTTATATTTACCGCGACAACATGATTAAAAGTTATGCACTAACACGTTTCTAGTTTAATGACGTGTTGGGCGAATAATTGTTCCTAATGTTTCCGAACTTGTTGTACAGTTTGACAAATGAATGAATACATAATCTGTTGCTGACTAACTGTAAGTTACGATAACGTATTAACATCGCATTTTTCATAAATGTTATTCATTGATCGCGAATAAAGGCAGAGTAACAATAAGAGCAAAACCTTTGCCGTGAAAGTGTAAAAAGAAATGTAATTTGTAAACGTAACGTTTGATGCTCAAACATCTATTTGTTTAACACTTTCATTCCCAGAGTCAATCATGGAGACACGTAGTGTAGCTCTAACTTTTGAGTCTGCAAGGAAATCCTATGGTGTGACCATTCAAACGAAACCTCTTCGCCAGTAATTTTGCATGGTACCATTTGTTTTTCAGTATTTTACAAAATGAAATTAGTTTTTTTGCTAAAAGTTTGATAATTGACACACCGACTTTGGGTTTAAAAGGTTAATTAGTACAATATATTCGTTACTCACTAAGCATGCGTCGAGAATTTCCAGTAACAGACTGAACACAAACTGTGCAAACTCCTTCTCGATAGCTGCACTTGTCACTCGCACCATGCCAGGCTGCAGTGCATCATGGACTTCCATATGAATTGAATCAGAGTGAAAAGCGACAAAATCCTCTGGGAAAAAGAACGTCTTGCAATTAACAATCGAGTTAACAGCAAGCTGACACGTGATCTGGAAACGACGCGTCGGTTCGTTTGAATTCGCACTGGTGGGTGACTTCTTTAGCTGGCTAGGGTCCAGGCACGATTTGAACCGTTCTCGGTCAAGGTTGACCCAGGATGAAACGGGTGTGAATGAAGGAATTGCGTCGGCGTTATTGTCTGAACCACGAATAGGTAACCTATAGAAAAACAGATTTTTGAAGCAAAATGTTTTGTGTAAAGCGGGCCTGGCTTGGACATACCCTCGTTATCATTGTGTAAGGCTCGTATTTTCTGTCTTTCTTTTTTTCTATAATTTTTCTGTGTGCTTACAGCCGTTGGATGGACAAAAACGACAATACTGTACGCGCGTGCTGAGTTGCTTTTGCTTGAAACTCAATGGATTCTTGGCTTCTTCCAAACCAAAGTTGAATAATTCCAGGCTATGATTACCTAAAATATTTCTCAACGAAACATTATTTCAGCTCCGTTCTCGCTGTTTACTTATCAAACAATTAACACAACTCAGATCCACTCACGCAGAAAACAACTCAGCACTTTGCGCACGAGCGCAGTGGTGTCGTGTCTGTCTATCTAATGGCTGCATATATTTACAAAACATTCGCCGACCTTTTACAGCATCAAACGAAATTTCAAAAACAACTAAACGTCGAACAAGTTAAATTTCGCAAAGCCCAGACGTATTTGTACATTGAAATGCACGGGTTGGTGATCATTACCTCAATCCAGACGGTTTTATCTTTTTGCCACCAACAGGTCCTTCAGCTTTACTGATTTCTTGAAAAAAGTGCAGTGCAACTTGAATCGCGAACAAACGGAAATAACGCGCACAGTATGATGTCGAAAAGTCGTGATCTGTGGCGAAAAACAATCCAAAAGGACCTCAAATTTTTATCAATTTTCACATATCTATAGTATTGTAATTCTTCAATTATCTATTCTTTTTAAGGTATTTCAGCTTCAAAGAAATTATAACCGACTATTCTTGCCGACAACCTGTATGTAAAGGGCTCTTAAACCCCTGTATTACCTAGACGGACCTGCTTTAAATAAGATCATACTTTAAAGTGCAGTCCTCTTGTTATGCACCTATCAATGTTAAGCCTGACTGGAGAGGGGGGAGCGTAGGGAAAACACTTAAAAAGTCACTTAAGTGTATTTTTAAGCCACATATATTATAATGATGTTCTTAGAAATTTTATTGTTATAAATACGTAGAATTCTTATATTGTCTTATTAATTGTAATTAGTTAGGAAATTTTAGTTTTGTTGTTTGTACACGACCACATCAACTTTTGCTGCATTTTTATCGTGTTTAAATAAATGCTGTTATTATTATTATTATTATTATTATTATTATTATTAAAAAAATCCAACCCCTAACCGCCGTCCTCCTGAAATGTTGTGTTATTTGTCCAGACCAATCAGAGTAAACACTTTTTAACCCGTGAATATACGCGCATGCGTAATGAACGGGTTATCGGTAACGGCGACTGATATGCAAATGAGTCACTCGCTCACTCCTTCCATCAGCTGTAAACTTAGTGACTGACGTAATGCTTTGTTACGAATGCGTTTTGTAACAAGAACAGCGTGAATCCAGCGATAACAATAACTAAATTGGTGTAAACGAATATAAACAACAAAAAGCTTAAAGAAGTTTCGCATTTGGAGTCTTTAATGCAACATTAAAATCGATCTAAAAGGAATTTTCAACTGAGACGCGTTTTGATGGTTATCTACTTTTAAGTAATAAAATTTATTACATTTTATGTCAATGGTCACGGTGGTCGAGTGGTGTAAAGCGAGGACTCACAGCCGAAAGGCCCAGGTTCGAATCTTGCTCGGACTTTTTTTTTATTTTTTTATTTTTTATTTTTTTATTTTTTTTTTCTTTCTTTTTCGGACTGAACATTATGAAAGTGGTGTACTGTATTTTTATTTTTTTGCGTTTGTCAAAATCCTTACGTTTAATTTAAAAAATATATATATTGAACCATGACAGAGTGAAAACATAGCTTTCCGCATTGCGTTTAAACGCGTTACGCATTTCAAATTCACGGGTTGGCTCTAAGGAGCCTTTGATTTTATAACAAATCAAGAATGAAGCTGAAGCCAATCATAAGCTGACTTACGCCGTTTTTCCCCCGCACATATCTGCGCACTAGCCATCTGTTCCGATTTCAACCGCGCTTGGCTCCGGTAACTTGCTTACTTACTTTATTTTTTTTTCTTTTCTTTTTCGTTTCTCGTATGTTTGGTTTGTCTCATTGCGTGTTAACATTTCTTGTGAACTGTCAGATGTGATTACCTTGGTTTTAAATTCATTTACGAAAGGGTTCTAAGAGCCATCTCGAGAATACGAAACAACGTAAGGTTAAGTCCACAGATCGGTTTTAATTTTCCATACTGAGTCAAAGAATTGAAGAGTAAAACAGATTTAAAACGACCAAACATCTTAGCGTGACATAAATATGCATTGTGTGAAACGACTGTCTAGACAACTGGGCGACGTAATTACACTGGGGAATTAAAAAAGTTTACTTATTCAATTACAGCAATCATCTTTTAACACGTAATACACTGGGGAATTAAAAAAGTTTACAGATGATGGAACGCATGAAACCTGTCCCCGTATACTATATCTCGTTCAACGCTTCGCGTATTCGCGAGGTAAAAATGTTATAAACAGCAGACCAAACTGTAGCTTACCTCTCCTCTTGTGGTCTGGTTCTTCTAAGTTTTCCAAAGCAATCAACAGATCTTCAAACATTTGAAAATACAGATTGCCAATTGTGCTGCAATCAAAATTAAAGAAAAAAAAACAATCCTAATAAATAAAAACATGAATACTGTAGCCTCTGTAAACAGCGTAGAGCTGGAGGTTAAGTGTTTCGTAATGCTGTAACATGATGTAAGTAATTAAGAGTAAAATCGGAGAAAACGTTTCAAGGCTTTGACTTTATTTAAACCAGTGAACTACATGATATTGACGGCGTCGCTTTGAAGCATTCTACCATGGGAGCTGGTAGTGTACGAATGTTACTGTGGACATAAAAAAAATCACACTTCATCTAATATGTGGTCATGCTCATTTCACAAAAAAAGTGGTCTTTGAAGAAAGTCTAAATTAATTGGAACTGATACATTATCGCTACTATGTCATGACAAATAAAAGCGTTAAGATTCTGATCTTTGTAAGACCTTGACTGATCCAAATCAGTGCGATACCTGCAGGCTTTTCTGACAATGCAAACCACAAACTGCTGTAAATCCTCCAATACAGCATCACCGTTAGCAGCGATTGCTGAGCTCTTTTCGAATCTGAAAGAGAAATCGCCATAAAACAACTTGATGTTGAAAGACTTTAACGGAATGTTGTTCGTGAGAACTCACATTTAACCCTTTAAGTATAG
The DNA here is from genome assembly GCA_022457155.1 of Cladopsammia gracilis. NCBI lineage: Eukaryota > Metazoa > Cnidaria > Anthozoa > Scleractinia > Dendrophylliidae > Cladopsammia > Cladopsammia gracilis. The sequence continues at coordinate 2,595,129 of JAJGOT010000025.1, forward strand.
TTTAAAAAACGAGCAGCAGTGTATTATCAGGTTTCGGCTTCGCCTCGCGTTTTTAAACCTGATAATACACGTGCTGCGAGTTTTTTGAACGGCTTCAAAAACATTCTTTCAAGAGCGTGTCCCTTCGGAATTAAAACAATTGCGCTTTTTTGCAAAGAGGAAATTAGCATACGAGAAAAACAAGTAGACTAGACTGATTAGCATACAACACATGTGCCACGTCTTCGACGAAGAGACCATTGCTTCCCGGCTCCTGTCGAAAGTTTTGGGATTTTATAGTTCTGAGGGAAAACATCTACTGAAAAATGCCATACTAAAGTTGTCAGGTATGGTAGATAAAACGGCTGACAATCTTTTTTCAGAGGTAGAGAACGAGTAGAAATAAGCAGCTTACATCTGCGAACCAGTCGCTTACCTGGCAATTTACACGAGGGCGCTGGTGCCATTCAAATAACGGCTCACTTTTTGAACTGTTGGTTGTTTATTTTGTTGAGAAGATTCCAAATAGAATGGCGAAAGACCAGATTTCGTAAAACAGTACTGCACAAAAATATCAAAGTCACCATTTGTTGCACTAAGGCCCGGTTCAAACGTCGAACTTCACATGTGCCGAACCTAATGCAAATGAGCAAAATCTATTGTTCTCGCTCATTTGCATTAGGTTCGGCACATGTGAAGTTCGACGTTTGAACTGGGCCTAAGAATCCTGAACAATTACTACCCATATCAGTAATCTTTATATAAAGATTACGTGTGATCTTAATATAAATATCACGGTCATTTTAAAATCATTCTCATTAAAAATTCAGCGATAATTGCATTGTTTGCCCATTCAGCCCCGAACTTCCCTGTGACTGAAATAAAAGCAGCCACCAGGCTTTCCATAATGACCGTAGATGACCAGGTATAAAGGCTCATACAAGTGATCGATTTGCGTCGTGTGATTGGCTGGTATGCTCATGAATTATTAATGAGTTTTTGAAGCCTCAATAGTGATCATCAACAAATTTCTTCTTGTAATATGAATGCTTAGTCAATCAGACAGGACATTCTTCCCACTTCTTCTATAAGAAATGTATGGGGACAAGGAAGGAGAATTTGTATTTTGATATTGGGGTTGAAGAGTCCGCATTACAGGTTCTAAACCGTTCTAGTGTCTAATGTAAAAAAATACCTCTGCATATCATGCAAGGTGCAAAACCCGCAAATAACATTGCACAGGGTTTTCAACAGCCCATGATCAACAGCTTGGAGGCACAGATCATCCACTTTAATGAACAACTGACAGAGGTGCTGGATCAGTAGATGGAGCAAGGATGGCTTCAATAGGCTCTTCTCTAATAAGGCCAATAGAGGAACCACTCCCATGGGTCGGACAGAGAGGGCGAGGTCTCGGTTATCAGGACCTGAGTAGTCACTGATAGGAAATGACACAGTATTGCTTTTATTGACACAACTCGTGTTCTAATTACTAGATGCTTTGTAAATAGGTAATGTTTACTTTACATATTAAGACCATATTTCTATTTTTCAATTTTCATTGAATTAGCTAAACTAATTCCAAATTTGTATCGAGACAAAACCAGTAGGCATTTCTTCGCAAACTGAGCCAAAACCATTTGGTATTTCGTTAATCTTAGGTGAAAAAAATGGGCATACAGTGAGCCAAAATCATAATACGTTACAGACTTACTAAAATAAAAAAAGTTAATATATATATATATATATATATATATATATATATATATATATATATATATATATATATATAATTATAATAAATTAGTTCAAGACTTCAGAGGTAGTTCATCGTTTTATTACTACAGCACTATTTCGTATGGTCAAATGATGGCCACACTCATCAGGTAATATCAGAATTTATATATATATATATATATATATATATATATATATATATATATATATATGTATATATATATATATATATATATATATATATATATATATATATATATATATATATATATATATTCACCCATGCACCAAGCACAGTTTATTGCAATTCACCACACACAGTGTCGAAACTAATTTGGAACGAGAGGCCATTATATACTGAGCCAAAAGCGATTTGCAGCTCACCATAGAGTGGTTTTCAATCACAACAGACAATCTAATGAACTAATCCGACCTCTAAGCAAATACATGTAGCCGCCGCCAAGCACATGAAAACCGTGTGCGAGTAAGTCACGATTGGTTTTGGTTTTTCCGGCTTATTGGTTAAGAAAGTGGCTCAAGATATTTTACTGAATCAATCATAACGCGTGGCAGTGCAAAACTAAAGCACTCACAAACTCAATTGAGGCAAAACTAATTCGCGATACATGCTACAGACCACGAGTTGTCAATTCTTGTATTCTAGATATACTCAGCCAATTCCCAATTTCAATTCCAATGGCAAATTTCCCGAAGCAATAAATGGTAGTCCGTGATGTAATAAAGGCCACTACTTACTAGTCATTTTTCAAGTCTACCGGCCGATCCACAAGCAACGATAAACAGCCCTCCATCAACAGTTTTGTGACGGCATGATCATACAGCTACAACGCAAAAACAAAAAACTACAAATCATTATCATATACCTCTTTTCCAGACAGTGAAATAGTCGACAGACGTAACAAAGACTTAAAGCTGCCACGACAGTGACGACAGCAACGAGTACGTTAAAAAAATAGTGATGATGAGCAAAATCAATGACTTTGCACGTGTCTCATCTATTTTGCTACATTTCTTTGCCATTTTATGCACAACTACAACGCGAAATTACTAAATTTGAGGTTTTAAGCCCTGGTCAAACGGCGTATGATAGTCGATGATAGTTGATGACAGTCGATGATAGTCGAAACGCTCGCTCTCCTTTGTCCACCAACTAACATGCACTTTCATCAATTATCACACGCTATCATTCACTTTCATGATAGTTGATGATAGTTTTGATCGCATCGCCACGCGTGTGATAGTTGATGATAGTTTTTCGGTCAGCCGTTGCCACCTAGAGTAGCGGGTTCCGCTGTAACTGGTCGCAAACAGTCTCTGTCGAGGCCCGAAAACAACGAACATATTGAGCCGATAGTAATTAAGATTCAAGCGAGAAGTGGAGTGGGTGACTGCTAGCGTGACGTTTCACCAACTATCATCAACCATCAAGCGCTATCACACACCGTTTGACCGGTAGCGTGATAGTCAACGATAGTAGACGATAGTGTGGGATCAAAACGCTCACCATAACTATCATCGACTATCACGCACTGTTAGACCATGGCTTTACGAGGAACGTCGACACACGACATAGAAGGTTTCTTTCTCAATCTGAACAGGAACGACTTCCTTACAAACGTCTGGGTGGTTTGGCAAACATTAGTCAACGTGAACGAATTAGAATAACCGCAGTAGTTTGGAAGAATAACGAAAAGAAAAACGTAAACTCAGTTATTTGACTGACGTTTTCCTTGGCTAATACGCAACAAAGGAACAAGTGCAATAAACATTTGCTTAATAGTATGAGACGGTAACGCTCACGTGACGGTAATAAGTACCAACCAAACCAGTGATACGACCACGTGATAAGTATTTGCTAATCACTTCCACTTTGGTGAAGATTGTTAACTGTGGTAAACATGTTTTTCCCAAGCCATCATTGCATGACAACTGCAATGCACAGAAAGTGGGCAAGTAATATGGCACTACCATCCACCCATTTTCTGGTATACAGTACATGGACAGTACATGGACAATACCTGGTTGGCAAGTAAATGAAATCCATGGATCCGCAAGAACTGCTCGTAGCGTTCCGGCTCCGCTTTTTGTAAATACTGGAACAGAATCTGAAAATATGACAAATCATTCAGTCACCGGATCAGTAAAATAATCTGCGATAAGTTACTTCATGAGTAATCGAGGGAACATGGTGGAAGATATTTAACAGTTATAGTGCGAAAGCGAAGCGCTATATCGCCAGATACATGTACTTAAACGACGAGGCCGTAGGCCGAGTTGGCTAAAATCAGGCGATATTGCGCAAACTTGAGTATTATAACGGTTTTATAATTCAACACATTGATAACAAATTACAGTTTCTAGAAAAAATTATTAAGATATATAACCTTTTATTAAGTAAAAAGGCTCACAACAATACCGCGCGCCATTTCTTACACAACAAGCAGCGAATGCCGAAAAAATTTGACCAGTTAAAATTAATTTACCGTACACAATATGAGAGTTTCTACGAAGGGCTTTCGTCTAGGTAAAGAACGGGACTGAGTGAGTGAGGGTAGTGACAACACCAATTGAAAAACAGTAAACTGGCATAGAATTTGTATCATCAAGTCGGTTTCGTGTCTTCAAAAGCTGAATTCAAAACGAAAATAAATTGAAAAAGCACATGGCTACCTAAACATAGTGGCGAAAGGTCTGAAAGAACTGCAGCGTGAACAGTATGTCTTACAAAAGTTCACAGCTAAAGTATACAAGAAACGGTTAAAACATCGTTACCGGTAGTTGATGTGGCTTTTTGGTCCCTTCCATTAGCACCAAATTTTCAAACATCGAAGTGCAAGCTGAGTCGATTGCTGTTGTTTACAAACTTGCTCGTTTTTGCTCCTACAGCCGTAATGGCGAGATCGAATAATTCCAATCCGCTTAAAACAAAGATCAGAAACTTTTCTGAGGAAGTATCAAGTCCATATCATATTCCAGAGGTGATTACTATAAGGCATTTTTCAAACATTGTGCTACTTCATTCACTCCGTGTCGAGCGGTTGAACTTTAAACCAGCTTTCATTTTGCTTCGCCGAGAAACACTGCGGCACAACGCGAAAATTTCACGCCTTTTTTGTCCAATCATGTGATTAATATTTTTCTCTTTTCTTTTCTTCTCTTTAATTTTTTCTTTTCCCTTCACGCATTTTTTCCCCCAAAACAAATTGAAAGCAGCGGTCATTTTCACTTTCCCTCAAAATGCGAAATTTACCTCCATCGCTGGATATACGTCATGTAGACCGAACGTATATCGAGAGCTTTATCACCTTATTTGGGCCGTGTATCAATGCGTTGAATTATGAAAAGGTTTATATGGAAATTTAAAGCCAAAAGATCTATACTCGAATGTATATTTTTGCAACTTTCTCCACACAAAACCTAGCACGTGAGTTTAAAGAAGCAACAGATCCGTGAGGATCCCTTCTCCGTTGTGCTATTTATTTTTCGAATTTGTACATAACAATCCTACAACGGGCGCAACGGGCGGGTAAAAGGAACTACTCACACCCTGATGGCAAATTTCCTAACGTTATCAGTGATAACGATGATATGACGATGATAACGATGATATAACGATGATATGACGATGATGATCAGCCTATCTTAAATGGGCATCGAATCTCACGGGGTTATGACAGTAACGTGCGACAGTTATAGACAACTTTTACATTTTACATTTGGTTAAATAATTATTTTAATTCGTAATCATTTTTAATTATAGCTTATCTTAAATTTATACATTTCTTATATAATTTTTATTCTGTATCTTTTATCCTTATTTTTTCGTGGCGTACCTGGAAACTAGCTCTCAAGCTATGCGTATCTACCACGCTAAATAAAGGATTGATTGATTGATAAGCTAAGTATCTTTTGAATCCTTTGTGTTACGTCATTTGGTGATCACAACTTCCGCAAAAATAGCCGGTCTGTGCATGACAATCGGTATATGGGCTGGAAGATTAAACACTTCTCCACTGTGCTATTTGTTAAATATGGGGTATTTCTTGGTGTTGAAGAAACTATTGTTGCTTATCTTTTGTGTTGTAGTGTTGGTATTGTTCATGTCTTCTAAACCTTTGTAGTCGGCATTTGGTAAACACTACTTCCGCAACACCAAGAACTGCCGATCTGTACATAACAATCTTTAAAGCGAATTGCGGGTATAAAGAATTAAATTAAACTTACCCTGATGGCAAATTCCCTGACGTCATCCGAGTCGTGATAAGCCCATACTAACATGTACTCTGCCTTGAGCACTTCCCCGATCACAGCTGGGACATTCTCAGAAGGAAGATTAAACAGTTTATTCTCCAGAAGCTTCATGAGTCCCAGCCTTAATTCAATCATCGCATCAGCTCCCTGCGCGTAACTGTGCGCGGGAGTGGAGCAGTAAGTCCTGTTAAATCACACATCAAACGGGTTTTACGTTAAACTTGATCAGCAATAATGGTAGCTTACGAGAGCTGGTAAGCTCTGTAACAAGACTTAAGAGCAGTCGACATCCAGAGGAGAATTCACTGTCATGCCATTAATAATAAAGGTCGTGTGAATAGTCAAACATGGACTTATACTATACTTAAAGGAAGGGGAATCACGGTTTTTCCATACTAAACTGGTGCTTTCAAAAAAAAAACTTGTCTTACGTTTATAGCCTACGTAATATGATCAAAACGAACTAATTAGACAAAAAAACCTTTTGGCAAACAAAATTGTTAAGTAACAAAGGCTTTTGTCGCTATTTGCGACGTATGTTGATAATTTTTCCTACGGGCCAACAATAAATTCGCTTCAGCACTCTTAACTATAATCTTTTTCAATCGTCCTCGAAATTAATCCATCCGTACCGCATTAATAGTGTTTAATGCATAATTCTGCTTGAATTGATATTTTTGAACTGTTAACGGTTTTAGCCAAGCAGTGGAAAAATTTGCGCAAGCATGCGCATAGCGTGAAACAATTCCTTTAAATCACCTTGTGATAGTGTTGAGAACTATGCAAAAAGGGGCTGTGAAGATCCCCCTTCCCCCCAATCATCACTGATGATGTAAGAAATACCTGCCTTTTGGATCCCCCCAGATCAAAACCAAGAGCTTCTCGTCGTGTGGCGGTATTTACTTACCGGGAAAGGTCTACCCTGTCGGTACTTACACTGTGCTGGACTGTATACCAGGAAAGGTCTACACTGTCGGTACTTACACTATGCCAGACTGTATACCAGGAAAGGTCTACACTGTCGGTACTTACACTGTGCTGGACTGTATGCCAGGAAAGGTCTACACTGTCGGTACTTACACGGTGCTGGACTGTATACCAGGAAAGGTCTACACTGTCGGTACTTACACTGTGCTGGACTGTATACCAGGAAAGGTCTACCCTGTCGGTACTTACACTGTAGGAAATTGTTCCACCACCAAGTAATCATCATTGGAACTTGGTTGAGCCACATTACTGCACAAGGAGCTGAAATCTGATTCGTTGATCAAGTCACAATCCATAAGATCCAGACTGGACTGTTCCTCCCGACTTAGGGTAGATCCATACTTTCTGATCACCACTGGTTTACTTCCGGGCATACTGCGAACGTCTGGATAAGACGTCCTCAGAGGGGTCTCGGGACTTAACGCATGGGAATTCGGGGACCTTCCGTGGCCAGGTTCCCTGAAGTGACCTTCGTGCAACACAAGGGCATTGCTGCTTATCCCTTCACTGCTTTTCCGTTGAGTAACGGTGACGGTGCGTTTTCTGTCTCCACGAGTCGTAGCAAGAGTTTCCTTAGCAAAGGGGTTATTACTATGATGTCCCACTTCAACAGAACCACAGAACTGAAGCACATTTTCTTCCCCTGGTCTGCCATGGTCTGGATTCGCTGGAAGTGATGGAAGTGATCTGTTTAGTTCGCTGATAGAGTTCGGTGACATCTGTGACAGACGTCCATGCTTTACACCGCTCTTAAAATCACCGAGTTTGTTTCCTTGAGGCTTAGGTAGATCCTTGTTTCGTAGGGGTTCAAAACTGAGTGACCTGCTTAGAGCAACTCTTGGAGGCCCCTTCCGAGGGCTGATGAACTGGAATGGATTAGCTGAGTGTATAGAGCGAACGGGTGCAGTGCGGGAGAACGGAATGGACACTCTTGTCATGGGTGATGAGTGGTTAGACACTTGAACTGTTGAATACAAAATAAAATCAAAGGCTCCTATGAGAAAACTCGTGAATACAAGGGCTCTAAATAAAAGATTCTGCACACCATCGGACCCTCCCCTCTCCTAGACGTTTTGCTTTACCGACCCTCCACCCCTGCGTCCAACTCCCCGCTCTTCCTTCCCTCAAATGCCGTCTCTATGGGTTAGGAAAGTAATCCTTGAAGTAATCATTATTTATGAATGTTTTTGCCATAGCATAAACTATAGTTCATGTTTAGCTCATTTGAACCTTGTGCCTTGCGGTCATAGCACGTATTTTTCAAGTTAATCTATTTCTTGTGTTTGCTTTACTTACACGCGTGTTCGAACTTCCACATAATTGTAGCAGCCAATTACACTATTAGCATGCATGTGCCTCAGTCTGTTGGCCAATCAGATTTAAGGCTCCCTCACCGCGGTCGCCTTTGGTAATTGGTAATGTACATCGTTCGTGGTTTATTTCGCATTCAGTTCAGTTTATTGTACAAGGCAAATGTATATTTCCCTCCAACCCACCGCATTTACCTTATATTTTCACCAAACCGAGGTTGCCACCCTGGCCCGTGTATATTGTGTAATTTGTAGTTAAGTTTTTTCAATAAACGGTTTGGGACATAAGTGTTGCTGGCGACAACCCTTCAGTCCCACACTGAAGCGACGCCTGGGTTGCCTTAGCTTGCGTCGAGTAAGATAGCCACGCCCACTACCCTCACTAGTCACCCCTCTAGGAACTTGGCATAAGTACATTCTACTCAGGTGTACTCTATGACGGCCAATCCATGGTTTCTATGTCACTAGCTGACACCAGCCCCAGTGACTGTCCTCGCATGTGGCAGGCAGCATTCGAGTCCTGGATAACAGTTACCCCCCCCCCCCCCCCCGGGCCTTTTCCCCACATAAACAGTGTCTTTCAATTGCGAGTGACATTAACAGCTGATCGAGTGAATGATCGAGTTAAATTTCTACCCAAATACTACAATTGCTTCAAAGCTTCGCGTATTTATGAGTTAAAAAAATATATCATGAAATAATCAAAACAAGTGGGAAATCTGAGAAATGGATAACACTGAGAAGTATTCGTCGGTGTTTCATGTGGCAGAGACGCTAAGCTACTGGCTTTCTCTCCTACTGGCTACATGTAGACTTCCAAATAAAAGCCCTGAAGAGGGCGTTAACATTAATATTTATAAGTTTAAAAGTATTTAGCCAATACCCAACACACGTTCTGAAATTTATCTGGGAACATTTTGATTTGACAGACTGAGCCGTAAAATTGAACCGCATGAACTTAGCATATCTTTAGTTGGCCGTCACTGCAATCACATAGAGATTTACTTTGCCCACCATTTGCAAAAACGCAAACATATCAAGGATTTTTTAGAATAAACGGGGATGCTAGAATATGCTGCCATCCGATCTTAGGAATGTAACTGAAATCGTAAAGCTTAAAAAGACACAGTTCCAACATGCCTAACAAATACTGAATAAGTAATTCCTATATGTAGTCATATCTATTAATTTTTGTATTAGTCATTGCAATCTGTAATTTTATTTAGCTTTGTTTTTGTACTATATTGTAATACGTTTTACCCGTGAATACGCGCCTTCGTAATGAACGAGTTATCGGTAACGGAGACAGATATGGAAATGAGCACTCACTCACTCACTCACTCACTCCGTCCATCAGCTGTAAACTTGTGACTTAATGCTTTGTTACGAATGCGTTTCGTAACAAGAACAACATGAATCGAGCGATAACAATAACAAATTTGTTGTAAACAAAGATAAACAACGGTAAGCTAAAAGATGTTTCGCAAACTTGTAAAACCATGCCTATATCCGAGCTTGACACCGCCCTCTAACCTCATTGGCTAGATTTAATGGAACTCACCCTACCTGGTGCACACCGCCCCAACGGATTATTACGTGTACAACTTGCCCCGACATAAATGACATTATGTCTGACCATAATGTCTGCTTTTAATGCAACATTATCGCCAGTAAAAGGATTTTTCAACCGAGACACCCGTTTTGATGCGTATCTACTTTGAAATAATAAAATTAAACAATTACAAAGGAGAGCGGAGAAAACTTATTAAATCGGTGCGGGTGTGCGCGAAGAAGATAGATAGACAATGACGTAGTCCGATATAGCTCAATTGTATAACCATTTCTCTTCCAGCCGGGACAATACTGGTTCGAATGTTGGTAGTGACGCCTTTTTATTTTTTCCTTTTTTTTTTCGAACACGTTATTATGAAAGTGATGTTCTGTTTTTTCTTAACGTTGAAGTCGTTCAATTAAGAAAAAATATCGAACCGTGTTTATAAAAACATAAGCTTACCTCAATATTGCGTTACGCGTTAGCTCGCGGTACAAGGTTCAAGTGATCTGCTATGCAAATTCTATATTGGATTCTGGCGTTTGTAGATGCTTTTTTTTTTTTTGCGTTCGTCAAAAATCCTTACGTTTAATTTTAAAACTAGCAGTAACCAAAGATTAATAAGTGCGTTCGAAGTTCAATGAATTTAGCTAAAATCATAGGAAAAAGGTAGGAGCAAATTAGTTGAGACATTAATTGAGAAACACGAAGTATTTAAACAGCAACATGAACAACAGTAATTTTAATAGTGAAAATAACAAATGTAACAAAACATGCCTATCTACTTAGTTACAATGTAGTTCAGATACTGATTGTGCGAGACTAATTTTGTAACAGTAACATGAATGATAGTAACTTGAATAGTTGCAAGGGAACATGTAAATTTGGCGCAATGGCCACCAAGTACATATACAATGGCCCATTTCACACTAGAAGACGGACAAATCGTCTGGACGGACAAGTCGTCCGACGATTTGTTCGTGTTATGTGAATTCTAGAGGGACAACTCACCTAGTGTTGGTCATCGTAAATTCATATCAGAACGAACAGACGATTTTGAAAGCAAGGGGCCTGGCACTAACTGGCTTGGTTACCATGGTTTCCCATAAACCATCACTCCCTTTACTAGTTCCATTCCCCTTAGCGAGTACTGGGACCGAGATACAACCATTTGTTCGTCTAGTGTGAATTTAAGTCGGACTTTTGACGACTTATCCGTCTAGACGAACAAATCGTCTTCGAAAAATCGTCTTAATAGGCGGCCAAATCGACGGACAAAATCAGACGACTTTTACGTCCAAAATTTTGTTCGTCCCGCTTTCTCACTAAGACGACTTGTCCGTCTGAGACGACTTGTCCGTCCAGACGATTTGTCCGTCTCTAGTGTGAAAACGGCCAATGACTCGGTTTGTTTGGTTTGTATTTGTGACCGCTATGGGTCAAAGCACAATGGCTTGGTTGATTTGCTTTGAGACAACTTTGGGTTAAAGTAATCAGTTGATTTGCTTTGTTGTTCGGCAAACTCGACTGAGGACATTAAGCTTAATTCAAAGCAGGAAAGCAGTGAAGGTCTTCGGTTTGTTTTGGGACGCCGACGTCGGGCTTTCCACATGCTCTTGGAGTACTAAAAACTTTCCTGGTAAGGCTTTGACAAGTTGAAGCGATGAACTTTTTAAGAAACATCGCATGAAGTTTGACAAAAATGATTGCACTTACCGAATAATCCAAAGATATCCACGCTACGGACGCACGAGGTATTTTTCAGCTGGAAAGGTGGAGCCGCAATTTCTTTGGTCAGTTTTTGGGTTTAAAATTGGTGCGCGCGCGTAATAATTATTCAAAATGGCGCAGATTTTGAACATCGCTCGTCCATCGAACCAAAAAATCTCGATTCTTCACGCCTGGCATGCACAGGTATCCCATCGACCACAGGACACCCAAATCCGGTTGAAATTAGGATGGCGTTCTCCTAACGTCGAACACAAAAATATCGAACCGTGTCAGTGTGAAAACATAAGCTTACCGCAATATTGCGTTACGCGTTAGCATTTCTTATTCACGGGTTGGCTCTTAGGAGCCTTTGATTGTTAAACAGGGCTCCACCAACTGAATGGATAACACTGTCTAAATATTGATTTTAAATAAATGGCGCTTCCGCGGTAACCATCTTGAAACAGCATTGTTTACCCAAATTGTGATTTTTTTTCCTTAAATTACCATTTAAAAGATTTTTTTAGTTTCCTGTAGTATATTTTACCATTTGAAATCATTATACAATTGTTCTATCAATTTCAACTCATTTTACTTAATTTTGGCGCTTTTCTAACATGATGGAAATCTAACTAGATGGCGCATCCAAGATGGCGGCCATTAGAAATCATGACGTAGTTTTCATGTCATGTGACGTCATAACGAATGCACTGATGGCGGACAAAATGGGAATTGCGCACCTTGGCAAACTGCAATCTCATTCTCAGTTAAATTACTATTACTATTATTATATTGTTAAGTGCATTTGTATATTCATATGGAATTTGTGCTATACAAATGCAATACCGTTATCATTACATACCGAAGTCAAGCGAGTGTTCCCTGAGGTAGCATCTGCTCGGTGCATGCAGAAGGCTAATATCATCAGTTGGATGAACAGCAATAAGAAAGTCACACACAGCCTTGAGGACTGTCAGGTCAGGGGGATTCCCCATGGTGTTTTGAATGATGTTTACATACAGAGAGCTAATAACCCTGGGAATCTCCTTACATCCTTTACTCTGTCGTTCCTAGATAAATAAAATGGAAAAACAAGTTATAAGTGGTTGCACTGAATTTCAGTTTACCAATTGAATAAAGAAAAGTTTAAACCTATCCTCGGGTGTGTGTGAAGTCTAATCAAAAATAATATATCCAGCAGCATTCCATTAAAAATAAAAATTACCTGGTCTGAAAATAATTATGGACTGCACAAATGGCAGTTTCCGTTGGTGGGATTTCAACCCAGGCGCTAAACTTAATCTCACAACCAATTAATCTCATTCCAGCTCTTATCATTTCTATTCCTTTTTCTAGTAAAAAAATTGTTCTCATTACCATGATTACTTCTTACATTATGTACTTCCATTGCCCACATCCCCATTGCTCATTATACTGACTAAGTAAATCCCATTTTTCATTGCCCTTCCATTATACGTTTTCCTTCCTTACTTCATCCGTATTCCACACTAATATAAGCACTCTCTATTCTCCTTTTTTCGATACTTGAAAAAACAGACCTCTAAGATGTCAGTAATCACCAAACATCGTCGAAATATCCTCTGAAGAAAAAAATCGCTATTAGTTCACCGAAAGTTGGCGAATTCTATTTTATTCATGCATTCCATTCTAAACTTCAATAATGGCAACATGTAGTGTAGTTCTAACTTTTGAGTCTGTGAACGAAATCCTGTGATGTGACCATGCATTCAAATCAAACCTCTTTGGCAGTACTTTTGCATGGTACCAATTTTATTTTCAATATTTGTTTCAAAATCAAATTTGGAAATTTTTCTTGAATTTTGATGTCTGGCACTCTTGGGAGTTTAAGGGTCAACAGTTTCATAGTAATTGATTTGCAACTGCAAGTTTAACCTGACCTGGCAGCCAATAAGAATCTGCTGCACCAGCTGAGCTTTCCGAAACTGGATGATGTTGAACTTGTAATAGCTATGATTCCCGTGAACTAGGATATCTATGGTGCCCAACAACATTTCTAGTACGCCCTTTTTTGCTTTCTCCCAGATTTTCCAGTTTAACAAGAAATTCTGGAAAATAGCAACGTTCCGCACCACTGCAGTGGAGTCAATATTGAGCATGATAGGATAGTCGGCGAGATTTATGGGTTTGAAGACGTCACCGTCACATGCCGCTTCCATCAGGACCTGGAGTGAAACAATTGACAGATCTGTTAAGGCGGGGACAAAAAAGAACGACAGTTAACAAGAGTTCAAACTCTCTCTTGTTTGGACTGAGACTCCCATGCTCTCTCGACGACTCTGGTGTATTGTAGAAGAGTTTGAATCCGCTTAAATTTTCAATGATGTGTTTCATGGGAATTCTGAACTCTTGCTCGCTCGTTTGGACTCCACTCTCCGGCACTCTCACTGATTCTCGTGTGCTCTCAAAAAGTGTCAACTCTCGCCAGTTTTCGTTTCCGTTTGGCTGGGCTTCATATTCAGTGATAACTTTGACCTTGCAAAAACGTTGTTCCACAACATTATATCTTGTGACAAAAAGTAACTGAAGACACTGCTGAGTATGTTACAAAAAAAGCATTACAATAATAACCATTTTACAAAAGCAATAATATCCCACACGTAACAGTAGTTTATGAGCACAATAAACAATTTAATACTTGGAAAAATACCCCTGTGGGTTTCACCAACATTTTGTCTAATACCTTGAGTGTATGGTAGCCAATCTTACACTCTGGTGACAAAAGGATCCTCTTGAGAAGCGCAAACCCAGATTCCTCAGCCATAGCTCGGGCATGAAAGGCAGAGAAGTACTGCAGCGATAAGACAACTGACAGAGCGTCTGCTTGGGTCTTTTCGTCTTTTGTCAGTTCAACAACCTGTATGTAAACATAATTTTTTGAATGATATACAGTAAAAACCCACAATTAAGAACCTGTTAGCCTCAAATTTGTCATTTATACCCCCTATAAACAAGAACCTATTTAGCCTAGAAAATGAATCAAAGGGCTCTTAAAGCCATCTCGTTAAAGCGTTAGAACGTAAGGTTAATAAAAACAAAATAGAAGAATTGATAGTGAATATGGTAAAGATGCCGTTGTAGCGCACCTTTGGAATAAGTCTACTTAAAATACGTACATGAAAACATCACATGATGCAAATCAGCCAATAGAAATTTATGTTCACGAAATGGGCGTAGTTTACATTTTCAAAAAAAAAAAACTTTAACATGCAAGGCTGATCAGACAACAAATTTGTTCGATTTCTTTTAATAAGATATGCCCGATATTTCGGTTAGACAAAACTAACCTTCATCAGGGGCTAGGAAAGCTTAGTGAAGATGGAAACAAACGGTTACAATATTTAAAATGGGCTAAGATAAATTGCTGGCACACGATAGGCTAATAAACAGCTATATTTTGCTACTGTTTGTTCTAGTGGTCCTTGCATTTTTACAGAAGTTATTTACATTTTCACGCTAGTGACTAAAATGGGGTCCTATTATTTGGTTATACAATAGACGTGTCTAGAAAATGTTATAGGCTGGGCCTTATCATTATTATTATTATTACTTTTTTTTTTTGCAAAAGGAGGGGAACCCGTGCCCCTCTGCTAACAACTTCTCTGTACAGCATTGGGGGATCTGTTCTCATCAGTGCTCCACTTTTTCAAGACCAAACGCCAGAATAGTCCTCAACTTCGACGACTAAGGAGAGCTTTTTTTTACAAGATTTGGTGCCGTTTTTTCACCACAAGCAAGAAAGCGTTTGGGAACCATCGCTTTGGTGAGTGCGTGCTTTTCAATTTTGTGGTTTTGGTTTTGGTCTCGCGAGTTTTCTCGCCCTCGCGTTACCTGGAGATGGTCGCGCGTCCCGCACACCAGCCGTTCGCCCACACTAGAACTTACTGTCTGCTTGATAGCGGAGGAAAACCTGGATCTTGACTCGCTCAGTATAGCGCAGTCATTACCGAACTTTAAGGAAGAAATCGTCGGGATTGTACCCCTCTACGGAGGAAAGTGTTTCGACATCACTCTCCGATCTACAGAATCGGCCACGCGGTTGGCGGCATCGGGCTTTGACTGCGAAAGCCGCGTTATCCCTTTACGCCTTTTAGGGCAAAAAACACTACACGTGTCATGCTTCGTTCCCGTTGAATTTCCCGATGAAAACCTGCTACAACTCGTGGAACAATACGGCGACCTCAAAGCGCGAGCAGTCCGCCGGCTTTGCTTCAAAGCCACGGGCTACAAGCACATCGAGAACGGCATCCGTGTCCTAGAATTCACACGTTTACAAAAGGCAGTGCCACGCAAATTAGTCACTCAAGGGCTCGAGTTATTTTTCAAGTACACGGGCCAGCCAATACTATGCCACCGGTGCCAGGCTTCCGAGCAAGTTGTTAAAGACTCCCCGAAGGCGAAACGCCGCGAGGCGAACCGCGAGGCTCCAGCGCCCGGAGAGGGGGGGGGGGGGCACCAGAGGCCCCCCGGCCCCCACTACAGCAACCAGCAACGACACTCCCCCTGTAACCACAATAGGCCATTTGCACGATAGCGTCATTTGACTACAACTACCAGAACTCATTTCGTTTTTCCTTTCTCATTTAAATTTTGTAATCCCAGTGAGGTTTAAATAACAAAGGCCCTAATTTGCACTGCAAAACAAAAAATGAACCTCCGTGCGACCCTTATCCAAAAACTGCTGGCCACCCCCTACTACCGATGCCGTGAGCGTAAGCGTGAGAAATTTAATCTTTAAAGCGAGTTTGGCAACATCCTGTCTCGTGGTAAATTTAAATACAAAAGATGATCACACGCGTTTGGCGGAGATCAAAGATCTCCTAAAAACGCCATCATTCGCAGTAAAAAACAGTGGATAGAGCTGGGGGAAAAACCGACCAAGTATTTCTACCAGCTTGAAAATCAGCGACAAACACGCGACTCAATTTCAAAGTTACGTGCCAACAATTTAACCGTGACTTCCGATAAAAATATTCTTCGCGAATGCCGCGATTTTTATCGTAACCTCCATTCGGCTGAACAAGTTTATTTATCTAGCCAAGGCTGGCTTTTCGACCAACTGGATAAAACTCTGGCAACTGAAGACCAGGAGAAATGCGAAGGTGACCTCACACTCTTCGAATGTCAATTTTTTTGTAATAACGAAATATAATATCCAATTTATTCAACACTTTTGGGAGATTCGACAGATTTAAAAGTATAAATAGGTGATGTCACGTTTAATTCTCGCGGAGATTGGGGTCTTGACAAACTGCGAGCCAGCGAGCCATGTGAGTCACGCGAGTCATGCGAGGCAACTATTAGTTCCCAGTCCCTTTCATACATTAGTTCCTTCACCCTTTAGCAGTTCGCTCAGTTCGCACGAGTTTTCGCTTTCCTTCGATTATCCTATTCTTATCATAGCAGGAAATAGCAAGGGTGACAGGCCGCACAATCTCTACCAGTGTGAAACATATGAGAACCTTTTACATTTTTGCTCTAACGAGTGTATCTTTTAAAGATTTTCCTTTAAAAATATGATATAATAGAAATAATATAATAGATATCATAGGTTGTTCTTTAAAAATTTGCCGTTAAAGTGGTTGGTTTTGTATATGGTGCCATTTGCTCAGAGTATAATATGCATTTATAATATTTTCTCAGGCTTAACAGGAACTTTTTAACGGTGAACTCTCATAACTCATAACTCTCATAACTGTGAACTCCGAGACGACCGGCACAACAGTCATTTGTATTCCCGATTCAACTCCAGACACGTCCTCAAATGAACCAGAGACTGTTATCATAATATTGATACGTTTTTACAACAACGTACAATAATTCACTCACTAGTTTTCTCGTTGTTTGTGTTCATAATGGCGCCAGAACAGCAACCATAACTATGGGAACTATACAAACCTCCGGTCAGGAAGTAAAATTGCAGTTTAATACCGATGCCTTGGATTTTATTTATACTTGACCAGAAATCCGCAAGCATTTCCTTCCAGCAAATTTTAGCTGTCTCCACGACCCGAAAAAATATCCTCCCGCAAAAGAAATTCAGTCGGACAATCCGCAAAATATCCTTGTGCACGGTAACTAAATCAACAAAACTATGACGTCTTTCCCAAACTATTGCATAATCAAACCGTAATAGCAATGATTTAAAATAGAACAAACGCAATTTTGCTCTGCCATATCGCTCATATTAAAACACAAACTTTCCCGTCCCATTTAACTTTCTTAAAACGTCTCCATTCGTAAAAATACACCGTGAAATTCTCAAACTGCGTTTGCCGAAAAAAACGCATTTGACCTATTTTTAGCCTTCCAAAGCAGCTTTAATGGCTTTACGACGAATGATTGAAACTGATAGGTAACGTGAGATATCGAAACTTAAGAAGAACTTAACACCTTTGCTGTAACATAATGTGAGATATGACAAGTTCATGACAAGTTTTGACATCCCGATACCCAAAGGAAATTAACAATAGGTCCGGGGGTGCTCCCCAAAAATTTTAGCAGCAGTATGTGACGCTCGTCTTGAAATCCTAACCGGTTTAACCAACCATATCCATATCCTCAATGCCCAAATATAGCTTCTATAAAGAAGAAACAACTAACCCCCCCCCCCCGGGCAAAAGTCCACAAAAATTTGTTAACAACTTTTGTCCCTATATTCTAGTGACTCCTATATCTCGTTTTGCGCGCATGCGCATTAACGAGATAAAAACAGGTTCTTATTTTCAAAAATAATCATTTAGTGATGCAGAGCTGGGTAAGAATCCTGTTTGGAAAAATAGGAGCTTGCCATTGCTGTGCAGATAAATCAATTAAAAAATGTGAGGTTGACTGAAAAATAGACTGATTACCATTCTATCTTGTAGCTGGATTTTATTTGTTGTTACACAGAAATAAGAACCTATTTAAGAACCTAGATAGCCTAAAATTGTGTTGACTACCATTTAAACAAGAACCTGTTTAGGCTAACTCTAAAAAATGTAGGTTCTTACTTGCGGGTTTTTACTGTATCGGAGCATTATTATCATTGTAAGAAATTAACTTCAGTAAAACAGATTATATAAATAAAAGAAACGGATTGGTTCTAATATCGCCGTTATTATAAAAAATGGCTAAAACGAACTATATTTTTTTACTTCTACTGTGATTTTACAGCGAGTTTCTCAAGTGCTTCTAACATTTCAATATATTAATAAAATAGATAGAAATTGCAGTGGAAATCCGCGAGGTGACCCTAACTTCCACTGCTTCCAGATCGAATTGGAATTTGGAAGATACAAAAACGTTCTCAGTGTGAAGTCGACCTTTTTTACTTAACCAGGAAAGTATTAGCTTTGCAGAAGACATGCACACTAACTGTAGGAATGACGAGTTTACACCAATAAGTACACCAAAACGATTTGCCGAACCAGATTCAAACGTCGAGAGAGAAACAAATATAGTTAAACTTGCAACATGATTATTCTGGAAAACAGGACTATAATTATTAGCAGAGGCTTGATAAATGCCAAACAGCGGTTTATTGTGTCTACCCCGGGAACCATGGAGACAACATACTGTAACTATATACCTCATATAAGATAAGTTTTGAGGTTGCTCGTAAAGTTTCCCTAACAGATTTACACTACGCATCGTACTACATGAAGTACATTACGGATGTTAATCGTGAAATGTCGTATTAGTGACAAAGGGGCTGCGTCTCCATTGTCGATATGTCAATTATCAATCAAGTAAGGTCACCCATGCCTCGTGAAATTTAGGAACAAGTATCTAGTCACGGGTAGACACATGAACGCGTGGCGGACCTATTTTATTGGAAACGTAAACGTGCTTTAATTTGTGCGATAAGCCGCGGTCGCAAACGGGTCTTGTCGGTTGACTGGTGTCAAGGTCGTAGTGCCAATACCGAGAAACAATTACAAGCTTTTACATTTACATTTACACAGAAGGGACAAATTAACAAAGTAACAGAGAAAACAACGGGGTAGTAGCTATAGACAGAGGCGATAAAGTAAACACGTAAAGTATAATTACAGAGCATTGAATTGATTCTCAAAAATGATCCTCAAACTCAAACACAAAAGAAAAAAAAAGTGTCAGGCATATACCGGTAGTAACTGCTTGGACATGTAAAGATATAAGGTGAATCTACGATAAGAGAATGAGAGATATGTTTAAAAAATAACTATAGAAAAAATCGGAGCTAGAGATGAAGAGAGCAGTGACGTACTGTGAAAGAAATTGTTTTAAAAATCATCAAGAAGTGACCATTTTTTTGGAAAAACGCTGCCTTGTTTTGTTTCTATATCATATATAGATTTCATATATAGATGTCGAAGAAAGCCCGTAATACGAGATAAAAGTTCTTTTGATTTGCAGAGCCAGATCTAGTGTCTAGCTAGAAGGAAACAAAGATTGATTTGTCTCTGGTGTTTTGAAGAATCTGGTCTCAGCCCAAGTGCAACAGTGTTTTCTGCAGAGCAATTTTCGGGAATAATTTTATAACGTTTTAACCTTGTTGTTATGGTTTTCCAAAAAAGGGTTGTTTTAGAACAAAGCCAGAAAACATGAAAAAGTGTCTCGGTTTCTTCTTTACAGAACGAGCATCGTGGATCATCTTTTATACCAATTTTTGCCAGGAAGTCGTTTGTTGGAATTCGTCTGTACAGGAGTTTGAATTGAAATTCTATGTGTCTAACATTTTTTGTACATTTGGAGGCCAATAAATAGGTAGCATCCCACTGGTAATTATCATTGCTTCTTACGTTGCAATCTTTTTTGGAATCGTTTTGGAATGGAGCGGAGCTTTTCATTGTAATAAGTTTGTTATACACAAATTTAATACCCAGAAACTAAGTCTGTTAAACTTTCACAATGCTTAACATAGATAAAATAAATGATTCTGATGACAAATATCGCTGTCCATTACTAATTCTCAAACACATTTGTTTGATAATTCATCACGTTTGAACAAATTAAATCGTAAGCGTGATAGTTGTTTGAAAACCCGATCTTTGTCAGCACAGATTTTGGCGATTTTATTCCTTCGTTTTCTCTGTATTTAATATTTTAGTATTTTTTTGCTTTATCAAACACTATATCAAACACGAGGAAGGTGTTTCATCAGGTATTCAAGCTCATCGAAGTCGGCTCGGTATTTGGAAATACACATTAAACGCTCTTCCTCGTGTTTGAAAGAGCTGTTCGTGATTTCACGTCCAGCCTTGCAGTCCCACGGAATTACATCCTTAAACACGAAGTGCCGGTATAAAAGGAGCCTGGCCTGGCCATTCTCACCTCCAGTCGTCAATCAATCACTGAAGCATTAACAACTGACAAAAAACATGCGTCATTACTAAGACCACTGCTTACTCAATTTGGAAAAACTTTATGAAAGTTATATCTGAAGTCGTTTTATGAACTTCTATTTCTTTTTTTGCTTAGGTAACATCTTGCTTTAAATTTAGTTAAATGACAGTTTAACAAAGTTAACCATCACGAGCTTACCAGACGCTTCCGGTCAGCGGTCAAACTCTCTAGTGCAGGCTCACGTGGAACTTTGCAGCTTCGTCTCAGCTAGGATCTTCAAGTTTTTTCGAACGGTTTTAGAGCGGTTTTTGTAGCGGTTTTGTAGCGGTTGTCTCAGCGTTCATTTGGCTGTTCTCCACTTGTAGCAGCGGCGTTTTTTCGGCGAGTTTTTTCCTGTTCATTAATTATCCAACGGCGTGCGAGTCTTCACTGCGTACACGATACGATGCGAACGACGAACAACAGACGGTCGACAACGTCGTCGCCAGTTACCACGTCTTCTCGTCCTAGCAGCGGCTCTTCATCAACACCGACAGCTAACACACCAGTTTCATCATCGTCTCAAACCGTCCCTCTCCGGGACAACAACTCGCTTGCTCAGGCAATCTCCAGGGCTCTTGCGGATTCGTTGCCTTCCTTGTTGTCTTTCCCTCGGGACCATGTGGGCGGGAACGCAAATATGGCCGCGTCTTCACTCACCTCTGCTTCTTCAACACAGTCGCCGTCATCTTCGACCTCCCCCACTCCTTGCGTAGCATCCACGACGTCAGGTACCACCGTTGTTCCGTTTTTCATTTCAACTTATAGCACGTTAGGCTCTCCTTCTCTGGTTTTCTCTCGTGTCCCCGCCACGTCCGCCGTAAACCCGCCATTAGTGGTTGGGGGCTCTTCATGTTGGGCCGCAGCTGCTTCCTTCATGCCTCCCAGTCTCAACAAAGACTTTGTCTTAGGACCAGGTTATGCTCCAAATCCTTACAAGCTTGTGGCAAAAATTACGGGGGGGGGGGGGGGGGGGGGCTGTTCTTAGACCTGGCTGACTTACTTCCAGACAACATACGTGCCCAAGAGATTAAACCCCAAGCCTTTTTGGAGGGAAAGCTAGTGGTGTCGGGAACCAAGAAGCGGGTTGTCGAAATAGTGGACATTGTCACTTGGATAGTAGCCTTCACAATCTTTGCATGGTTCTTTGCCATTCATTCCCATCTCGCTGGAAAGATCTCTGCCAGTACAAGTTACTCATCATTCAGACAGCAAGGCGTTTCTCTGACAAGTCATGGCTCAATTATGACACTGCATTTAGGAAGGAAGCTGCCGCTACGGGATCTACTGACTGGTCTCGCATGCATCCGGTACACTGTCAGTAGCATCAAGCGCACCAACCTTATCCGCCACCGCACCAGCCGAACCCCGGTGTCTTCTGCCAACCTCCAGTCCAGCCAACACTGCCACTCTTGGAACGATGGTCGCTGTCGCTGGCCCTTCGGTCGCTGCAGATTTCGTCACTCATGTGAAACGTGCAACGGGGACCACCCAAGCATTCGCTGCCCTCACCGCCCAGCGCGCAGAGCACGGTCCCGCTCCCCACCACAGCCAAAGGGGGAACGCTGCCTTTGCTAGCCCTTCTAGGCCAGCAAAATCGTCTGTACATAGTTTTGACTCCCTTAACGTTGGGTCTTCAGTTAGTTTCTCCGTTACAATTGCGTTCTTCTTATGTTTCAGTTTCTCAGCAGCAAGGACTGCCCTTCAAAGTTACCAACCTACCCCTTCCATCTTCCTCCCCAGGGATCTCCTCCAGGATAACAACCAACCCTGTCGCGGTATGTCCTTTAAGACCAGTTTCCCAGCTCACGCCCATTTTCGTGGACACATTACAGCATGAACTCCGTCATCACCCTGACCCGGACAAAGTTCATTATGTGGTCCAAGGTCTGCGTCACGGCTTTCAGCTGGGTTTCAATCATAGTATTTCCTTGAAGTCTGCATCGGGGAATATGTCCTCTGCCCTCCTCAATCCCTAAGTCAACGACGACTACCTGCAGTCCGAAGTTCAAATGGGCAGGGTGGCAGGCCCATTTCCTCAGTCCCCTCTCCGTAGTCTCCATGTGAGCCGTTTTGGGGTCATCCTCAAACGCAATATGCCAGGAAAATGGCGCCTTAGCCCTGTTGGCCATAGTGTCAATGATGGTATTGTTAGCACAGAATACGCCTTGCAGTACATGAAGGTAGACTACATCATGCATTTCGATCGGGGTTCCCTGATGGTAAAATTTGATGTCCAAAGTGCATATCGCATTGTGCCAGTTCATCCAGAGGATCGTCAGTTATTGGGCATGAATTGGCGTGGCGCCTTCTATGTGGACATGGTCCTTCCTTTTGGTGTCAGGTCAGCGCCATACATCTTCACCTGCATAGCAGACTTAGTTGAGTGGATTGCAAAACAGAATCACGATGTCACCTTCCTGATGCATTACTTGGATGACTTCCATACTCTTCGTCCTCCTGGCCTTTCTTTTTGTCAGCGCAATCTGGACAAGTCTATTGACTGCTTCTCTAAGCTAGGCATCCCTCTCCACCCAGACAAACTGGAAGGGCCGTCTACATGCCTGACTATTCGTGGCATTGAACTGGACTCGGGGCGTCTACCTAAGGAAAAGTTTGACAGAACAACAGCTTTGCTAGAAGAGTGGTCACACAAGCGTTCTTGTAAACGGAAAGAATTGGAGTCTCGAACAGATCATCTTTAACATGCATGCAAGGTCGTACCCCAAGGTCGCTCTTTCTTGCGCCGTATGATTAATTTGTTGTGTGCCTTTCGTCGCGATGACCATCTAATTCGTCTCAACCGTGAGTTCTCTCTTGACCTAACCTGGTGGCAAGAGTTTTTCCAATCATGGAATGGTTGCAGTTTTCTTCAGTTTTCTTCATTTAATCCAGACATTCATCTGACTGTCAGCGATATTCAAGCAGATTCCTTGATTAATCCTCACAGCTTCTGGGTCTATGTTAAGTGCTCAAAGACAGACCCCTTCCGCGAAGGTTGCTATATCTATATTGGCACTGGAAAACTTGACTTCCGCCCCGTGCGTGCCCTAAGACAGTATTTACATCTCCGTGGTTCTACTCCTGGCCCACTTTTTCTCCTCGCAGATGGCACGCCATTAAACCGCCAATGGCTGTCATCCACCATTCAGTCTATTCTCTCTTCTGCTGGAGTCCCTGGTTGTTTTACTGGCCATAGCTTCCGTATTGGCGCGGCCACTTCTGCAGCCTCTCGTGGTCTACCTGATCATCTCATCAAAACTCTGGGTAGATGGTAGAGAGTGATGCGTACCAGATATACATTCGCACTCCAGTCAGCACCATCGTAGGTGTAGCAGGCCAGCTCACTTAACTGGTATCTTCGCTTTTGGGCCTATCTCCTCCTGGTTTTTTTATTTATTATTTTATTCTTTTAGGGTGCCTCGGGACTTTGGGAGTAGGACCATGGTTTCCTTCAGCCATGAGCCCCTTTTTCTTTCCGACCTGAGCCTGCAGTCAACTCGGAGAGTCCCTCGGCTTGGAATGGGGGCTCATGGCTGGGTTGCGGGAATATGCCAGCCATGGGGGCAGTATTTTATCTAGGGGCTGGCTGGCCACAGTGGAAGCCCCTGGATACCCCAGGCACCCACCTTCCATTTAAACGAGGCAGTCGGTTAATTCGATTTTTGAAGCAAATTATATTTAAAGGACGCGCAAGTTAACCACGTTTTGTGACTGAAAGACGCCTTAATTTGCATTTCTCATCCAAACGATGTGAAATGGGGGAGAAGCTAAGCCGTTTATACCGGAACTTCGTGTTTAAAGAAAGTTCTTTCAGCATACATGTATTACAAAGCAGAGCACTCACCTTAGCAAAAAGATAAATAAACACACTGACTCCTCCAACGTCATGAGCTGATTCTAACAGAGTGTGGCGCCGTTGAGGTCCAACCTCTGCAGTAATCTTAGCGGTTACCTCCACTGGTTCATGCTCTCTCAGCTTTTGTCTGTGCTCTGTTATCGAAGCCGCCCGTCCTTGTCTGTCTTCACTGGTCAACAGTTCAGAGTATTGATGGAAAACCAGAGGAAATGCAGGCGAGTACACTGCAGCTAGCTTTTTCTGAAAAACAAAATATATAAATGAAGAAATATGGTACATGTTAAGCTCGGTCATGAATATGAGCAATATGTAATGTTCATCATGTCACGAGCGTAGGACAAACAAAAAAATCTGAGTCTTCGACAAGATTCGAAACTATGAACTTCCGTACACCAGTCGGATGCTCTAAAAACTGAGCTACGAGAGACTCGTGGTGAGCTAGGCCATATACTAGGTTCATATATGACATGACTTCTGCATACTGCCAGCAATGTCAAAAGCGTCACGTGTAGTGATAAACCGACCCGGTGTGCGGAAAGACATAGGTTCGATTCCTGTCGAGAATCATGTCCCACCCTCGTGACATGATGAAAATTACTTCTTTATAATAGAGCAGTTTTCAATAGCGAAGCGCACAATTACTATTTATAGAACTAAAACTCAGACAAACAAACCAAAAGTGACTCTCAGGGGATTCCTAATAAGGAATTTCTATTGTCAGAAATGCAAGAATAAACAAGAATAAATTATAAACTCAGACAAACATGAGTACTGACGTCATTTGTGCGCTTTGCTATTGAGTGTGAAAATTAATTACACAATTGCTTTGGCTTTTCATTGTTACGCTTTGTGATTGGCTAAAAAATCTCGCGCCACTTTCTCGACCAATCAGAAATAAAACCAAAGCCAATCGTGACTTGCTCGCATGCGTTTTCCCGCGCTTGGCGCCGCCGACATGTAATTGCTTCGAGCTCTGATTGGTTCATTGGATTGTTTACGACTGCTGTGATTGGTCAGAGTAATTACTTTGGTTTTGGTTTTACCACACTCAATTGAAAACTGCTCTAATCAAATATATACTTAGGAGATTATATCAGATATTGATTAGAGCCAAAAGATTCAATACCTCAACAATTGTCCAGTAAGTACAGTAGAATCCCGATAACTCGAACAGTCAAGGGAAACAAAACTTTTGGAGTTATTGAGGAAGAAGTGAAGCAAACGAAACTGTGTATGGTTTCTGCCACCGAGTCATTCCACAAGAATTCTCTTGTAATCGTCCTCTTGGTAATATTCATGTAAAAACGTTTATGAATAATGACCCAATGTACCCATATTATTTCCTTTTTCAATACCATTTGTCAAATATTGTTGGCTAGACAGCTAGAAATAGTTTGCTTCTTTCCAAAAAGTACAGCTTCCTTTAAACATGTTTTGGCAAAAACAAAATGCAGCGAAATAAACTCGGTGAACTTTCAGGACATCAAATGTTCGCGTTTTGAGGAGATGTTTTAATGCTTTTTTTAATTTAATGTTGCTAAAAAAATCCAGTTATTAATAAGCATTATTATTGGAAATGTTCAAGAAATTCTCCAAATTCGCGAAAATTAGTGTCACGAAACATCTCTGTTCCAAAATCGCGAAATAAAAGTGTTGCGAACATTTCCTGAAAAAAATGCTGACCAATCAGCAGGGAATCAATTAGAATGTTACTTTTTTATCATGGACAAGTTCAGCCAAATAGTGTATAATTAGGACCGGATATCCAAACCTCCGTCACGGTAGTGCTTTCCATTGCGTTCTCGTCGTGAATTATTAATGACTTTAGAAATAAAAATTGAAATATTAGCTGATCTTGTATAATGAAATTTATAATTGCACTCGCACTCATATATAAAATCTTAGCTCACCTTGAGAGATAATTCAAGATCAGGAACAATAACATGAGGACTGGTGAGAAAGCCAGGAGGAAGGTTTGCAGCGACAGCTTGCTCGGTGATGGTAAGCCGAGACCACAGTCTCACTGCTTCCAAGAATGGCTGTGTGGAGCTACAACATACATTTATACGTTTAGCTCAATAAATTAGTATTAGCCTTTCACTCCCCGCAGAGTGAATTATGGAGACTTGAATTGAAGTTCCAACTTTTGTTTGACGAAATCCTATGATGTGACCATTCAAATGCAACATCTTAAGCTCTTCTTTTGCATGGAACCATTGGTTTTTCAATATTTTACTAAATTAAATTTCTCTTGATTTTTGATGTTTGGCACTCGAGAATGCAGCGATAGAATTGTGGCTGATTCATTAACCTCTACTGAATTTGGGAAACCGATTTATAAGTGATCACTGCCTATGGGAGCCCAACCAAACTATGTCAAAATACTCACTAAATAAACTGGACGAGTGAAGCAGTAGCTCCGTAGACTGAAAGTGACTATTTAAATAATCCTTAAATAAATATTTTCAAAATCAACTCTAAAGACCCGAGCAACCAGACATTTGTCTTGATGCTAATAAGACAAAACTGCTCCGTGTAACAGTAATGTAACGTTATGGAGACATTCTAGATTAGGCTCGCCACAGGACTTCGGGGTTAGACAGAGAACACGTGTTGTTGTTATGGGAGTAGAAAGTCGGCCAAATTGTAGTCGTACGCGTTGTAAATCTTTGCCGTTCTTGTTATTGGACTTAAAGACGATTACACTAACCAAACGTTACACTTGTGGCAGCGGTGCGATACTGCCGATGGAAATGGCCTCGAGGAAAGTTCTGGAAGACGTTATCGAACGGCTAACCACGCAGATGAAGCTGACGAAGGCAACCTTGAAATCGACTCGCGAAGAATTGCGACTTTGCCAGGAGAGCCTTCAAACCCAGGAGAAAGAATACAAGCGAGTCGTCTGCCAGATTGGCGAACTGAAGGAAAGGGAGTCAGAGCTAGTCAGTGAAAGGGACGACGCTGAAGAAGCTGCGAAGAGAGCTTCGAAGAAGGTATCAGAGATGGGAGGCAAGCAGCATGTTTTTAAGGACAGTCGGTGACGCCGTGAAACCCGTTTATAGACCAGTTCGAAGCTTGTGCGAGGATGCGCGGCTGGAGTGACGAGGAGAAAGCAAACCAGTTGATAGTTAGCGTGAAAGACAGAGCGCGGGTGGTGATGTCCCAGCTCTCATCGAGCGACAAGAGTTCTTACGACAGCATGGTCGAGGCTCTACGCAAGAAAATTGGTATGCGCTAGGTACCAGAAGCCGCCAAAGCCACACTCAAGGCCCGACGAAGGACTTACTTAACTTGACTTAATCCTCTTAATTCCCTGGGGAACATAGGGCTGCAACCACACTCTTCCAGCGGACTCGGTTCCGAGAAGTCCTCTTCAGTTCGGCCCATGTCGTTCCGGCGGCCTTGATTTCAGCGTGCGTACTCCTCCGCCAGGTCTGTCTTGGCCGGCCCACTTTGCACTTTCCCTGGGGGTTCCAATCAAGGGACTGCCTGGTGACATTCGCTGTTAGCTTTCGCAAAGTGTGTCCGATCCAAGTCCATTTCCTTTTCTTGATCTCTTGCTCGATGGGGGTCTGCCTTGTGCTCTCCCAGAGGTCCTCGTTGGATATCACCTCTGGCCATCTGATGTTGAGGATGTTACGTAGGCATCTGTTGATGAAGGTTTGCAGCTTGTGAGAGTTCGCCTTTGTAGTGCGCCATGTCTCCGAACCATAAAGTAGAACTGACTTCACGTTGGAGTTGAAGATCCCGATCTTATTGTGTCGGGACAGTGCTGAGGATCTCCAGAATGGGCGCAGAGTGCGAAAGGCATGCCTGGCTTTATTGATGCGGCTCTTGATGTCTTCGTCCGTTCCCCCGTCCTTGCTCACTACACTGCCAAGGTAAACAAATTTGTCAACCTCTTTGATGACTTCCTGGTGTAGTTTGATAGGGGTTTGCTGTCTGTGGTTAATTCTCATGACTTCAGTCTTGCCTGTGTTGATCTTGAGCCCAGTTTTCTCGGCTTCATCCGCAACACTGTCCAGTTTTTCCTGGGCGTCTTGACGTTTATGGGAGAGGGGAGCGATGTCATCAGCGAAGTCCAGGTCCTCTAACTGTGTGGTGAAGGTCCACTGGATCCCTGTCCTCCTCCCTGTTGTCGACTGCCACATGACCCAGTCAATCACCATCAGGAAGATTGTTGGTGAGAGAATGCAGCCCTGCCGGACGCCGGTCTGTACAGTGAATGGTTCTGTCAGTTTCCCGTCGTGGATTACCTGGCAAGTGGCATTTTCATAGAGCTGCCGGATGATGTTGACGAGCTTCGGTGGGAAATCCGTAGTGGTGCATCAGCTTCCAAATGACCTCTCTGTCGACGCTGTCGAACGCCTTCTGAAAGTCAATGAAGACGCTGTACAGTGGGGTCTGCCACTCCAGACGAAGGAAGGTGGGAGAAATTTTGCTAGATTTAAGCATTGATATTAAACGCCTATGTGGAGAGGCTTACCCGACCTTGAGTCCAGCTAGCTTGGAGCAAGCTTGCATAGATCATTTTACTGATGCACTCGGGGCGTCACTTGCAAAAGACGTGATCCGTTCTAAACCATCGACATTAGATAAAGCCCTGTCTGAATCCTTGGAGCTTAAAGCCCTGGAGCAATTAGAATGAGAGAAAGGGTCGTGAATGACGTGTCAACCCGTGGGGAAGAGGCCTACCCAATGCAAAACCCACACCTACCCGGCAGGGCCCCGGAGCATTCAACTATGATGGCATCAGCTACAGCAAATGCAGCAGTGGTTAATGCCATTCCTTCAAGTGGTGTTCAGGCCTCCCCATTTCAGACAAGCCGGTGACGGGGTGGGAAGATGCTGGTCATGTGGGTCCGCGTATCATTTCCAGAGGAATTTCCCGCAGGGAAACTACCGCAGGGCGGGGGACAGATCGTAAACGTGAGTCGCTCCCCGCCCGGAGACCAAGTGCCTGTGATACGAATTAGCTCCGTCCAACCTAAGGTGTTATTAGTTGATTGCAAGATCAATGGGACCCCTGTGAGTTCAGTACTGGACTGTGGTAGTCCCATTTGTCTTCTGAGTAACGAAGTGTTCAAGCTTATTAGTGTAGGTGGGACTCTGGGGAAGGTCGAATCCAAGGTTGTGGCTGCTGAGGGTTCACAACTAGACATCCTGGAAATTGTGGAACTGGATGTGACTCTTGAGGGTGTAAGAGCTAAACAGCTGTTCTATATCTGTGACAACCTCAAGAAGAGTACCCTAATCGGGGTGGACTTTTTAAGAGACAATGGGTGTGTTGTCGACTTTGCCAATGGAACTCTTCATACTGGGAACGCCCCGGTGAAGCTGCGAGATGAATCAAGTTGGGAGGTGCACAGGGTCTCTTTAGTAGAAACTGTTACTATATAACCAGACAGGAGAGTTGATCTCAATTGCCAGCCTAAAGTGACAAATTTGGATGGAATTCAGGGAGTTCTAGAACCCATGGACAAATTCTTCGAAAGGTTCCCAGTTGCAGTTCCCAGTACTCTATACTTTGTCAATAACGGATCAGTCCCAGTTCGCTTCTATAACTATTCCGCCCGACCGGTTACCATCTACAAGAACACTAGTGTGGGGGAATTCTGTCCAGCAGTAAAGAAAGGCCAAGCAGTACCCACTGCTCGAAATTACAGGGTTGAAACCACCTCAGGCTACAGCGATGAAAGAACACTGAATTGCAACGCATTGTCAGTTGAGACAGAGCTGAGTTGGGATGAGGTTGAGGAGATGAGGCAACCATTCCCCATAGACAATGACCAGATAGCAGAGGAGCAGAAGATGTGTGTGTGTGGAAAATCATGGCCAAGCACTCTAAAGCGGTATCCAGAGGGCCACATGACATTGGCCACTACACGAAGGCACAACTTCGAATAAATTCTGGGTCTGCGCCCCTTCAAGACTACCCTTGCGTCGCTTTTCACCGCAACAAGAACAGTACATAAGCGAAGAAACTCAGAGGTTACTGGAGAGAGATGTGATAGAACCGTCTACCAGTCCTTGGAGTGCACAAGTTGTCTTAGCCTCCAAACGGGACGGCTCGTACCGTTATTGTGTGGATTTCCGCAAAGTAAATAGTATCACTGCCAATGAACATTACCCTGTTCCAAGGGTGGAAGATATGATTGATACCCTAGCTGGAGCGACATTTTTTTCAACCCTGGATCTTATATCTGCCAATCATGCATTTGAAATTCACCCAGACGATAGAGAAAAGATAGCCTTCTCTACCAAGCAAGGGCACTGGCAGTGGAAGCGAGTCCCCTTTGGGCTTTGTAATGCAGCTCCTTTCTTCGTTCGCCATATTGCAAGTGTATTAGCTGGAATGACGTGGGGGAACTCTTGGCATTCTTTGACGATGTTCTTGTATTTAGTCCCACATTTGCCAAGCATTGCGAGTCATTGGATCGTGTTCTCAACCTCATTGAGGAGGCTGGATTGAAATTGAAGCCGGAGAAATGCCGCCGATTTCCACAAAGTGTACCATTTGTTGGACATGTGCTGACGTCGCAAGGGGTGTCCACAGACCCAGAAAAGGTTTCTGCCGTAAAATCATGGCCACCACGAACCAATGTGTCTGAGTTACGTGTTTTTATGGAAAAGATCGGTTACTACAGAAAGTTCATACCAGATTTTGCAACCCTCGCAACACCTCTCTTCCGCCTTGAGGAAAAGGGTCATAATTTTGAGTGGTCCAACGACTGCCAGACGTACTTTGATACCCTAAAACAAGCCCTTTGTGAAGCACCAGTCCTCGCATTCCCAAGATTTGATCTTCCATTTGTCCTAGACACCGACGCTAGTACAACTGGTGTGGCCGCTGTGTTGTCCCAAGTGCAAGATGGCGAGGAACGCCCAATTGCATACGCTGCTAAAGCCCTGGCTAAATCACAAAAGAAGTGGCCACCGACCAAGATTGAGATGTATGCGCTGGTGTTTGGAGCAGAGGCGTTCTACCCCTATTTGATCAACAAGAAGTTCACTGCACGTCTGGACCATCGATCGTTAGTGTGGCTGCAGAATTTTAAGCAACCCAGACCGAAAGAAGCCCGATGGCTTGAATACCTCCAACAGTTTGACATGAAAATAGAGCATCGGTTAGGACGTCTCCATGCTAATGCTGATGGGCTGTCCCGTCGACCTTGGCGAGAAAACCCCATGGCCGACGTGTCGGACGAATCAGATATTTCATCTCCTGCACCGTTGATTGTTGGAGCAACTACCACCAATGATGCCACTGCTTCTTTTCGGAACGAAAACCAATCGGAACCCAGGCACCAGCCCCCACTGTGGTCCAATTCTCACCTCAGAGAAGAGCAAACCAAGGACAAACATCTGAGTGCGGTACTCCAGTGGCTAAAAGCAGAGAAGAGACCCCCGAGAGAAAAGATGAAAGGGGCCAACCGCCATATGTGGTCTCTTTGGGGTCAATACGAACGGTTTCTGTTACAGGATGAGGTGCTGTACCGGCGATGGTTTGACGAGAAGACAGGGCGTGAGGGTCTTCAGTTGTGTGTTCCACAGCATTTCAAGGGCGATCTGCTGCAGGGGTTACATGACCATTGCAGACACTTAGTACGTAAGACTACAGACAATGTACGAAAATGCTTCTACTGGTTTGGCCATACAGAGGATATTGAACTGTAGTGCCGTACATGTCATACATGTGGCTCCCGAAACGGGCCTATTCCACGACAGAGGGCACCCATGGAATCTATTAAGACGGGCTATCCACTGGAAGGGATTCAAATCGACATTCTTGGACCACTCCCGGAGACCAACGGAGAAAACAAGTTTGTTGCTGTTGTGGCGGACATGTATACAAAGTGCCTGGAGCATATGCTTAACCTAACCAAGAAGCTGAGACCATCGCGCAAGCTGTTATGTACAACTTTGTGTGCCGTTTCGGTTGTCCTCGTGGAGTGCTTAGTGACCAGGATAGTAATTTTGAGTCTCGGACATTCCGCGGGTTATGCAGCTTAATTGAGTCAGTCAAACAGAGAACAACACCATACCACCCTCAGTGCGATGGGGGGGGGGGGGGGGGGTGTAAGGCTCAACCGGACAGTTACCAGCGTCATTGCTAAGATTGCTGATGAACACAAAGAATGGGATCAGTTCCTTCCTAAGGTCCTTCTGGCATTGCGAGCATCATCACACGAAACAACAGGCTTCTCTCCAAGTATGCTTATGTTTGGCAAGAAACTGAGGTTGCCTATTGACGCAATGAGGGACGAACCTCCGTTGGATCGACCTCCTGATCACCCGTCGTTCGTCAAGAAGCAGCATGAAATCCTTAACGAAGTACGGAAACAGGTGGAAGAAAATTTGAAGGTCGATCTCCGTCACCAGAAGGATGTGTATGATGCACGCTGCAAGGGAAGCCCCAGACCTTATCAAGAAGGTGACCTGGTGTGGCTGGAGGAGAAAGCTGTCCCCAGGTGGATGTGCCGGAAATTCCACTGTCCCTGGTCCGGACCTTGGCGAATAATCAAGGTCATATCGGATGTCACTTACAGAATAACTTGCGAAGAAGCGGCTCCCGCAAAGGAAAGGCGAAGGACGAGATTGATTGTGCACTTCAATCGCCTCAAACCGTACTGCGTGAGGCCTGCTCAGCTTGAGCCGACATTGGATGATATCGAGGAGGCCAGAAGTCAACCTGCCGGTCTGTACACTGGAGATGATTCAGGTGAAGATGCAGAACATGTCGCGATGGAGTCACCTGAGGCTCTTACCACGGATCCCCTTCCCACGGGTCCAGAACCAACGGAGAATGCAGAGGTAACTTGTCATGAATTTTATCAGCGTCCTGATCCCGAGGAAGTAGCAAGCACTGTTAACATTAGAGGCTCAAGTCCCGAGTCTCCCACATTTGCCTGGACCCAACTCCAACAGCGACCTTGACGATCAGCCAGGAACCGACGTGCCCCCGCCTGGGCAGGAGAATGTCTCTTAGGAGAGGACTATGACAATGCCTTCCCTCCACTAGGGGGAGGGGGTGTAACGTTGTTATGGAGACATTCTAGATTAGGTTCGCCCCAGGACTTCGGGGTTAGACAGAGAACACGTGTTGTTGTTATTGGAGTAGAAAGCCGGCCATATTGTAGTCGTACGCGTTGTAAATCTTTGCCGTTCTTGTTATTGGACTTACAGACGATTAAACTAACCAAACCTTACAGTAACAAAACAAAGTAATAAAACACATATTTGAAAAGTCATCTACAGGCTTTATTGTTCTACTCAAATGAACTTTGTTAAAGCTGGCATTATAAAGCATACACTTGCCCAATGTAATATCCAAAGAACTTCGCCAAACGACACAAGTGTTTTTGCAACTTTCGACGCAACGCTGACGAGAGCATTGCGACACAAATTAGTTAAGTTGCTAATTTCATGTTACTCGCCTGCAACTTGTCTCGAAACGTTGCGAAAAGTGGAGACGTTTTTCTAAACTCCAAACGCAATTTTTACGACCATGTTACACGCGCAATTCGAAACAACAATTATCTCCTGTAACAGCATCTTAACCCATTCACTCGCAAGGTCAATTATGGAGACATGTAGTGTAGTTTAAAATTTCTGAGTCTGTCGATGAAACCCTATGGCGTGAATCTTCAAATGAAACCTCTTCGGCAGTACTTTTGCATGGTACCATTTGTTTTTCACTATTATTCTTACAAAGTGAATTTTTTTTTGAATTTTGACTGGCATTCTTGGGAGGTAAAGGGTTAAAGGGTAAACAGAGTTGACTGACTTACTCATGTGAACTCTGAGTCACCAGGTTGAAGTCTCTACTGAACTGGCCCAGGCTTGCGTTATTAGGCCCAAGGGAATAAAGGTAAAACGCCTCTTCTTTCCCCACTAACCATTCAGTGGCCATCAAAGAAGCACTGTTCGAATGTCGTGAACTTTTGGTTGATTTTTCTGAATCAAAGTAAAAGTACAGAAAAAAGAAACGTCATATTCACTACACTTTTTTCAACTTCAATTTGTTAATTTGTTAAAGATACAATTCAAACAAAAGTTAAATTGTATCACAAATTATCATACATGTATCATGAAGCCTTTACAATTAGTGCAAATATAACACGTTATTACACTAAACATATTGCTTTTTTGACGTTCTCGTTGCCGTTGCCGTTGCCGTCGTCGCCTTGCTACGGGTCCGCCTATTAGTCCCCTAACGTGTGCCTTTATGGCAGTGGACATCCTACCTGCAAATATAAATACATTTCCAATCTCATATCCGCACTGGAAATTCTTTGCATTGGAAAATGTATTCTCGTCACTACTAGTCACATCACCAACAAGAAGCGTTGATAAGGTAAATTTAGCTTCCTCGTGCCATGGGAGAGGAGGGCCAAAATCGTGAATGGTTGACTTTGTGCCATCGACCACAGCAAGAAGCTACAACAAAAGTGTGTAAGAGTTAGTGCACCATAACACTTCTGTCTATGTACTATGATATAAATTCGCATGACTAACTTAAATTAACATGATCGACCGATTATAGGCCAACACCCAAATAATAAAGATGAGAAAGCCAAGGATGTCGAACATTTAAAACGGAAACTCAAACAATTCTCCATAGTTCTCCGCAACAGAACAACCCGAAACAACAAGAACCTACCTTTGAGGAAGGCAAACTGTCGCCTTCCAAGTCCTTCTGATCGTCGGCTGACAATTTAGGCTGAATAAAGGAGATGACAAGATGGTGCCACTGTCCCCTTGTTAAATCAGGAAGTCGTAGGACTCGTTCTTTTAACACAAGTAAGGGACTGCTACTGCCTTTGTGGTTCTTGGTCCATCTAAATTAACAAAATTGTGAACTAGAAATCAAACACTCCTGTGAGCCAACACGTGAACACAAAACAATCTTCGGACCCTCCCCTCTCCAAGGCGTTTTGCTCAACCGACCCCCTCTCCCCTGCGTCCAACTTCCCACCCTGCCCTCCCCCCAACACCGTCCGCATGGGTAAAAAAAGGTGACAATTACATATCGTGGGCTCAATGATTACAGCCGATCGACCGAGTGAAAATGTGCATATTTCCCCTGTCTGCTGTTACTCCTTTAAAGCTTCCCGTATTCACGAGTTAAAAAAAATACACTGACTCCAAATGAACAAACAGATGCAATATGTCACTTCTAAAAATACCATAATACTCTTTACAGTGCAGGTTTAGGTGGTGCTTGATGTAAGCCTGATTTTTCCTTTTCGTGCTATGCTTCAACTTCTTGGGAATTTGCATGCGGTACACATTTGTATACGAACACACAATGCTACGTCCTAGCGTTTCCACATATACTCTGAATGCCATTGTGCCATTCTCACAAATGAGACTTGAATAATTACACCCCGGTGAGGCTGTGCCTGCACATAAAAGGTTATTATGGTATTTTTCGAAATGGGCTATGTGGTCTGATAAA
Source organism: Cladopsammia gracilis (assembly GCA_022457155.1). Taxonomy (NCBI): domain Eukaryota; kingdom Metazoa; phylum Cnidaria; class Anthozoa; order Scleractinia; family Dendrophylliidae; genus Cladopsammia; species Cladopsammia gracilis. The sequence goes on from JAJGOT010000025.1 coordinate 2,631,383, forward strand.
TGCTAAGAGCAACAGACAGATGAAAAATTAGTTCAGTTCACTTCAGTTGTTAACTGCACTTCTGTTCGGGCCCGATACAAAATGCCCGTCATAACGAGGTGGTCGTATTAACTGGTTGGTGGCAGATTCAATCAGTGTCGCAACCTAAGTGTCAGCCTTCTCAAAATCAGTTGGCTGTAGCCTCAATCAGCCGCCCCCTCTAAAGCAGCAACTGCGTCTGTCCACCTTGGCTGTCACTTTAAAAATACTGCATATCATGCTAGGCAAAAGAATGTCAATAAAAACCTACCTGACAACAATACATCCATCGGAGGGTATGATCCACACTTCTAACAGCCTCCTACCAGAACCAATAGAACACAAGTGAACAATTCGTTCCTGCCTTGACAGATTAATCCTTTCACCTGCGCTGCCCACCTGCCCAAAACAACCGCTGTTTGCAAGTGTCGCACCAGTACCAACATCACTATGTTGGCTAGGGCAAGTCAAGCACAGCCACATGGATAAGCTTAAACCTCTCTCCGAACGGGGCAGGCTACCATGAAATGGTAACTGGACGGCCCATACAAAAAACGGCGACGGCAATTGCGACAATCCTTCATACTGTACCACCTCAGTTAGTTCAATGTCACCAGAATTTCCCGCCATGTTGGGGCTTCCAGTTTGCTTGCGTGCAACCCGTTTGGTACTTCCACGGCGCTTCCCTCCTTTAACTAACGACTTTGGTCTCCTCTGGGATCTTTTCGGACTTTTTTCAACACTCTCAGAGAGCACCGATCTACTGGGTGAGCTTCCAAATTGGAGGCTTTCATCTTCACCAGATGCATCGCCATTGCTTTGTTGTGGAGATATAGGCTTCCTGGGTTGGGGATAAACAACAAACATGTATAGATGATAAGGTAAGTACAATGGAACTTTGCAAACAATTCTCGACCAATTGTTCTCAAACACATTAAAATCCATGACGAAAAAACAAAGGTAATCACTACTGTTCGGTAGTGTATTGTTCTCCCGAAGAGTATCAAGCCAATGGTGTGAGACCTTACGACAGCTGCTACATCGCCCCTACTGTTTTTTCAACCCACTTCTCGGCATTTGGATATCCTGATCAGTGAAACACTCTTCCTCGTGTTTGATATATCACTTCAAATAGTGAATTCCTTTCTTTCCTTATCTCTTTCAAGTGACTATCTCAGCTAGGCAAAAAAACATTTGTTATGAATGGTTTCGTACAAACGATTTACAACCGTATGTGAATTCTGTTAATTTGGGTAGTTAAAAAACACACGCCAATGTTAAGCGAGTAGTATAGTATGGTAAAAATTCATGCACTTTAACGCGAATTAAGATGACACTCACAGGGACGTTTTACATGAGACACAATTTCTTGCATGTTTCATTTCGCACCAAAAAATGAATGCGTTGTAGTGGGTGCAGTTCCAACTTTTTTTATGGAACATGTTAAATGCCATCAGCAATGCAAGGTTTTATCCTCATAATTATAAAAACTAAAGCAATGCTATTTACAACAAGAGGCTACCCGGTAGCCTGTACTCGTACCGGTAATGTACGTTACTTGCGGGGAACACTTATGTAACACAACAACAGGCAAATAAAACCAAAATTAGTTTCGCTTCTGCTTGCATGCGTGCGTATTCTCGTACCCAGAAATGTCCCAGATCTAATGCGATGCACAAATAACAGACGAAAACAAAAAGAATAAAATGAAAAATGGAGAGCAAACTTTACCTCGTTGCCGTATCCGTCACGAGTAAACAGCAACAAACAATAAAACCCAAACTTGTTTTGCTTTTGCTTGCAAAACGACGCCACCGAATCCCAAGTATCGCAGGCTCAAAATTTTCTCGCAGCGCATGCGTACGTATTCTTGTACCCAGATCTAACGCGATGCACAAAAGTAGATACGAAAACACGGAGGAAAAGAAAAAAAAACGAAGGCCAATCCTTGACTCGTTGCCGTACCGGCACGAGTAATAAACCTAGGGAGGCTATTTCTCTTGCCTTTTGCTTCTGTTTTTAGGAATAGTCTTTATACTTTGAATTGCTTTTACATGGAATGAGTTCGTTTTCAAGACAATATATAAATAACCAAACCAAAACTTTGCAGCAGGCCTCGTTTTGAAGTAGAGGCGAAAGGCAAAGTTCTCATATTTGGCAAAACACTTACGTTTTAAGACGTTTCCTTCCTTTCAACTGCCTCCGTTTTCCACTGGCCACTTTTGTAATTGTTACTAATGCAGACCTCCTTTCAACTCCCTTTACAAAGCAAGGGAATGACATCACAAAGGCTGGCCCAGTATGGATGCTGGCTTTGGCAGCAACTTCTGACAATGCCGCAGACAACAATTGCTGAACACAAATAACAAAGTTCAAAGAACTGTTTCATTAGACAATTCATATTCATGTTCTCGGTGTTGAACAAGAACGATAGCTTGCAGTCGCCGCTCATTCGGGACATGAGCATGAGCCTCCACTGCAAGCTTGTACCAGTTCAATAACGAGAATACGATTATTGTCTATATTCGTAAACCTAAATTTTAATACTTGCATTACACACTACACTGACACGATTATTGTGAGTAGTACCGCTGCTGCTATCGTGTGCGTTTCTGTCAAGAATAAGCTGCATGCTTTCAATCAGTGAGACAAGACATTGCAATGTATAGATGTAATACATTGTAATTTCAAAATATGAGCAACAGAACCGAGTCATTGTAAATATATTTCTACAATTTTACTGTAAATTAATGTTATCGAACTTTAAAAAGACCTGAATAGTGATCAGGCTTATTAGCATTCGTATCAGTATTGTATCAGGATTTACAAACCTCCATTAAATTCTCATTTTACTTTTAAAATTTCCCGGTGAATTATTAAGCAAGTTTATTGCGTTCAACGAAGTAGGGTGTAAGTCTTATCTTGCTGTCTTCGAAAATAAGCCAAAAAAAGTCCTTTGAACGAATATAAGCCCAGGGCTTAATCAAGTTTAAAATTGTCTTCGACAAAAGAGGACGCAAGTCTTATCTTGGTGTCCCGGAAAATAAGCTCTCCCTGGAAAATAAGCATTTCCCGAAAAAAAGTCCACAAAGAAGTCTTTTAAGCGATTATAAGCCCGGGGTTTATATTTGGAATTTTACAGTATCTTACCACAGGAGGTTCTGGTGAATTAAACAAAGTAAGAAAGTTCCACAGTTCAGGTGCTCTCATGCTGTAACTTGAAAGACACACAAACACATCCGCAACAAGACGCTGAAGTCCTGATGTAAAATAGAAAATTAGCACTGCTCAATGTAGACAAAGGATAAAGGCTTTATGGTAGCTCAGCTTCCCCCAAAAACTGTCGACCGAAAACTGCCGAAACTGTCGGCCGACTGTTGATCGTTTGTCGGTCGACAGACATTTTGGGGAGCTCTTAGTCAATTTTACCGGCCTCATAAAGCAATTTACTAATATATTTACAAGGATGCAGTGTGTGGAAGCCTCATTTGCCTAATGGCTAACGTGTTGGACTCACTGATAATTCAGAGGTCCAGAGTGTTCTAACGTTATAATAAATATCAGAATACAACCCTCCAAGACCAATATAAAATGCTGCAAAGTGATCTATATTTGTTGTAATGTTTTCTTCCCTCTCAATGTCGGTTTTCAAGTTATATATCAAACACGAGAAAGTGTGTTTCATCAAGATATCCAAACACCGAGAAGTGAATTGAAAAACGAGGCGCAGCCAAGACTTTTTTTCACCCACTTCGAGGTGTTTGAATACCTGATGAAGCACTCTTTCGAGTGTTTGATAAAGCTTCTCAAACTGATCATTACATGCGGAGAAAAGGAGGGGATAAAATCGCCAAAATCTATACAAATTAAGACCGGGTATACAAAACTCCTTCACGGTAGTGATTTTCATTATGTTCTCGTCATGAATTATTAATGAGTTTTAGAAGATTAGATCACAGACTCCCAAATTTCAACATTGGGATGGGGAAAGGCTGACTGTAAATCAGAATACGAGTATACATGAATGTGAATATATGAAAGTCATATATTTGAACTGCGGATAAACATGAGTGAAGTTTGTGATCTTCGCAGTGTGCTCTCAACTTAAGCAGTTGAAAAAGCAACCTGATAAAAATTCAGGCTTGAACGGGATTCGAGCCCATGACCTTGCGATACCGGTGCAATGCTCTATCCATTGAGCTATCAGGTATATTACGAACTCGCAATTGACCATCTATCCATGTGGCTTATTAGCTCAGTGAATAGAGCTTTGCACCTGTATCGCAAGGTCATGGGTTCGAATCCCCTTCAAGCCTGAATTTTTTTCAGGTTGCTTTTTCAACTGCTTAAGTTGAGAGCACACTGCGAGGATCACAAACTTCACTCAGAATACGAGTGTGGCGTAAGGTGTCCCAACTAAATGTTTCTAGAATTATAGCAATCTAACCAGGCAGGGTAGCAATATTGGCAAAGGCTTAGCTTAGAAACAGACGGTCGCAATTTATAAACTGCCATGCCTTAGTTATACGCCGAACATATCAGGCATTAGCAGGACGAGTAGTATAGAAGGGAACAATGCAGTTAACTGCCTTTAGAAATTGTCTGCATTGATTCGGCAATTGAAAAGAAATTTTGGTGACATAAATAACAATTCAACAACCTAAAATAAGCGTCAAATTCAAAGTTATGCTATTAGTTGTCTCCAGAGCCAATGACGAAAGAGAAATCAGTCACTGTCACTAACAACAGTACTTTACGGGACCAAAATCTCACCCGAACAATCACACCTAGACTCCCCAGTTTAACTCTTCCACTCTCAGAGTCAATTATGGAGACATGTAGTGTAGTTCTAACTTTTGAGTCTGTGGACGAAATCCTATGGTGTGACCATTCAAATGAAACCTCTTCTGCAGTACTTTTGTATGGTACCATTGGTTCTAACTTTTGAGTCTGTGGACGAAATCCTATGGTGTGACCATTCAAATGAAACCTCTTTTGCAGTACTTTTGCATGGTTCCATTTGTTCTAACTTTTGAGTCTGTTGATGAAATCCTATGGTGTGACCATTCAAATGAAACCTCTTCTGCAGTACTTTTGCATGGTACCATTGGTTCTAACTTTTGAGTCTGTTGACAAAATCCTATGGTGTGACCATTCAAATGAAACCTCTTCAGCAGTACTTTTGCATGGTTCCATTTGTTCTAACTTTTGAGTCTGTTGATGAAATCCTATGGTGTGACCATTCAAATGAAACCTCTTCTGTAGTACTTTTGTATGGTACCATTGGTTCTAACTTTTGAGTCTGTTGACAAAATCCTATGGTGTGACCATTCAAATGAAACCTCTTCAGCAGTACTTTTGCATGGTTCCATTTGTTCTAACTTTTGAGTCTGTTGATGAAGTCCTATGGTGTGACCATTCAAACGAAACCTCTTCGGCAGTACTTTTGCATGGTACCAATGGTTTTCAATATTTTGCAAAACGAAATTTGGGATTTTTTTTTAATTTTGACCTTTGGCACTCTTGGAAGTTAAAGGTTTAAAGAGACGGTGTCCCGCAGAAATAACGAAATTTTTGCTTACTTAGTTTCCATGTTATATCGCCAAATGCCACCAAATATACAACTAAATTGGATAAAAAGATTTTATAGAGCAAAACAGAAGTAGTAGTTTGGAGACAAAGTGCAGGATTACAAGGATGGAAGCGGATTACAGTCCATCGAATTTGATTTTCTGACAGGCAATCAAGAAATAATTGCAATTCTTGTGAAATGTTGATTTTTTTTAGCCGTTATTTTATCTCTTTAGTTCATATTTCTTTGCGTTCATCATTTGTTGCAATTTTATCTTCCTATTTTAAGATAATAGAAACAAGCTCCTGGACATAATCATGAAAACAGGACATTTCAGTTAGCTAAAAACTGATTATGGTTTATTCTTTCTACAAGAATTTACTTGATATCTTGTTCTTGGTGTTCTAAGAGCATTTTGTGTTTGAAGTAAGATGCTCAGTTTTAGTTCTAGCTCAGTCTGAGACAAAAACATAACAACCGCCACAACAAAGCCCCTTTAAAGAGAAATTTATAAACTTGCCTTTCAAGTGCTGAACTTCTGCTGTCATTACATCATGAAAGCACCCCAGCAGAGTCCCAATAAGTCCCTGTTTAAAAAGTAGAGAACGACAACGGGAATAGGAGTATCAAAGGGCTTTAAGAGCCATCTCGTGAATACGAAACAACGTAAGGTTGAGTCCACAGATTGGTTTTAATTTTCCATACGGAGTTTAAAGTCAAAGAATTGAAGAGTGAAACAGATTTAAAACGATCAAAACATCTTAGCGTAACATAATGTACGCATTGTGTGAAATGAGACTGTCTAGACAACTGAATGACGTAATGCACTGAGAAAAATACAGCAATCATCTTTTTTACACGTAATACACTGGGGAATTAGATATAGGTGCAAATATAATTTTAGTGTACAAAAAAATGCATATGAATATCGCCTATTTTCGCTTTTAAATTTCCCGCGCACCGCCGTTTTGAATATTTATGACGTGTTACGGTTGTCCTATTGTTGCATACAAAAGAACTTCGATTCTTAAAGGCGAACCTGCGGTATAAAAGGGCATTGCCCCACGCCGAATCTAATGCAAATAAGCAAGAACAATATATTTTTCTCATTTGCATGAGTTGGACAGTCCAGCCGCCTTTTTTATCGCGGGTTTGGCTTTAACAATAGCGGCAACCGTAACACGTCATAAATATTCAAAATGGCGGCGCGCGGGAAATTTAAAAGCGAAAATAGGCGATATTTATATCCATTGTTTTGTACACTAAAATTATATTTGCACCTGTTCTTTTAAAAAATTTAAATTTCGACTTTGTTTCCAACAATTTAACGTCAATTTGCTCTGACAATGGAGGTTCCCTTTAACAAATGATGGAACGAGAGAAAATTTACATATCTGTCGGGCCCGTATACTATATCTCGCTCAACGCTTCGCGTATTCACGAGATAAAAATGTAACGATCCTTCCGATCTCCATTACGTGACCATTTACACCCTTTTAATTTCAATGTTATTTCCCATTCCATTGCTACAGAAAACTATGATAAGGATTTGCCTTTTATGCTGCCCCTATTGTATGTTAAAAAACAAAAACATGTCGTACAACCTACCTGATGACAAAGCCTTCGACAATTCTCTTCACTGTCTTTTACCAGAATGAGGAGGCTCTCAATTGCATGATGTACAATCAGAATACTAGAAAATAACAAAAAAAAGGACGATAATTGAAAAAAGAGCGAAAGCTGCAACTAAAGTATGGTGTAAATACCATCAAATTATGTTGAAGCTAGTTAAACACTGCGTAGCACCTCTTAAAATAGAGTAGAACTTGTAATGTAAAGAGTACCTCCCGGTACTATGAAAGAAGGGCCATCATACACAAATGTTTTGACAGCAGCACAATTGTCTCAGAAATCTCCAGCATTCAGACTTTTTTATAGAAATGAAACATCTTTTATTGTTTACAATATGCAGATTTCATAACAAAAATACAATGAAACACGTTAAACAAAAATAATAGAAATTGTCTATGGTGTCACAATTGACAGTGACCTTTTTCCTGTTTGAAAAGTGGGCAATGAATTGAAAACCTTTCAAGAAAACAATTGCCACCCATCGGACGTTTAGGCAATTGACTGGAAACATTGGTATGCCGTTTGGACAATCTTTCTACAATGTTCAAAAATCTTGGGAAAGTGATCATAAATCTTTGGATTATCGTCAAAACCTTATAAAATAACTTGTTATTTACCGGTACCTCATTACACTTTATTTTCGTGACACTTGTATTTCGCGTTTTGGTTTAAATTGGAGATTCACTAAAATTAATACATTAGCACCCACTTTATCGCTTTTTGAAAACATGCGAAAGCGCTTAAAATTTCTATTGAATTCTGCTAAACAAATGTTAGTTAGCATAGAAATATGAAAATACTTTGCACTTTTTGTGTTCCTTTTCTACAGCGACATTAAATTTTTCGTGCTTTTGCGAATATAAAACGCACATTATGCAAATTAGGTCGTTGGACAATTCAGAGTGCTTTAAATATAGGCGTTTTATATATTTATATTTCACGATTTTTAGTCATAAATACAGTAGAGAACACAGAAATAAACGTAACTAATTATTAAGTCCCGATCTTTGGTGAATATGGTAAATATTATGCAAATTAGGTTGTCTTCAAAAGTTAGTTTGGTGATAAGAAACATTTCTAATTTAGTTTGATTTTATTTTTTGTTTTAAACATTTTAAAAAACACAGATTTACTGTCCAAAAGCATTTTGTGGTTTAGTTATTGAAACTTGACGATAAATTAGTTTAGCTTTTAATATGGGACGTTGTTAATGTACTTTGAAATCGACAATGCGTGACCTTTGTCAATTTAATTTGCGTGAATTTGGAGTGTCACACCATGTATTAAACAAATTTGATTACTACCGTTATTCATTCTATTTGGCAACTGGCAAATGAAAAGTAACCATTTGTGACTGAAAAATAAAGGATGCTTTATTTTGCAAAGTACTGCAAGGTCTGTCGGTACCTTACACTTAATCCTCTCGTTGAGTAGGTACAGAGGAGGCAATTACGAACAAACGATCGTGATCTGAATTTGACTTTTGTGTTTCACAACGACACCCAACAATCAACTTTTTCTTTCTCATGTAAGAACGCAGCGGCAAACTGTGAAGACCTGTGAAACTTTAAAAAGTTTCAAGCAACGAAACCCTTGTCTTAACTTTGTTCTTGAATTTACAGATCTCAATATCATTTTCTTTAAAAAGGCTGACAATATAATTCACGGAGCTTCAATGGATTCAGGACCTGTTTACATGGAAGGAGGGTGACGCCGGATTACCCGCTTAGAAGGGTCACCCGGCTTTTTGTCTCTTGCCGTTTTCTGCATGCTTCACATGGCAGACAGGGTCACCCCCTACCCGGGTCACCCTGTCTGCTTGTTCGGGTCACCCGTCAAGGCGGACTAGACTTTTTTTGCATGTTAACGGTCACGCAAAGCCAAGGGTCAGCAGGCTACCGGGCTAAGTTTCAGGGTTTAAGTTAAATTTGAACTAAATACAGGCCAAAATGATAAATTGAGAACCAAACTGTCCCATTTTAATCAATGAACAAGTTTTATTTATCCATTGAAACGTATGTTTTGTTTTTCGAATAAAATAATTATTTTTTTAGTTTGGCGACCGAACGCTCTTAGAACATACTACAAGCATGTGTTCGACTTATTTCTAAGAACAAGGACATTGCAAAATAGTGACTTGAAGATAGTCGTGAAGATAGTCGAACTTGATTATGAAAGGAAAAACATTTATGTTGAGCTTGTGGCATTCGCACTCTTCGACACGCCTCTTTGCATATAAAGGCGAGCTATGTTTTTGCTCGGGACCTACAATAGCCGGGTTACCCTCCCTCCGTGTAAACAGGCCTTTGAAATAATAAAAAAAAGAATCAAGCAGTTGTTTATCTAGTCACATAAACTACTTTATCATTTATTCTTTGAGGAGATAGAAGGGTGTGGGTGTGGGTGGGGGATGGGGGGTGTCTCGGGGCAAAAATAGATCCCTTGAAGAACAACCGGCACACACTTATAGTTGACAGTTATACATGTAGTTGTCCATTTCCTCAACCTCGACCTTAGGGTCTTCTCCGATCCCTGGACAAGGCTGTTAAAATGCAAAAAATATTCTGGCGTCAGTTTTGTCGCGTAAAGCATGATCAGAACGGTTTCAGATGCCACATGTATGATGCCATCATCTGCCGTCTTTACTAACTTAAATTAGGAATTTGGGCAACCGTTCCGCTCCGCTTGAAAACATGACCAGTACGTTGGGTAAAAATCCAATACCGGAGTAAGCTCTTTCGGCAAGACCAATTATAAGTTGTATAGCCGGTCTTAGGTAAAAAAAAAGGCATACGTAAGTGATTACCGCATACGGAATGGGCGTTTTTCAGATGTCACGGTGCCCTAGACCAAGCATGTTTACAATCAAGCCATGTGGCTTGGACTGCGATAAAAAACAGCTTATACTCTCCGCCATTTGTAAAGTGATTGAAGGAATGTTTTTTCGTTCCTCCAGTTTGGGCCTGCCATTTTGTCGACGGGATCGTACGGAAACATGGGTGGTAAAAGGCGGGAAGTGCCCGTGCCCGAGAACGGTGCCCAGATTATGCCGACCTGAATGGGCGTTTTTTTTTTACATTCCGCTTTTGGTGTAATACTGGCTTGCTATTCCCGTGCGCCACAGTTCGTCATATGATTTAATAAGTGGGGCTACGCTTAGCGTATACCAGTATGTTTGTTCAAATCAAAAAGGCCAACCTTGGTTTGATTTTTGTGTGACAAACGGATAGAGTCGATGTGGCTTTCTATTAAAGGGAACCTCCATTGTCAGAACAAGTTGATGTTAAATTGTTGGAAATAAAGTCGAAATTTAAAATTTTTAAAAGAACAGGTGCAAATATAATTTTAGTGTACAAATAAAATTGATATAAATATCGCCTATTTTCGCTTTTAAATTTCCCGCGCGCCGCCATTTTGAATATTTACGACGTGTTACGGTTGCAGCTATTGTTAAGAATTGAAGTTCTTTTGTATGCAACAATTATACAACCGTAACACGTCATAAATATTCAAAATGGCGGCGCGCGGGAAATTTAAAAGCGAAAATAGGCGATATTCATATCCATTGTTTTGTACACTCAAATTATATTTGCACCTGTTTTTTAAAAAAAATTTAATTTAGACTTTATTTCCAACAATTTAACTTTATTTTGTTATTGTTATAACAATGGAGATTCCCGTTAAGTCGGTGCATTGCAGTGAATCAAAGAGCTCGGAAATACCTCTTAAATCGACACACATTTCTGAACGCGACAGGAAACGATCATCATCGTGCTTCTTATTGAATTGAGAGCCTTTTTTGCCATTAGATATTCTTTAATGTTTTTTTAACCTACATCCGGCGGTCATGCAATTACGCAATGATATTTTGCATTCCATATTAAAGCTTAACAGTCCAGCCATCCTTATTTTTTGCAGTGACGGATGGTATCTTGGGATCACTGTTTGCCTTCATTTTGCCAGTTGCCAAATAGAATGAATATAGAAATGACGTTTGTACATGTTACATAGTGTGACACTCCAAATTCATGCAAATTAAACAGACAAAGGTCACGCATTGTCGATTTCAAAGTTCATTAACAACGTCCCATATTAAAAGCTAAACTGATTTATCGTTAAGTTTCAATAACTAAACCACAAAATGCTTTTGGACAGTATATCTGTGTTTGTAAAAGAAAAAAAAATAAAGTTAGAAATGTTTCTTGTCACCGGACTAACTTTTGAAGACAACCTAATTTGCATAATATTCATAATATTCACCGAAGGTCGGGACTCATAGCCATTAAACAGTTCAAAACGTTTATTTGTGTGTTCTCTACTGTATTTATGACTAATATATATACATAGCCCAAGCCTAACAGCGTCGCACTTTGAACAAGCTTAAGTAAGGTGAAACTTAACTAAGGTGAAACTTAACTAAGGTGAAAGGTTGCAAGCACAAGAATTAAGATTGACGAACGGGCTGTTTTCAATTTGAGCAATTCTCAAAAACAGTATTACGCGACCGTCTGCACAGTACATTTTTATATACCGTACAAAAGTTCACAAAAACAACTTTTCTCTGTCTAGAATAACTAGTACCACTAGTTTCCGAATAAAATACAGTTTATGTTTGTCAAAAATTGCCCGAGAAACTGATTTGAAAATCAAAAATTGCAAAAATACACAAACATATTTGCATAAGGCGATGCGAGTGAAGATAGAACTGTACTATAAAATCAAAGTCTTGTTTTGTTTACATAAAATCGCTTTTCAATCTATCTAATGAATGAACAAACACATAAAAATGGACAACACAATCTTCTTTCGAAAAAATTTAAAAAATTTTTTTAGTTATGTAAGGCACTATACGGCACTTTTTAAAAATTAACGATAAAACACCATAATGTTAGTGGCAGCCGTTGAAAATATAGTGTTTTATCGTTAATTTTTAATTCATGTAACCCACCATAGCGCACTATCGATAAATCATTATAATTTAGTGACACATGTTATATTATTGACGAAATGTCGATAATAAAATGTCGTCACTCCATACTATACGGTATATATTTTAATCGATACTCATTGTTAACACAGCACAGTTTGAAGAAAAAACTTCATCTTCTTCGCTTTCTTCAGGTATTGTTAGTGGTGAATTTTGGGGGTTAACATATATATCATGTACCTTCACTTGAAATGAAACTTCTTCTTTGCTGATATAAATACTATCAATTATCAAAGCCATTTTGACTTTTTCTAGCTTTCTCATTGCGATTCTTGTTAAAATTTTATCACTTTGTTTTGAATATTTTAGTAGTTTAACATTAAACATTGTAAAGTCGCGCACCCGAGCCAGAAGGCTCATAACGGCCGGAGCTTAAACCCGGTTTCTATAGCATGAAGCGACTAGGAATATTGCTACTCCCCCCTGGATGGGATGCTAGTCCATCGCAGGGTTACCCCCAGCATTTTGTCGCCGGTACCCATTTATACACCTGGGTGGAGAGAGACAGTGTGGAGTAAAGTTTCTTGTCTAAGGAAACAACACGACGGCAGAGACCAGGCTTCGAACCACCGACCTTCAGGTTGAAAGTCCGACGCGCTAACCACTACACCACCGTGCCGCCCAGCATTAAACATTGTAGGATATATTAAACCCCCAGTAACTCTTGTACCCATACCTTCAAACTGAAAACCATAAAAAATACCTGTTATTTTATTAGCTATTTTTTCACCATAAACACCTTTTAAATGCTGCCTACAAATGTCTCTAATAAAAACCATACAATCAACAAACTTTTCTTCTTCTTCCGTTGGCATTCGACCACCGTATAAGCGAACAGGAATGGTGTAACCAAGTAGTTTACTACTTTCATTTCTGACAATATGTCTCTTTTACACCATAAATTCGAAGAAATGGTGAATCGAATGGACCTTTATAGGTGTCAATTTTAATTATTTCAAAATCGGTTTTGCTGTTTTTCATCGGTTTATGGAAAATAATATTTGATGAATATTCTAAAACTTTTGAAGGATTCATATTTGTTATATTACCATATTTATTTTTTAAGACGATTTTTTTCATTTCTAGTAAAAGAAATGAAAAATATTCAAATATTCAAGCTTCTTCATCATCGCTTTCTTGTATCGATAATAACGATTCTCGTTGAGGTAACGGTTTGAAATATACCTCATGAACCTTTACTTGAATTGAAACAGCTTTTTCACCAATGTAAATACTATCAATTATCAAAGCTAATTTCACATGACAATATGAATTAAAATAATCGAACGGTTCGACTCTTTTGTTTCCTTTTGTTTTGAATAGCGTTAAAAATTTATCAGACTTTTCTGAATAATTGAGTTTAGCATATAATATTGGTGGATTATTTCCTTCCTTGTAATATAAAAGGTGATTTAATTTATCAGCTATCTCTACACCACAAGCCTCTTCTAAGCGCTTGTAACAAAGTTCTTCAAAATTTTCCAAAGAAATATAAAACTCATTTTCTTCCGGTGTCGGTTCATCGTCTTTGGACCATAAACAAACCGGAATAGAATAACCAAGTAGCTCACGAGTTCCGTCTTCTTTTTTTTATTCGTGGCGAAGCACACGAGTTGTAAATCCGGCTTTGACTTTTCTTATTTTTTTTCGTGTCACATTAGCGCATGCAAATTTATGCACGCATATTTAAGTCTATGTCGACGACTATATGGCTTTCGGCCATGAAATACATACCCGTAAAATCTCTCCGTGTGTTGACTCGAGAAGCAAGATAAAGAACTACAGCGTACAATTGCACATTTGCAAGACAATTCAAGGCGTTCATCGATGGATAGGACCGTTTGATATTGTGTTCGCCGCTTATTCCTGTGAGATTTTTGCGTTGGCAAGTTCTGTGTTTTATATATTAAACTTACCTTTTGCTTAGCGATCGAGCTCCGGGTCGAGCTTATTAAGTGTCAGCTACTGAATCTAGTGAATGCAGTGTAGTCTTACTTTTAAACCCGTGTATACGTGAAAGCATGATGAACGGGTTATCGGCAACGGTGTTTAAATAAAATTCACTCTCTCATTCACTCACTCACTCGCTCCTTCCATCAGCTGTAAAATTAGTGAGCAAATGCTTTGTTACGAACACGTTTCGTAACAGGAATTCAACGTGAATCCAACGATAACAATAATTAATTTGATGTAAACGAATATAGACAACAATAAGCTTACAAATGTTTCGCATTTGGAGTTTTTAGTGCAACATTAAAATCGATCTGAAAGGATTTTGCAACCTAAACACGCGTTCTGATGCGTATCTAGCTTAAAATAATAAAATATATCGAACCGTGTCAGTGTGAAAACGTAAGCTTACGGCAGTATTGCGTTACGCGTTACGCGTTAGCATTTCTTCTTCTCGGGTTGCCTCTTAGGAGCCTTTGATTAGACATAATTTCAAGCTTATGTTTCTCCGTAAAAGCACTCAATTCACTCGGGAATCAATGCTGCAATGAGTTAAAGACGCCACGAGTTCAAGCTGTGTACAGCTTCTTGTCTTCTATAGGTCACACCAAAACTGAAAAGAAACGGTGTTTCAATGACTAAAGGACCTTTTTTATTATCACCATAATCGATCTGTATTTTAATCCTTTGATAATTGTAAAGGTCATTTTTTTATCGGTTTGCTGAAAATAATATCTTCATTACGAACATCTGAAAGAATTGACAGTTGCATGTTGTTATAATTACAAATTTATTTCTTTAAGACCATTTTTTTCCTACCTACAATCCTTGCAACAGCGCTTGTTTTTCCCATGAATGCAGATACCGTTTCCACCGCATTCTTTGCAAGAATATTTTACACGGTTGTGTTCACAAATCTGTTTTCCCGAGCACTCCTTGCAATAGTATTTGTTATTCCGATGAATACAGATTCCGTTTCCACCGCAATCTTTACAAACATGCCGTTGTCTACCATGTTCACAAATCCTTGATCCCGAACACTCCTTACAACTGCATTTATTTTTATCGTGTGGGCAAAGTTGTATTCCAGCTTTTGGCGGCTTCGTAGGTTCTTGTCGTTCAACAGCTTGTAAAGCTTCGATCAGTTCGGCTTTCCGCATCAGATGCCATCCTTTAATTTTCTGCTTTTTTGCCATAGCTTTGAGATCTTTTACCGTTACTTTAGGTTTCAATTCTTGCTTTTCCATTCTTCTATTAAGTACGTTTTATTTTTAAGACCAAATTTTTGATTAACAAGCGCTTTCGAGTCGTTTGTTTCCGAGAAATCGGTCTTAATTTATTCATCTTTTCCGAGAATTGCAGCGCATTAGCATACGTGTTCATCGATGTGTGAAACCTTCTAAGGTGTATGCGCAGTCAGTCGCTCTGTAGCGCGTGACACTTTACACGTACCACATGTGTGAGCGCGATAACTTCTACCTATATAAAAGACCTTTTCGAACCATATATAATGTTAAGTCTGTAATTCGGTAGAACTCAGGGGGGAGATGGTTGGCCACTGTCAGAACCCTGCTTACGGTTCATGCGATGTCAGACCCACGGGGTAGTAGTGTAGTTGAGTCAGTTGACTACGCTCTGGTGAACCAGCCTCGGCCCAACTGATAACAGGGGGGTGCTCAAAGATCTCTTCGGAGAACTTAACCTCACCCAGAGGTATAAAATGGGTGACAACCGCTTTGTCAGCGGGTTAAGTCCTCACTTCGGTGAGGCAAAAGTCCTCACTTCAGTGAGGCACAGAAACAGCCAACCGAGCACCCCCCGACCAGGGTTTTGCAATTTTTTATAAAGTGTCACGCAACTGTCACGCGTGACAAGTAACGCAAGTCGTGGTCATACTATGAACTTTTCCTCGTATCTTTTTTCAACACGGCTATTTATTGTTGGACAAAGATCAATTATAACATCATCAATCAACCTCATATCGCTCACAAACGAATCGTGGTTAAAATGTTTTCCTCGCAGACAAGAACGTAAGTCAACCAAAACTTTCTGATATGTTGTATGTGCGAATTTACTCATTTCAATCTTTCGATTATAATTTTTATAATCGGTGAATGTTTTTATTAACAATCCCGCGCCGGAGATAACCCCCAGTATAACTGGGTTTAATGTAACTCCGCCGGCGATTGTGCCGACTGTGATAAAAGTTGAACTACTCAGTTTACAGAATAGATTCATCCGTTTGAGACGTTTAAAAGTCTTTTTGTAACACCACCACTTCTTGTGATAAAATCTGTAAAGAGCCTTAATCTCCGATAATCTCGTCTCATCGATCGATGTATCGATGTGATTAAATGTAAAAATATCTTGTTTGTGTTTCATATTTTAAAATTTTATTATTATAATTTTAAACATAAAATGATTGCAAGCGTTTTCTTTCTTGTCTCATTTATAAATGAACAAGTTCATAGAACTTTATCTCCTAAATGGTTGAAGGAAACTCGAGAGATCGCTAGAGAGGTTGTAGAAGCGTTTGAACAAGTTCATAGAACTTGAAAGATCCCCTAATTTATTATACGTAGCGTATAATAAATTGTAATTTTGTGTAAATTACCTCGTCTCAAGCCACAGACTTACCAAACATTTATCGATGGTAGTTCCTTGTAAACTTTGTACTCTCACACTAAATTCATCATTTTTTAACAGAGCGATATCGTTAGTCAAGTGACAGACCTGCTTCTTACCACCTTCTCCCCTTCCTACTATATTGTTTATCAACACGGCAATATGAGGGTATGTTTCGAGCGTATCGAGGATGTTAACGCAACATTCTACAATTTTACAATTAACAGGAACCATAACTTCTGGCTCTCCTAAAAATAGAGCAAACATCTGATTCGCAGTTCTCTTGTTAAGACCGTTAATTACAAACGCACCACCGTTGGGACTTGGTGAATTGATAATTGAGTAATTGTTCATATCCAAATCGGTCTGCATAACCATTTTCCTACCCTCCAAAATATAAGGAGTGTCGTAAACACTGGCCGGTACATCTGAGCGGTGTCCTTTTATTCCGTAAATTACAAGGTAAGCTTGAGCTTGCGAAGGCGATGTTGGCGAGCCGCTACATTTTAAATCGACCATAATATATTCCGGCGGTGAAATATGCCACTTATGGAAATTGATAATGCTTCTAGCGTAATTCGTAAAGTTTTTTGTCGATTGTTTATTTATGTTGATAGAAGTCGATTCAACATCGACGCTGACACCTCTCATCGTAGGAGGGATAAATTCAATACAAACGGTATATTCTCCGTCTGGTAATTTATACATATTAAAACCGATTCTTGATGCGTAGCTATTTAACGGGTGTTTGTGTAATAAAAGACTGAAGACTTTTTTGTTTAACGTATGCGGCGACTCCACCAAATCGACTATACCGGTGACGGTTATATCATGTTCGGAAGAGCTTTCGTCAACATTTTCCATTAGGTACCTAAAATCATCTTTCAAATTTGTCGAGGTGGTGATATGCGATTCGTCAACATATTTTTTAAGCTTTTCTTCTAATTCTATCGTGTGAACTACCACATTCCCTATCTTGAGATTAAGATTTCTATCAACATAAGATTTTGGTGTAGGTTAATGATTAAGAGTTGGTGTTGCAATATTGTTGATAGGTTGTGAATTCATATCCAAAATACCGGTCATTGTTCCGCCTGTCAAAGAAAGCTTTTTGGTTGCTTCAGCATCCACGTATCTTTTATTGGCTCCTTGATCGGCGACCGTCGGGTCTTTCACATTATAAACCGTATTGTTACCCATATCCAAACTAGTCTCCATCGGAAACGTCTCTTTGCGGGATAAAAAAATATTCCTAACATCGTTGTAAGAGACAAGATTGTTATAATTTGCCCCTAAATCGTGATAAGTCTGTTGTTTCGATTGGACAACATTGAAACGTTCTTTCAGATCGATATTTTTCACGACCTCATGCGTTGGTTCAGGCGTATTAGGATGAAATTTTTTCAGAGTCACCATATTGACAGCGCATAAATCGTTATCTTCGTCCGTATCCATATTTGTGATTAGTTTTCTGTTCATATCGATCTCTCCGGGAAGAATCAATCTGTTTCCTCGAAGATCTAAATCACCGGTCATATGAGTCGATCCATCAACAAGAATAACATCTGTCGGATTTGGTTTTGTTGATAACGCATTTTCCATCTGATGTTTTGTTATCGCATCATCATTATCAACTCCTTCATCAACATTTACAAGACGTTTTTGTTGAATATCGTAATTGTTATTGACATCTAATTTCAAACCGGTCCCTTGTTGTACTTGTTGATTAAAATTTTTTTATATATTCAGATATTTCATAATTAGTGAATCTTCTGATATTATTAAAAATACCCATACTCTGTTATACGAAGTTATATAATTTTTAAAAAGTCTCATCAAAGTTTTTAGTAACACTTTTCTTTTCTTTGTCTAAAAATAAGAATTCATATGGACCAAGTTTATCAAAAAGAACCGGATCTATTAGATTTTCTTGCGCAATTAAATTTAAATGTTTTTTAGTCGTTGGTGGATACAAAATCATGTGGGAACAGTTCTGCCGTAGTTTCTGGGGAACATCGTAGTAGGACTGGGACAGATAGATCGGGGAAATTTTATGATGTCGACCATCTGTATAATGATTGGCGATTTTGTTTTGAACTGTTTGGGGAGCGTTAATAAGATCATCAAAACCACCACTTTTCTATTATCGATCGGATAGTCTGTTGTATCCATAATATCATCTTCTCCAAGAAGTTCTAAAATATCATATCCAACTCTTTGACTGGCGTTTTCCATTAATTTTTGCAAGTCTTGAATTTTATCCTGATGTTGATTTGGTGAGTATAGATAAATCTTATCATAATAAATGAGCGGCTTTCTAAGAATATGCATTAAGGTGTTTGTTTTTCCACATCGAGTTTGACCAGTTATTAACATACGAAAATCTTCATTAAGAAAATCATTCAGCGAACGATTATTATCGTTATTTTTTATTACATCATAATTTGGTATTTTCATTTTATTTAATAAGGTAGATAAACATTTAAGATTTTACAGATATTTTTTAAATAACTTAAGTGTTTATTTTACAGATATTTTAAAATAACTTAAATGTTTATTTTACAGATAAATTAAATAATCTATTTTAATAAATTATGGATCTTGATAATATCAAAAAATATGCAGATTTAGAATTTGAAGGCTTTAAAATTGCTAAAGCAGTTACTGAAGTAAAGAATGAGGTTAAAAATAAAGAACAAGTTCGCGATGTTGCGATGAGTGATTATTTTAAAACTCTGAGAGAACCGCTAATTGAACAACAGAAAAAAACAGATGAAAAACAGGACAAAATGATTCAGCAATTAAAAGAAAATCAATTGGCTTTGACCAGCGGTTTCAAAGATTTGGTTGAAACCAATAAAGATATTTTAACATTGAATAAAGAATTGCCATTTCCTGGCGGTGACCAACCACCTATACCTGCAATACCTCAACCACCAATGGATGCATTGGCTAAAATAATAACTGCTGAACCAAATAAGATGTTCACAGAAAACGAATTAGAATTTTTAAAAGAAACTTTTCATGAACCTAATGAGCTACTTAAAATGAATGAAGAACAACTAATTGAAACTTATAATGAAGCTAAAGATGAAAACAGAAGTATCGGTATAAAAAAAGGTGGTTTGAAAAGAAGAAAACCAAAAACAGAAGAAGATAAACAAAAACTCGATTATGATCTGAAAATATATGAAAGAACAAGAGATATATTAGACAGATATTGAACAACGATTAAGAATGTAAAATTTTACCGCAATATACAAAACAAAAACAAGGTGAAGGGGTACGCAAGTACAAACAACCAAGACGAAATGCTTATAAAATTCAAAAAAATAATCAATATGGAGGACTATTGATCGACATACCTAAATTAATGAACGATCTGAAATTAAACGCTTATCGCGGTGGAAAATTAATTTATCAAGCTGATGTTGATAAATCTCTGATTAATTTACTAACAAAAAGATATAATCCTAAAACAAAATATAGTATGAACGCTATAAAAGTTTTTAATGATTTAAATATGTTGAGTAATTTACCTCCTCATAAATCATCTGGTAAATCGAAAATGGTCAGTTCAAGTATAGTTTATTATAATGAACCGAACCAATTGGCAGATAGAATGAAGATAATAATCGGTTCAATGGCCGCTGGTAATAATTCTCCTGTTTTGAAAAATGATTTATCGCAAATAAATGATGAATTGTTAAGAATAGGAGCAATAGATAAAACAATTCATGAGAAATTATATAAAAAATATATAATGTAAATAAAATGGATGTTAACAGAACATTAGTTTTCAAATCTATAGATGCAAGAAAACAAAATCCAGATAATAAACCAGGAAATTTTACTGTAAGGTTTACTCCTGAGTTGAGATTGGACGATAATAAAGAATGTTATTTAGCATTGGATCATCTTAGTATGACTGCGAGTTGGCACAACATTCGCCCTGAATATAATAACGACAAACTAAAAATATCAAAAGATAAAGGTAAAACATATGAAACAATTACTTTTCCATCAGGGATTTACGATTACGAAGATATAAATGATTTCATCCACAAAACGATTGGAAAAATACCCAACACGGATGAATATGGAATTAGCGTATTATTTAATCTTACAACTTACAAGGTATTTATTCAACTAAATGAAAATTATCGCATCGATTTTAGTTCGAGTGGAAATTTTGATATTTTACTCGGATTCGATTCGAAAGTTTTAACGAGCAGCGGTTATGGGAAAAATTTCCCTAATATCAGTAACAGCGTCGATAATCTTTACCTAAAATGTAGTTTGTTGAGCGATTCGATCGTTTCAGGAAAGCGAAGCAATACTTTATTCACATTCTCAACAAATACAAAAACAAGGTCTTTACCTTTTGAAATCTACCCAAGAGTGAATTATTTGTGGCATAAGATAAATAAAAAAGATATATCTGAATTAACATTTTACTTAACTGATGATGAAGATAGAAATGTTGATCTGAATGATATCGATATTTCCATAACTGTGGCATTAAAAGAAGTATAATTTTATTTATATAAATTGTTCAATTTATATAAATGGAAGAACAAAGAAGGATTAGAAATTTTGATACAGGAGAAATTTCTTATATTAACTCTGAAGGTAGCGGTTTCTTTGACATATTTACAAAAATCGGTTCCAAATTAACAGGAAAAACAGCGAGTAAATTAGCTAGTAAAGCAGCAGAACAACTCATTGAAAAAGGCGCTGAAAAGGTTGGAGAAAAAGCTGGTGAAGTTCTTGGTGAAAAAATTTATGACAGGTTTTCATCTAAAGGTAAAAAAGAACCACCACAAATATCAGGTGAAACAAAAGGAGTTGAAATTATTAAATTTTTAAAAGAAGAAAACTCTAAAGAAAAGGAGAAAAAAGAAGACAAATATCAATATATTAGAAACGTCGTAAATGATTTGATTTAATTTTAAAAAATATTTCTTCTTATTATAATTCATAATAAGAATGAGTTTTAGAAATCCAGAATTGGTCAAACGATATGAATACGTGGCCTTCGATTTGGAAACACCGCTAATCGATAATGTCGCAAATGATAATAGACAGGTTAAGGATAATTATCGATTCACAGTTGATAATTCATCAGAAGCAAATCCGATCGATTGGTATAATGCATATTTGGAAGTAGATTTCAAACTTGTTACACTTGCTGATAGTGCAACCGGTATAACAGCAGGGCCGAATAATGGTAATCAAGATTGTACTACAACTAATGGTCATACATTTATAAAACAGATACAAGTTGAATGCGATTCGACAACAGTTTATAATAACTCAAGAGCTAATGAAACATCAAACGTACTTTCCCTCTTAAAATATACAAAAAGTTATGCAGATACGATCGGTAAAGATCAATTTTTATATTTAGATTCATCCACAGGAACAACAGAAGCACGACCGGCTCAAGCGTTATATAATGAAGGTTTTGCTAGAAGAAAAATTTTAACAGATGCTGCAGCTGTTTACAAAATATCGATTCCTCTAAATTTATACAGTTATTTTGCAGCTTTCAAAAATATTCTTCACCCAAATATTAAGATAAATCTTCTTTTAGAACTTGAAAACGACAACAATATAACTTTCAGAAAAAATACTGCTCCAGATAGTAAAGTAATTCTGACAAAATTAAGATTGTGGTGTCCAAAAATTATTTTTAATGGCTTAGGTATGAAACAATATTTTGAAAATTATTTAAAACCAAAAAAATGGACTTATTTGAGAGAACATACCGAAATATTACAAACAACATCTGTAAATAACTCCTTTCGAATAAGTACAGGTATTAGGAGACCGAGACATGTTTTCATTTGGGTTGTTCCCGAAGCAAGTTATGGTAATCAGGAACAAAATATATTTACTTTCAAAACATTTAGAATTGGAGCAAATAATCGATATTTTTCTAGAGCACACTTGGTAATAAATAATAACATCCAATATCCTAAATTAGAATTGACATCAGATGAGGAGTCAAGACTTTACAGAGCTTTGTTATCCTACAGTTCCGCTTACAATGACTTTTTAAGCGGAACAATAATAGACCGAGCAAATTTCAGAAATCTTTTTGGAATTATATACTTTGATCTTAGAAACCAAGAAGAAGATGTAAAAGATAGCGTAGTTTCACTTACTTTTAATTATGAATTAAACGGAGCAAATCCAACAAGTTATAGATTAAATGCTTTAGTTTTACATGAAAAAGAAATAGAGTTATACACATCATCTGGAAAATTATTAATAAAAGCGTAAATCTAATTAAAATTATATTTTATAAAATAAAAATGGCAACAACGTATTATGCATATGGAGTAAATTTGTCTCAAGGACAATTACAAAAGTTAAAAAAAGCATATGACGATAATTCAGAAATTACGATAAGGTTAAGTAAGAATAATTTGAAAGGGTCACATGAGTTGATGTTGACAAAAACCCAGATTAATAAGATTAATAAAGCGCTAAAAAACGGTACCGGTACCGGTATCAAAATATCTAAAACACAGATTCGTAAAGCGATAATAAAAGGTGGAAGTTTGTGGACTTCTTTGTTGTCACTCGGTACAAAGTTGTTACCTTTTGCTACAAAAGCAGCTACAAAAGTAGTACCTCATTTAGCTACAGGAGCGCTAAGCGCTTTAGGAAGTCTTGGAATCGATAAGATTTTTGGTAAAGGAATTACAATACCGTTTAATTTTCTTCCTCAACTTGCAAAATTAAAAGAATTAACACAAGGACAAATAAATTTATTGAAAAAAGGTATACAAAGCGGTAGCGGTATAACATTTAAACCTACTAAAAGACAGATAAATGGAGGATTTTTAGGAACACTTGCTGCAATCGGAATTCCTATGGCTATCGAATTAGCTTCAAAACTTTTTGGAAAAGGATTAGCGGTATCACCAAGAGATGGTGGAGGGTTACAAGTACCAAAAAGAGATGGAAACGGATTAGCGGTAAGTCCAAAACCTGGTAATTTATATCCATACTATCCTCCACCTTTTTACGGATCATGGGGTGAAAGAAACCCAAATTTAAAGATGTACCGCTAAGTAATTTTGACCTCCTTGAATGGATAAATTATTTAAAAATACCTGATTTCAAAGGTATTTTTTCGAGAGATCAAACGGTAAATCATATACATAAAACAGGTTGTTGTATAACTAATCTTGATGATAAGATAGGGAACGGTACACATTGGGTAGCAACATTTGTAAAAAATAGAAATCTCATATATTATTTTGATTCATTTTGTTTACCGCCACCACAAGATTTCATTGATTATGCTAATAACTTACGTATGGAATATCAATATAATATCGGTTACCCGTTTCAAGCTATGAAATCAGTAAGATGCGGTTATTATTGTTTATATTTTCTTGATAATATTTTTGCTTAAGTAAATTCAAAATTGATAATCAAAACTATAATGAAAAATTTATTAAAAAATATTTTGTGTAAGCGTATTTAAAATTAGAAATTTTTATTATACAGATCGTATAATAAAATGGAACTGTTAACACAAAAAACGTATTGCGTCAAGGAAAAAATAAAAACCGGCTGTACTGAACCATCCGGTTATAAGATAGCCACCAACTGCCGGCCTTATTTTTGGTGCACTTGCGCTAATTGCGGAATCAAGAAAACCCGTTTCGTTAAGAGTTCGGAAAACTAGTTCAGCCCGCCTCGGGGGCGGGCTTTTTTGATGTAGAAAACAATCATAGTCTTGGAGAGATAGCTATGAAAGCTGGTATGAAAGGTCTTTACAATTTAGGACGAATAGGTGCGTCAAAAGCCATCGAATCAGACTTTGTAAAGAAAAAGATTAAATCAGCCGCTAATAAGTATATAGATCAGGCTTTGGACAGTTTCACGGGAGACTTATCGAAAAGACTCGATCCGCTTCACCACGGTAGCGGTGTCGACATTCATAAGCTGATCGGTAAATTACCGAAACCGAAAGGTGGATGGACATTACCCGGACATAAATACACAGGACCAAACAATGACATAGATACACAATTAAGATATGATCCGGAAACAGGTAAAATACTGGAGATCTACGAACAACCGACGGGTACAACGGATGCCATAGCGATGCAGCATGACGTCGATTATTCTGTGTGCGCAAATAAGCCAAACCCGCGTAAATGTAAAAACGACGCAAATAGAAAAATGGTGAAAGCTTTGGATAGCGTGCCCTATAACGATCGACAATGGGGTCACTGGTTAGCTAGAAATACTATCGACGTAAAACAAAAACTTGGGTTGGGAAACGGATAAAGCCGCCGAGTAGTAGAAACGTAGAGACGTGGCAAGAAAAGCTTGCAGATGAGTTGCATAAACCCATAAGACGAAAGTTTACTCGGCGGCGTGTTATTGTAAACGGAATCGATGAGATATGGTGCTCCGACCTTGTCGAGATGCAGAAACATAGTAAGTGGAATAAGGGATATCGATATCTTCTCATGGTGTTAGATGTTTTCAGTAAATACGGTTGGATTGTACCGCTGAAGAATAAAAAGGGAGAGAGTGTCGCAGAAGCGTTCAAATCGCTATTCAAGAAAGGAAGAAAACCGAAAATGCTGTGGGTGGATAAGGGAAAAGAGTATTACAACAAGAATATGAAAGAACTGTTGGATAAAAATAAGATACATCTATATTCGACAGAGAATGAAGAAAAATCTAGTGTTTGTGAAAGATGGAACCGTACGATAAAAGAGAAAATGTTTAAACAATTTACCGTTCAAAACAATACAAAATATTATGATATGTTGCCGAGGCTGGTGGCAGAATACAATAATTCAAAACACCGAAGCATTGGTATGACACCTGTGGAAGCGTCGAAGAAAAAGAACGAAAGTGCTGTTTACTTAAATTTGTACGGTAAGATGAAACGTACACAACCTCGACGATCGAAATTTAAAGTTGGGGATAAAGTTCGAATATCAAAATACAAACGCCCTGTTTTCGATAAAGGTTACACACCGAATTGGACTGAAGAAATTTTTACTATCGATAAGATTCAATACACTAACCCTATAACTTATAAACTGAAAGATGAGTTGGGTGAGGAGATAACGGGTTCTTTTTATAAGGAAGAGCTGCAAAAGGCTAAACAGACCATCTTTCGTATTGAGAAAGTGATTCGACGAGATGCTCGAAAAGGTAAAGCGTTAGTGAAGTGGAGCGGGTATAGCGATAAATTCAACTCTTGGGTAGATCTGAAAGATCTGAAAGATCTGTAAAAGCAAGCTTTTTTTCATTTCACGTTCATGAAATGAAAGTTAAAAAATGGTATTAAAAAAATCTTGAGCATGATGTAATTAATATGGATTCACAAACTGTTCAACAGCTTAGAACAATTGCGCGGGAAAATGGTTTGAAAGGTTATTCACGTTTGAGGAAGGCGGAGCTGATCAACCTTATCGAAAGTAGTATAAATACTCCATCTGCGAGCAATCGAGCACCAACACCTTCCCCACCACGCGGTATCGTTAATTTTATAGATGTACCCTCTCCACAACCGTCCCGAAGAAGGAGAAAAAGACAACCCTCTCCATCTCCACCCCGAAGAAGAAGAAAAATACAGCCCTCTCCACAATCCCTAGACCGCAAAGAAGAAGATCATCAATCAGACATACCGCTAGGCAATGAACGTAAACGAAATAAGAAGAGACAAAAGACCCGTAAAACAAAGAAAGAGAAGACCGTAGATAGTAATGAAAATAGATCTGAAAGATCTGAAGATGTACAAATTTCGACAAATAATAAGAAGAGACAAAAGAAACTAAAGAGGGAGGCTGCCCATCTAACAAAGAAAATCAACCGTGCACAAAACAAACGTGGCGCACTGTTCTTACAAGAAAAACTAAACCAAGTTTTGAAAAAGATCGATAACCGAAGATTACCATATGAGATAATCAAGATAGGTGAGAATACAAGTAACAAGTTCAAATCGTTTTTCGACATATTCAAAGTTAAAATAGTAAACCCTCGTGAAATATTCGATATTGATAAATTACTGTTAGAAATAGGGCTCAGAGTAATAAAAGAGAGAGGGTTACAAAACGGTGACAAGATTCGATGGATACTTAGTCATACGAGTTGGCATAAACCGGTTAGTACAAAACGAATCACAATCACAGATCAGCTTGGGACGGATCTCGTCGAAGAGATAGCTAGATTCATTGAATACAAGGATGTACCGCTCCCCGAGGTCAAAATAGAAATTCAGTCGATAAAGGTTCCCCGGGGTAAGGGTCGATTACGTGTAACAAAATTAAATGCCAGCACCAAAAAGAGTATAATCACAATCAAAAATAATGACTCAACCTGTCTTGCGCGATCAATAGTGACGGCTCTCGCAAACATAAATAAATGTAGATGGACAGCATCTCAGTTGAAAAACGGGTTCAATAGCTCGGGAAAACTGCAGAAAGACGAAGCTATCAAACTTCATAAAGAAGCTGGAGTTGAAATTAATGAGGAAACCGGTTCAGATCTGGAAGATGTAAAGAGATTCGCGGAACATCTTAAGATTCAGATAAACATTGTAGACGGTGATCAGTTCAATGATCTGATTTTCACTACTGAAAATGAGTACGATGGACAGATGATATACCTTTACAAAAACAAAAACGACTTCGATGTTATCACAAGTATGCCAGCGTTCTTGAGTAAAGATTATTATTGTCACACCTGTAAAAAACCGTATATAAAACGCGATTGTCATAGATGCCCCGCAAAATGTACAGCATGCTTCAAGTACTTTCCACACGGAGTGAAAAAGTGCTCTAAACCACCAATTCCATGTGATAAGTGTAATAGGTCTTTCTTCGGAGTAGATTGTTTTATGGAGCATCTACGTGAACGATCCTTAGGGATTAAAAACGATACTGTGTGTAAAAAAAGTAGGTAAATGTTTGAAATGCGAGCGTACAATTACAACTTCTGAAACTCGTGACCTAAAGAATCACATCTGCGGATATTCGGAGTGCAATAATTGTGGGGAGTACTGTGATATGAATGAACATCTTTGTTCTCTAAAACGAGATGTAAGGGTGGAAAATGTCAAGGTTACGGATGTAGTCCTGAAAATATGTGTTATTCTTGTGAGACAAGAACTGATAAATACATGTTCTATGATTTCGAAGCAGTTCAGGAGACCGGTGTTCATGAGGTCAATTTAGTCGTCTGTCACGATTTTTATGGAAATAAAAATTCATTTGAAACGCTCGACGAATTTTGTAAATTTATTTTTACCAAGGAGTATGAAGGGTATACCTTCATAGCTCACAATGCAAAAAGTTACGATGCTCAGTTTATTCGAAATTGGTGTATAGAGAACAGAGTAAAACCCGATATTATTTACAACGGAACAAAGATTATGTCTATGAAGGCTGAGGGTGCTAGATTTATTGATTCTTTGAACTTTATCGCTGGTCCACTATCATCATTCCCAAAGACATTTGGTTTGACAGAGTTGAAAAAGGGGTATTTTCCACATTTATTCAACAAAAAGTGTAACCAAAACTATGTAGGGCCGATTCCTAGTAAGAAACACTATGGTTATGATCAGATGAAATCTTCAGCAAGAAAGGAATTCCTAGAATGGTACCAAGCGCGGGTTGATGAAAACTATGTGTTTGACATGAAGAAGGAGCTGAGAGAGTGCTGTGATAGTGGTGTAGACATCCTCAGAAGAGGTATGTTGATTTTTCGAGAACAGTATATCGAGTTAGGTAACATCGACCCTCTTCAATATATAACCATCGCATCTGTATGCATGACCATCTACAGAAGTAACCACATGCGTTGTGAAACGATCGGTGTTGTAAAGGAAATTACACGTGGAGAGACCTACAGTAAAAGTAGCATCGCATGGTTAGATTGGATTTCTCAGAGAGATGGCGTTAACATAAAACACGCTCTGAGCGGTGGTGAAGAAACTTTACCAGATATCGGAAAGGTTGATGGTTTCTGTGGGAATACGGTCTACGAATTTCAAGGATGTTTTTGGCATGGGTGTGAGAAGTGTTATACATGCGACACAATCAACACAAAAAATCAGATGGATATGTTAACTCTAAGAAAGAGGATGGTAGCGAAAAACGATAAAATTAGAGCTGCCGGGTATGAACTGGTTGAGGTTTACGAATGTGAACTGAAAAAGCAGAAAACGTTTAGTAAATTTCTTAAAACGTGGAATCGGGAATTTGTAGGACCTCTTAATCCTAGGGACGCATTTTTTGGTGGACGAACAAATGTAACAAAACCAACCTACACATTCAAAAAAGGTGAGAAAGGTAAATATGTCGACTTTGTTAGTTTATATTCAACGGTACAATTCTACAAGGATTATCCAGTAGGTCATCCTACAAAGATATTTGATCCTCCTCAAGAGTACGATAAGGAGTGATTTGGTATTGTGAAATGTAAAGTTTTACCTCCAAGAGGTCTTTATCACCCTGTGTTACCGGTAAAAATAAAATGCGATAAGGCTGAAAAGCTGCTATTTCCGCTCTGTAGAGTGTGCGCTGAAAATAAGATTCAGAAATGTACACATACAGATGATGAACGATCATTCATCGGAACATGGTGCACAAATGAATTGAATGTGGCGATTTGTAAAGGGTACAAGGTACTAAACATATACGAGGTGTGGCATTTCGAGGCTAAAACTAATAACCTTTTCAAGGGTTATGTAAGAAAATTCATGAAAATCAAGATGGAATCCAGTGAACTGAAGACCGGTCAAGGTTGTACATATAAGAGTGTTGATGAGTACAGGTCAATTGTTGAATCAAAGTTAGGAATCGAGCTTGGTGAAATTAAGTACAATCCTGGAAGGAGGGCAATCTCAAAGTTGTCTCTGTGTAGTTTATGGGGAAAGTTTGGTCAGCGTAATAACTTGAATCAGACTATGTACGTCACTGAACCACCTAATTTTTACAAGATCTTGTTAGATGAAAGCATAGACGATCTGAACATTCAATTCTTAAACGAAGAGATGGTTGAAATGACTTACAACTTGAAAGACCAGTTCGTTGATAATAGTAATAACACAAACATATTTATTGCTGCCTTCACAACCAGTCACGCTAGAATGATGCTGTATGAAGTGTTAGACAAACTCGGTGATCAGGTTCTCGGTTTTGACACCGACAGTTGTTGGTATATCGAACGTGAAGGGGGACAGCGTATCGAAACAGGTGACAGCCTCGGTGATCTAACCGATGAGTTAAACGGACACTATATTACGAATTGGTGCGGTTCTGGTCCAAAATCATACAGTTACAGTACAAGTGATGGAAAGATGGAATGTAAGGTCAAAGGTTTCACTCTGAATCACAAAAATAGTCAATATATAAATCAAAAAAACGGTGAAACAGATCATTGAAGGTCAAAAACAACGAATATCAATCGTAAACGAACAAGCGATAACTCGGGATCCTTTAACAAAACAGGTTGTAAATAAGTACCAGAAAAAAGACTTTCGGATGTGTTACGATAAACGGTGTATGGTGAAGACTGAATCGGGTATCGAGACGTTTCCGTACGGATATTAATGAGTGACGATAAATTATTGTGATGTATCGATTAAAATATATATACCGTATAGTATGGAGTGACGACAAATTATTATCGACATTTCGTCAATAATATAACATGTGTCACTAAATTATAATGATTTATCGATAATGAGCTATGATGGGTTTCATAAATTAAAAAATTAACGACAAAACACTATAATGTTAACGACAGTCGTTTATATTATAGTGTTTTGTCGTTAATTTTTAAAAAGTGAGCTATAGTGCCTTACATAACTACTGTTTACGTTTAAAAGCAAAACGCGTACCATTTAATTATAGCTCATCGAGTTCAAGCTTTCTTCGATGAAATTCAAGAGATCGATACAACTGAATTTAAGCACGTTTTAAAATCAATTCTCCAAAACTAACAATAACACTAATAAAAAGTCACTCACAGATTGATATCAACATAAATTCTCATCGAAAACTGTAATCTGTTTTACCTTTAAGTCCCTCGCTTGCTTGGAAATTCAAATCTCCGCTTCTGGTTCTGAAATCCGTAGAAAACAAACATCTCCCGCATTGATAAAAACGTAACACACGAAGTTCCTCGAAGCAAGTTTTTATCCCTGAAAGCTCGTCTTTTTCCACTAAAGCGGCTTCTGAGTATACCTTAATTAGTATCCCTGTCTTGAGTAGCAAACCGCGAAAAAATGCAGGAAAATAACGACTTAAATTCTCCGCTAGACACAACAAAACAACTAAAGTGTTTACCGAGCTCACGGCTATGTGGCCGCGCGAAAAACAAAGCCTTGCTTTCAAGATCCCGGATGTTGTTCCAACACGGCGGGCGGGCGGACACGCGCCCGCGAAACTTTCCGCTAGCCATGACCATGAAAAATGACGGCATAGGTTCTATGAGTATGGAGCTGCGCAGCCACGCCTTCGGCCTGGCAAGTGCTCTGCTAAAAATCGTGAAATATAAATATATAAAACGCCTATATTTAAAGCACTCTGAATTGTCCAACAACCTAATTTGCATAATGTGCTTTTTATATTCGCAAAAGCACGAAAAGTTTAATGTCGCTGTGGAAAAAGAAGACAAAAAGTGCAAAGTATTTTTATATTTCTAGCTTAGTAACATTTGTTTTGCAGATTTTAAAAGAATTTTTAAGCGTTTCAGTCTGGACTTGGGAAATAGAAGCCAGCGAAGACAGGGTACTTTCGCATGTTTTCAAAAAGCGATAAAGTGGGTGCTAATGTATTAATTTTAATGAATCTCCAATTTAAACCATATCAAAACTAACTTGCGTTTCACACCTTTGAAGAACACTCAACTTAGGAATAGTAATAATTTCTTGCTGCGTTTGGTGGTTTCCGAGCAGCGAGGTCGTCAATTTTATGAAATTTTCGATTATTGCCAAGCGCAAATTTAGGCCTTTTGCCGCTTTGACTGTTACGAGCTCTAAAAAATACAATTTAACGTATTTCCAAAAACTAAAGTCGTTTCATTTACTTATAACCCAAGATAGTTTACTGGGCAAAGTTTGAGGTAAAACTTTTTTCCGACCCGAAATGCAGTGGACCGCTTTTACAGACACCGCCTCTTAAGTCACTTTATTTTCGCAATTTCGTCGATAAATTAATCATTAAATACCTTCGCTATTTGACCTAAAACGAAAATAAACCAGACTACGTATAAATGTTTCTATTTGATTTGTATTTTTCTTATGCTTGTAATCATGGCACCCTGGTCAGTTGGTAAAAACCCGCAAGGTTTAATGTCTAGTGGTGCAGAGAAGATTGATTATGACGACGACAACGACATTAAATAAATGGACTCAGAACGGTTATTAAAGAGCTAATATTTCTCTTAAAGCTTATATGTATGGTCACTTAATTTTCGCGCATGCAAAGGCCCACCTTCACCCAAAAGATGTTGCGGTCGTTTGTTTTTGTTTTAAAATGCTTCATTGTTCATACGCGTGATCTGATTGGTTGCACGCATTCAAGCGTGAATTTTCTGTTACACGAAATTCAGCACAGAAAGTGATCACGGCGCGCAGAGCATTTTGGGTGAAGGTGGGCCTTTTAAGTGTCACGAAAATAAAGTGTAATAAGGTATGTAACAAGTGTGGATCGAGGTGCGGTGGCGTAGTGATTAGCGCATTGTACTTCAGATATGAAGGTCCGTTGTTCGAGACCTCTTCTCGGCCGTCGTGTTGTTGCCTTAGATAAGGAAACTCCACTGTCTCTCATCACCTTGGTGTATGCTGGGGGTAACAGGGGCGGATCCAGGATTTTGAAATGGGGGGGGGGGGGTGAAATTTTAAATGCAATGCACATTCTCCACCTCAAAAAATATATCAGAGAAATAAAATATTATTTATTTGAGAAAAACTTTAGAAAAAAAAAGAAAGAAAGGGTTTCAGAAAAGGGGGGTGAAAATTCACCCATTTCACCCCCCCCCCCCCCCCCCGGATCCGCTCCTGGGTAACTCTACGATGGACTAGCATCCCATCTAGGGGGAGTAGCAATATTCCTAGTTTCTTCATGCGCTCCGGCCGTGTAGGCTACCTGTGGCTAGTGTGCAACTTTACCTTATGTAACAAGGATGCTTGTGTTTTTCTTGTCCACCTCGAAATATAGTATCTCATAACTCGATATTAATCGTTACCTAAAGTAAACATGCTAGTAAAATTTTATGTTAATTACACAGCAAGTTGTATCAAACATACCTGTCTGAATCTGCAGCTTGGAGCTTACTCCCGTAGCACACTTTCAAAAATTCTAACAGGACATTGCAAATTTGTGGGTAAATAATAAGCCCCTTTGTAATCTGCTGATTCTTCAAGTCCTCATTCCTTCTTTTCTGTTTGGGTTGCTCCTTGTTTTTAGCAAGTCTCTGCTCTGTATCATCACTTCTGTCAGAGTCACCTTCTTGGTCTGCATCGTAACCCTTTTCTAGCATGGAACTTTCACCCTTCTGGTTACTATGGTTACCATCTGTTTCATTGTCATCATCGTCATCTTCTAAAGGATGTGACCACTCCTGCATTTAAATGGACCAAGTGTTAAAGCTGACTATTCACGAACCATAACAAAAGAACTTGACTTGATTAAACGTTGGCCCAACTTTTTCAAGTCGTAAACCATTTCCATATTGCCCATCCAAAAGAAAAAATAAACAAGAGACTATCATTGTAGCCTACACTCATGCGCTTGCGTAAGAAAGTTTTATGGTTTATTTTGAACGGGTCACGCACCTCTTCCCCCCTCAACGAATTTTGCGTGACACACTAAAGAACACGTTAAAACACGTTTTCTGTACTCGCTTTGAATATTTAATTTATTGATTCCGACCAAATACACACTCGTCTTTTATTTCCCAAACCATGACTTATTTCAGTTACATTTGGAAAGACCACTTTTAAAAGCAATGAAATCAGCAAACGACCGGGCTATTTTTTTCAATTTAAGCGAATCTCAATAACAGAATTACGCGACCGTGCATTTGACTTCGACGAAAACGTTGGACAGCGGTCGCAAGGTATAGGGCTTCGTAATCCATTCTTTTCCGGTAGTTTCCACGTGGCTTTGTTGTTGTGTCTGTTGACTTGGTTGACCTCTTTCGTTATAAACTATTCATTATTCTGGAGTTCAGATGCCTTTGTTTAAAGTGTGGAGCGCGGACAAGAAAATCCGGAAAGCAGGAAACTATTCCGAGCCCGTATAGAAAGATTGAATATCTTCTTGGAGCCAATTGCTTGTACTCTTATAAACAATAGTTTTCAGCCAATGAGCAAACAGGAAATTTTACAGTTATGGTAAAAAAGGTATTAGCCTTTCCAGATGACCTATTAGCAGAGCTAATAAGGGCGAAAGCTACATGAACGACAAGTATACATTGGCTGTCAATTTCGTTTTGTTGTCAGTAGAGTTATCCTTTTTCCTTAAAAAAATGTTTTATTTGTGGATGTGTTCCAATTGGTTTATAATCTGTTTATTGTATATATTAAGTTATATTATCCGTTTTGTTGGTGCGTCTCTGCGGTTTTGAAAAGGCTTGTCCAATGTGTCAGCTATATAAATAAAAATTTGTAATTGTTACATTAAAAGGTGTGAAACGTAAAAATTCCTTTAACTAGATACTTTAATACCTCTTTGCCCGGACGGTGGGGCATTTTACGCTCTATGAAGCCCTACACGGTGGGGCATTTGACCGAATAAACTGCCCACACAATGGGGCATTTGACCAATTTTTTTTAAAAAAAGTCAAATGCCCGGGGGTTTGCCCGGGGGGGGGGGGGGGGGGGGATGGGCGCTCTTGGATTTGACTGGTACATAACTCGGTCTAGAATTACTAGTATGACTAATTTTCGAATGAAATACACCAGATGTATCGAAAATTGCCCTAGAAACTGATTTAACTGATTTGGAAATGAAAATTTCAAAACATACACAGACATCTTTGCGTTTTAGGCGACGCGTGTGAAGTTAGATACTTTGTTTACATAATATCAGATGTCATTACGATTGAATTTTAGCATGTTTCATAAATATTTCTCCAAAACTAACCGGAACACTAATTAAAAGTGAATCACAGATTGATATCAACATAAATTCTCACCAAAAATGGTAATTTCTTTTACGGTAAAGTCCCTCGTCTGTATGAAAATTCTTTAAAACTCTGCTTCTTCGGTTTTGATCGCCCCGCACTGACAAAAGCGTATGAATTTCCTCGAAGCAAGATTTAGTTGCTGAAAGCTCTCCTTTTTCTCCACTATAACGGCTTTGGGTATTCTTTAAAGCTTTCTCTTTCCATTTTGAATACTTTAAATGTGAGTTATTAATCCGATGACACGAAACTACAGTTTTAAAAACCAAGCACATGCCGAGTGCGGCAGCCATTTTTGTAGAATATGTTAGTGACCCGAGGACCCGGTCACTAAAATATGCGTGCATAAATTTGCATGCAAAATTGCGACACACACACAAAAAAATAATAATAAAAATAATAATAAAAACAAGAAAAACGAAGCCGGAACCTTACCTCATGCCGCTTTGCGCGTGAGTAAAAACAACCCCCAAAAAACATGTCCTATTTGTTGTTGTTGGTTGTTGGTTGTTTTGTTGTTTATTTGAGATTTTGCTTTTGATTTTTCAAGAAAGATAAACCGTGAAGTTTCTTTTATCAATAAAGCCATAAAATACAAACAAAAACATAGATAAATAAATAAATGCCTTTTATTTACCTCGCTACCCCTTTATAAGACAGATGCTGGATGGGACGAATATTCAATTGACAAGCGTAGCCAAGGAGTTGAACTAAGGTCTACTGTGAAACAACTACAGCCAGTCTTGAAAGCACGACCTGAACCAAGGACCTCCGGATCCCAAGTCAGGTGACCCATGCTGTCTTCCTCTACATGAATCAACTGAGAAAACAAACCTTATGACTATCTCCAGTGCTCGCTCTTCTCAAGACTTCATTCCTTTGCTGTTTCATTTCAGAGTTCAGGTGAGCAGAATCTGCAATTCCATCCAGTTGCCATATTGATGCCTTAAGAAAAGAATCACTAAGCGCCTTACCAAGGAACATTTGCAAAGTTTCAGATTGTGACACTGTTTTCTTTGCTTCTTCTACCAGCTGTTCCAGACTGGGAAGTGCCTGTGAGAACAAAAAGACACCACAACAACAGCAGATTAGGATATTGGCGCTTCTCTCATTATTGGCAGTTACAAGCTTGTGTCATCTTCACAGGGAGATAACAGATTGTTACAAACTTTTCAACTATAATTAATTTAATGTGACAGTATACATTGTACGCTTTGGTTCATGTATAGTGCACCTCACAGACGACATCGTGACACATCAGCTTATTTGCAGGTATAGTCACGAAATAAAAACAAAAATAATATAAACTACACTGTATGTAATAATTGTAATTAAATTAGATTATTTTGGCAACAACAACGACAACATTATTACGATCATACCTCTTTGTTTTGCCAGTGTTCAGTATGTGCCATTCTGATACAAACTGGTAAAACGGACTCAAATAGCTGCACAAGGTCTTTGAAATACTGGACATCATCCTGCTGTGCTTCAGACGTGCTTTCTGAAGGAGTGAAATCTTGGAAGACTTCGAACAGGTGACGCAGTAAATCATAGCTATACACTACGCCATCATCTTGCAGAAACAGTTCGCAAAACAATTCGTTTGAAACCAAAAGCTGAAGGCATGACTTCCAAACAAGGACCATTAAGGATGATTCAACAGAGTGGCACGAGGCGAATTGAGACACTTTAGATGGGCTGTCAGACAAATCATTCTTTTCTTTAGCAAATGAGGTTGTATGTATGAGCAAAGACAGAAAGTTCCGGCAACAGACCTTGTTGTCAGCTTTTTCTTCACTGCTACCCTCACCTTCGTGTGTGCCGAATACCATGCCTGTCTCCTCGCGATTTTCACATTTGGCAAGGTACTCTAACGCATCGAAAACTGGTTCTTCAAACTGTGGAAATGCAAGAAAGCACTGAATTTAATTCATGCATGGTTGGTCCAGTGAGTGGTCGTGGTCGTGATGGTAGTGGGGGTGGGGAGGAGGGGGGGTGGGGAGGAGGGGGGGTGGGGTGGGCGGGGGTTATCAGACAAACATTATGAAGCCGGCCCCCAGGTCCTTCAGTTTGAGGGTAGAGTACTAAAGCCATGACGTCACGTTGCGTGGCAACGGAAAAATGTGGGTCTAAACAAAACGGATGGAGTAAGTCATGGCGCACTTTCGATATCATCGCTGGCTTCCTTTTTCTCTGATGAGCAGAAGTCCTTAACAAGAAGTGAAAATCATTATCAATCTAATCACATAGAAATTTTTTCCTTCAGTGATGGTGTCATTCGTGGTGAAGTTCAGGCTAGCATGAAGAAAAAAGTGTATAAAGTGACGGTAAGTGATCGGTACTTTCAACCATGTTGATTCTTGTCTATTCTATCAACCAAATGGCTTTTATGCATTTTGTGGCTTGACTCAGTCATGTTGATCGTTATTTTAGGGAAAAGGTGTCATAAATAAAACTCTTTCAGTTCTTCAATCTTAATCTCCCAAGAGTCATCCCGCTGAATTTCAAGAACTACGAAATCTTTCAGCGTCCAGACGACAAAGTAACGCTTCTTTCTCTTGTTGAGAAATAAGTGGCCCTGGACTTGGTGCCAGTAAACATGGTCACGTTTCAACACAATTTCCCCATCCTTCTTTTCAAGGTAAAAGTCGCTGGTCTTAATGGCTTCCTCAATAGTCAAATCTTGGTGTGTATAGGGGGCACTTAGCCTCTAGAACACCATGTTCTCTAACCAATCCATCAGGAGAGGCACCGATGACTCCGAATGGTGTAGCCACACACCTGTTTCCACCACATCCAGGCCAGTCTTCAGCCTGAATGCGTTAATGGCTTCAGATTCATTGCATACCCCCAATGGACAGCTTTCACCCTTGACAGATCGTATTTACCGAGAAGGCGTTTGATTAAGGACGGGGTAACACGCTTGGCATTTAAAACTGAACCAAAGTTACTTGCTGTCAGTCGACCCCTCCTGATCATTT
This sequence comes from Cladopsammia gracilis, assembly GCA_022457155.1. NCBI lineage: Eukaryota > Metazoa > Cnidaria > Anthozoa > Scleractinia > Dendrophylliidae > Cladopsammia > Cladopsammia gracilis. The sequence continues at coordinate 2,669,337 of JAJGOT010000025.1, forward strand.
GCCAATAAGGATTGTCCCTTTGTCCGGCAGTAAGGCGGCTTGCATCTTCAATAGTTTTCCATTCAACACTGACTTTGTTCAGAAAATACTGACGTTGTTCATGGAGGCCTTGCAACTGTAGAAATTCCTCTTGGAAGATAGCATCCTCTACTGTAGCAACCGGCAAGGACGTAGACTGAGTCTGTGGTTCAGGGCTCATGAGCCAATAAAGTCCAGTAAATTTACCAAAGTTTTTCAGCCTTTGGAAAAGTTCACTGCGTTCTTCACGAGTTGGGTCTATTAAAAGGGCACGGTATGCAGGTTTTGCAGGAGGAAACATTTCTTGTACTGACGGCAGCAACGAGTTTGTGGCTTTTTTGCTTTTTCCACTGGCATTCAATGTCTGTTCTACTGAGGTTGTATATAGGCCATGAATAAACAAAGCGGCAGCATGACTACACCTGAACTTCCCTCACGGACACTCACAATCCGTTGATTTAATGTTCTTCTCTTCGTCTAAATAAATCTAAAATCGCGGAGAAAACTGGTATTATTTGGGGAACTTTAAGGCGTTTATAAGTTTTCCTATATTAAAGCTTAATTCATAACCTCAAACGTAGCGAAATTACTTTTAAACATAAAAAAAAAACAGAGCGAGGTACCGTCGGTTGAGTTTAGGCCTCCAAATCATCGATTTAAGCTTTCTTTGAAATATTTGTATTCTAAAAATGTTATCTTTACGATATAATTATTGAGGGGGAACTCTAAAACTTTCAATTATTTTTTTATTTATTTTTCCATTATAGGGCACTTCTTGTATGACTGAAACACAATTTGTGTGTTGTGTACAGGGCTATACATGATATATGGGCTGTCCACTTTTCAAAGTTTCAAAGTTGTTATTGTTCGGAAAATTTTCAGTTTCACAGTATTTTTATTCTTAAATAATAATGTATGAAATGTGGCCAGTCACTTTAATTATTTATAGTTCCTTAGTTTGTGGCAAACATTAAAGTAACTTTCTCCGATCTTTGAAAAAACTTGTTGTTATGACTGAGTCTGTTTCATTCAATCCTTTAACTCCTAAGAGTGGCCGACTTTAAGTTTCTCGTAAGTTATAGAAACACTACTCAATCAAACACATGATTGTTAACCCTCTAAGTCCAAATGTACAAATACATGTGCAAATCCTGCAGACTGAGCAGACTGATAATATATATAGATAGCCCAAGCCTAACAGCGTCGCACTTTGAACAAGCTTAACTAAGGTGAAACTTAACTAAGGTGAAAGGTTGGAAACACAAGAATTAAGATTGACGAATGGGCTATTTTCAATTTTAGCAATTCTCAAAAATAGTATTACGCGACCGTCTGCACAGTACATTTTTATATACCGTACAAAAGTTCACAAAAACAACTTTTCTCTGTCTAGAATAACTAGTACCACTAGTTTCCGAATAAAAACAGTTTATGTTTGTCAAAAATTGTCCGAGAAACTGATTTGAAAATCAAAACTTGCAAAAATACACAAACATATATATTTGCATAAGGCGATGCGGGTGAAGATAGAACTGTACTATAAAATCAAAGTCTTGTTTTGTTTACATAAAATCGCTTTTCAATCTATCTAATGAATGAACAAACACATAAAAATGGACAACACAATCTTCTTTCGAAAAAATTTATTCAAATCTCCATTAGTTTACGTTTAAAAGCAAAACGCGTACCATTTAATTATAGCTCATCGAGTTCAAGCTTTCTTCGATGAAATTCAAGAGATCGATACAACTGAATTTAAGCACGTTTTAAAATCAATTCTCCAAAACTAACAATAACACTAATAAAAAGTCACTCACAGATTGATATCAACATAAATTCTCATCGAAAACTGTAATATGTTTTACCTTTAAGTCCCTCGCTTGCTTGGAAATTCAAATCTCCGCTTCTGGTTCTGAAATCCGTAGAAAACAAACATCTCCCGCATTGATAAAAACGTAACACACGAAGTTCCTCGAAGCAAGTTTTTATCCCTGAAAGCTCGTCTTTTTCCACTAAAGCGGCTTCTGAGTATACCTTAATTAGTATCCCTGTCTTGAGTAGCAAACCGCGAAAAAATGCAGGAAATAACGACTTTAATTTAAACCGTTTTCTCCGCTCAGTAAACACAGCAAAACATCAAAGTGTTGCTGACGTGACATTCGGCCGTGTAACCGCGCGAAAAAAAGCCTCGCTTTGGTTTCAACATGACGTCGTACGCGCATGTTTTGCGACGTCATACGCGCCCGCGAGCTAGCCCTGCGCGACGGAGCCCGGTCCTGCGGTCCGGTCCTGTGTGTGGTCCGGTCCTGTGTGACGGCGGAGTCCGGTCCTGTGTGAGGGCCGTGTGACGGCGGAGGGCACATGCGTGCCCGCGAAACATTCCGCTAGCCATGACCATGAAAAATGACGGCATAGGTTCTATGAGTATGGGGCTGCGCAGCCAGGCCTTCGGCCTGGCAAGTGCTCCGCTATTATACATTTTCTTAACGTATTAGTAAGAGAATGTGCAGTAGTACATGTATAATGAATTATAAAAATTTATTTTGATGTTATAAAACATGAATGCATATACAACATTAAGAAGGAATTAAATCACTCGAATTGCTTCACTTCCTCTGCAGGCATCCTGAGCTTAATCAAGTACCATAACAAAAGCCTACTGACAGAAGATCTTAAAGAATATGATGATTCAGTACACTGAAACTGTACAATATTGCTTTTGAAAATATCACTTATGTATCCATTTTCTTCATGGGTAGGTTACAGAAACTGGCAATGTACATTAAATTTCCTAGTCAAAGTCTGTTCCCTCACACCCCTCCTTAATTAAAGGAAACTGCAAGTTGACAATAGCTGCACATAACTGAAACACTGTCAATGTGAGACCTTAATTACAGTTATGTCCAGGATTGCAGATAATTAGATGCATGACAAATTTAATAAGCGTCACAAAGTGTCCTCCTGCTCTTCCACTCAACTTCAACATCACTTGTTTTCAAAAATACAGACAAAAAACGTCACGAAGTGTCCCCTAAATTCTGCTTTTCAAGTAAAGATAAACACGTAAGTTTACCCTAACCTAAAAATAACACTAACACTAATGCTTACCTTACATTTCAAAAAAGATGGTAAACACTTAGACTTAACGGGACACTTCGTGTTGGATATCAAAATTTGCCATGCATCTAATTATCTGCAATCCTGGACATAAGTGCTTAAATATGGAGGTACAAAACTAAGAATTTTAAAATCTTTGAGCCTTGCATTTGCCCTTTCAACATGTATGCGACATCTAGCAATTGACTTGGTTAACTTGGCCTCACTTTCAGTAAATTTACCATGTTCAAGAAATGGTGGAATGTTCACAGACACACCCTTAGAAACAATGTCTTGAATGAGAAATCCTTTGTCTGCCAAGATCAGATCACCAGGAACAAAGTGCTTTGAAAAACCAGATTGCTGGACAATCTCTTTGTCAGACATGGATCCAGGGTAGAAGTTGCTGATGTAGGTCAACACCCCATTAGGTGCAAACCCAGTCAAAACTTTGAAAGAGTTAATCCCACGGTAACTTGAATAGGTCACATTTTGTTGTCTCATTAGGCTTGGTGTGGCCACATCAATGTCAGTACAATCAATAATAACTCTGCAGCTCGAGAACTCTGAAAAGGATGATGGCGAACACAAGCAGTTTTTGTTCCTGGAAGGAATCACTCTCATCAGGTCATCAAACAGCAATGTATGTAAGATGTGTACAAATGTTATAACTATGTTAGAAATTGTCCCAACACTGCATGAAAACAGCTGTGCTAGGTGCAAATTGGTATAGGTTTGCCATAACTTCATAAATGTTATGAAGATTTGGCCCTCAAAGGTTATGGACTCGACTTTCCATCCACAATAATAAGAAATGGAGTCCATGAATTTAGCTGTATAATCCACTACAATTGTGAAAATCTCCTTTGTTGGTAAACCAGTTTCCATTCTGATTACTTCAGAACTCAAGATTGAAACAGAGTAATGTGTTTTCTGATACTGCATGGTGTCCTGGTGATAGTTCAGCTCCTGCTTTGCTAAGTTTAATTCTGCCTCTAAGATTATTTGCTCAGTTGGAGTTGAGGATCTTTCATCCCATGTATCTGAAGACTCTGCAGATTTGGCATTTATGATGGCCATGGTTTCTTTAACAGTCGGTAACTTATTAACCAATGATTTGGGTTTCTTTTTCTTTTTCGGTGGAGTTTTTTGTGAGGGGAATAGTTTATTAGCATTCCGCTTGACGATATCCGGCCCTGCAGATTTCTTTCCACCTCTGAAATGACAGCTGCACACTTTGGCATGCTTGCTTGGTTTTCTGTCAGCTCTCCTGATATAGAACATTAGCGTTCAGATTAACATTAACAGGTTTAAACAGCGCCAAAATTTTAGCTTAAACTATCGCAATACTACTTGTGCCTTACATTTCTCGCCATCCATTTACGAAGCTCAAGTATTTCTTTATCACCGTTATCATTGTAAACAAAGTCGCACCAAAATTGCACGATGGTGAAAAACCACACAAAAACAGCAAACATTCAGCCTACCTTAGCAAGCGAACCCATCGGTCATATTCCTCCTTTTTCTTCTCTGGAATTGGAAACAGAAAGAACTGGCAAGTATGCGATTCCGAATGATGGTTACAATCCGGAGCGAAGCAATGCGTGTTCGTGACCTTTGTCGCCTTTCGCTGTGGGAATCGACCACCTACGCCCACATAAATTTCTCCCTAAAATCGCACGTACAGATCGAGCACAACAATGGAGTCCATAAACCATTGGTTTTTTTTTTTCATTCTTTGGAATAAAAAGTCCTATATGCCGAGATTATTTATTGACCAATACGAAACCGTAATTAACAATGGCGTCCGTATTGCAGCCTGGTTTTGTTTAGACCCAGAAAATGGTTGTCATGACAGCGTGACGTCAGCTCATATTCTTTTGTATTTGTTGATTTTTAATTTGTCTAGAGGGCCACGAGTTTATCAGTATTTTATACTGTCAAGTGTTACCCTCCATAAATAAAGTTGATTATAATTATTATTATTATTATTATTATTATTATTATTATTATTATTATTATTATTATTATTATTATTATTATTATTGGGGCACATTGTTATCTCCCACCTCGTAACTTCAAGAGCATTAAAGGACCCGAGTCTGCCACGCCTTTGTTTTTGTTGACATACGGGAGTTTTGGTATTATATAACAAATGGTGGGTGACCAAACATGAGAAAATCGCCGCAAAAGGTCCGCGATCGCGCGAAAGTTCAGAGGCAAGAAATTAAAAAAAATTGTTAGGAAAGGTGACAGGCCTAGCACAAATCCTGCTCGTTGCAAAAAAGCATTTTAGCCCGTCTTTAGACCAAGCACGTGCCTGAGAGATTTTTCCTTTTAGATCAGAATTAAGATACAACTGGCCTGTAGTTATTTGATCTTAGGAAAAAGTCTTTAGCTGTGTGTCGATACTGACGCTTTCCAGAATATTTAGTGCTGATATAGTTTCTTTGAGATGTTATTCAGAAAGAGACTTCTTCCAAGTTTGAATAAACAGACTGACTCCATCGGTGCAAAACATTTGGTGGACTCACCGTTTTCAGCTTTCGTATTTCTTATTAACGACCTATTGTTTGTATCTAGTATTTATAACATTTCATTTCAACACACATTTTGACTTGATAATGACGCTCAGCCAAACGTCGAAACGTCGTGAGTTTCTTAACAATTCTTTCAAAGTTTTAAAAATGAAGTTACGTATATTTATCATCGCAGATTTTTATAGTTAAAGAACAAAACTTCCAGAGCATTAAAGCTATGACTTTCTTTGACATAACCTCAAGACCATTAAAGCTATAACAATGAAACATAGAGTGTATATGGACATATGGCACGTCCAAAGCTTTTTTCTTTGAGGTCCACGAAATAGGCATGTTGGCAACTCTGAGGAATTTCATTCTGAAATTATCAACCCTAGTTCCACTCTCTCCCCTATATATAAAGGATGTATATAGAGGGGAGACAGTGAAACTAAAACTCACTGGAATCCTGCTAAAATGGCTCAGAAACCAGATAGCAGACATAGAAACACACAATGGAAGGAAAGTAGGGAATCGTTATTGAAAGCCGGCTCATATTTTAGCCCCAAGAATAGACCGTTTTTATCCCATAGCAAATCCTTATAATTTTGCTGTTACGCAACGACACGACGCTCAAATTACAACGCTCATAGAACGCTGAACAAAGATAAGATCATATATAGTTTACAATAACACTCGTAGAGCTTGGGCTACCTGTGCCTTGGCACCATAATTCAACGAAAACTCACGAAGGCTTTCGAAATTTCGGAAAGGCGACGGGAGGGAAGGGTGGGGATTAAATTTAAAGTTGCATCTGGAATTTCCCAAGGGTGGGGATTTAGGTTAAAAAAAAAAGACAATTCCTTAGGGTGTGGAATCTAAAATGAAAAACCTTCCGTGGGTGTCAGTGGTATAGATATTTTCTGGAATCACACATTCAAGATTCTTTACATGTACATATGAGTCTTCGTTTTTACTTTTTTCTTATGACAGGCTTTAGTTGGCTGTTAATGTTGCAGTGCTTAAAATAAGATTAACTGTACATGTATCTCAGGTCTGGTTAACCAACAAGCCCATGCCTAAAATCCTTTCCAGCGCGAGCATGTTTGGTTGTGGACAGGAGGCAACAAGTTTTACATGATGTACGAACAAGCTCTCGGGCTACCCTGCTTTCTAAGTGTGAACCATACCTTGGTTGCAAGAGTGCACAGCATCTGTAGTAGCAGCAGACCTTTCCCATGACAAAGATGGTCAACTAAAGACTGTTCAGTTTCATCTTGACATTTTATAAGAATTTCTTCCTGGAGCTCACTTGTCAACACATCGCTGACATCGTGATAATCACTAAGTAAACAAAAGAAAATCTGGTGGTGTTATATGTACAATGTACAGTCTCAAACCTTTCAAGAAATGCCAATGGCTTTACTATACAAATCTGTATCATTTATTTTCAAATTTTGCCCGAATCTCTAAACAAAAAAAATACTGTTTGACGAAAGTGGATAGTCTAAAAGTCGAGTTTTCCTTAAAGTGCCCCTGTGATCAAATTTTTTATTTTTATTTTTTACATTTTCGTGTACAATTAGACTTTCTTACTCATCTTGCCAAATTTCAATTCATTACGAACATCAGAAGTCATTTTATTTTAAAGTGCCTATCACCCCTAGAAAGTTATTTTCATAATCAACTCTATGTACATTGAACAGATGAATGGTAAAATATTTCTTGTTTTGAACGTCGCGTTTATGAGTTATAGAGATTTGAATTTACAAAATGCTAATTAGATGACGTCAACCCGGGAATTTGCCATTATTTCTACGCCAATTTACAATGCGCAGTTTACAGCTTGAGGATAATTAATTTGATAAATACTAAAAATAAACTGTGGATAGTCAATTGATTCGTAAAAAACATTACTCGGAGGTGAAAACAAGTAGTTGTATAATAAACTATTCCCGGGTTGACGTCATCTAATTAGCATTTTATAAATTGAAATCTCCAGTAACTCACTAACACGACGTTCAAAACAAGAAATATTTTACTATTCAACTATTCAATGTACATAGAATTGATTCTGAAAATAACTTTCTAGGGGTGATAGGCACTTTAACATTTATTTCCGAGAATTTACGGTCGCCATTAATCAACCTTGTTCCAAGGCTTGGTTGCGAATAGGAAAAGTGACGTCAAAGACAAACATACATTACGGGTTGAAATTATAATAACAGTACGTATTGAAAATCACGCGAAAAGCAACAAAAACTTTGGACTTGTTCTTCGTGCAATTTTCGATGCTGATTGTTATTATAATTTCAACTCGTGAGGTATGTTTGAGTCTTTGACGTCATTTTCTCCCATTCGCAACCAAGCCTTGGAACAAGGTTGATTAATGGCGGCCGTAAATTCTCGGAAATAAATGTTAAAATAAAATGGCTTCTGATGTTCGTAATGGATTGAAATTTGGCAAGATGAGTAAGAAAGTCTAAATAGTACACGAAAATGTAAAAAAATGAAAATCAAAAATTTGATCATAGGGGCACTTTAAAATTTACACTTCTAAAATAAGCCCTCTCTGTATTACCAAAACACCCCCCCTCCTCCGGTCACCTTTGTGAGGCCTGAGATTTATAAACCTTCCTCAAGTCTCCTAGGGTTTTTATAGTGCACTTACTGCGTGTTACTGTATTAATTTATGGTCCTTGATACAGATAGCTCAGGGATTTATTTCACACAAACAGAAAAAAATGCTAGACAAGGCACACGGTCAAAACAAATTTTCAAAAAATCAATCTGATTTTTCCTTCAAAACTTCTGATTTGAAATAAGCTCCTTCCTTCTCCCCCCTCCCCCCAAACGTTCATGTTTTGTACCGACCAACAGTGTGGCATGAAAAAGTATGTGTGCACTTAAACTTCGTCTCAGCAGTGCTGGAAATTATTTTTCTTACGTAGAAGGACATGTGTCCTTTCAAACCTCCATTTTGATCGGACATTTTACAAAATTGGTCGGACATCCGCCATTTTGGATCTTTTCTGAGACACAATCCGTAAGCATACACGACGTGCTTTAAGAAAGTTTGCAATGCATTGTAGGACGATTTTAAATGACACGGCCTTTTCTGAATTTTCTCGAATCGAAAAAGCGTTTTACAGCAAAATAAATGGTACAAACAGAGTACATTATTATTGTAATGCTAATGGAATCAAATACGACGTGTTCACAACACTATCAAGGCAAACGCTAATTTTTATGCTCGGTCACCATGTCCGAGCACAATTTAAAATTGGTCGGACGTTTTCGGATTTTGGTCGGACGATGCCCGATGACCGACTGTTATTTCGAGCACTGTCTCAGTACAGCTATAGTAGTAGCAATCACCTTTGCTACAAAATAATAAATAGATGTGCTATGCTGTCCGGAAATTTGTAAAAGGGTCTTAATTAGACTTTTATTGAAGTAGCTCAGCTCACATCGAGTGTATAAATACTGTTCCTGCTCTATCTTTTATTGCAAGTTTATAGACTTGTTTCTTCATCTAATTTTTTTATGCAAGTTTATGGACCTCACACTAGTTGAACACAGTATAAATATTTTCTTCGGGCTAACAATAACGCTAAAAACAAACTTGATTATTTACCCAGAGCTGGATATCTTTTTTAATTCTCCTTTAACAGCCTCCATGAAGCACTCCAAATATATCATTTTTTCCTGCAAGCATACATATGTAAAAAAAGAGATAAGAAAGGCAGAGGAACACACTAAGCAAACAAGATGCCACAGACGAACACTTTTCACACATTTTACTGGGTGCAGCTCCTTTTGCTTCCTGGATGCTTAACAAAAATAGACAGATGTTAAATAAAGAATGAAAAAATGATCCTATTAAATTACATGTATTATTCACAGTATACACGACAAATATTTACTTTCGCATGGGATTTGAATACAACTATTTCTGGAAAGGTTGTCGAAGTGTTCAGGTTTACGAAACAAGACCGAAAGCATGAGTTGTAATGTATTAAGTTTTCCAAGTTTTGAATACTTGAGACATTATTAATATGAAGATAAAGATGAAAAGAAAAAAGAAAAATACTATTTTGGGAAAAAAAATAAGGTTAATGATAAAAATAGAGAAATCATTGGGAGAAATCATTAGAAGAAAAAATTTACCTAGACCAGCCCATCTCCTAAATTTAGAAGTTGATAAACTTCAAGAATTGGGAAGATGTACAAGATAAAAAGAACAAGAGGCTCCAAGCAGCCTTTACTCATGCGCATGCGTAAGAAAATTTTATGATATATTTTAAACATGATAAGAAGATGTCCGACATGGAGAAGAGTTACTCCTTTCATTCAGTCATCGTTCCTGAAAACCACGTTGTTTACTATTGAATGTTGTGGACATGAATGCTGTACCACAATGAAGCCAGTGATTTTTCTAAGTGTTATATATACCAAACGTGAACATAGCAATGTATGTAGGGTTGTAGGAGATTCTGTCGTGACACTTAAGTAACGCTCTTTTACCGGAAGTGAGAATAGCCGGAAGTCACTAAACAGGAAGTGTAAATGGCAAAGACGTCAACCGGAAGTGCACAATTTAAAATATGCGCGCATAAATTTGCATGCAAAATCGTGACACAAAAAATAAAAATAATAATAACAAGAGGCTCCAAGCAGCCTTTACTCATGCGCATGCGTAAGAAAATTTTATGATATATTTTAAACATGATAAGAAGATGTCCGACATGGAGAAGAGTTACTCCTTTCATTCAGTCATCGTTCCTTAAAACCACGTTGTTTACTATTGAATGTTGTGGACATGAATGCTGTACCACAATGAAGCCAGTGATTTTTCTAAGTGTTATATATACCAAACGTGAACATAGTAATGTATGTAGGGTTGTAGGAGATTCTGTCGTGACACTTAAGTAACGCTCTTTTACCGGAAGTGAGAATAGCCGGAAGTCACTAAACAGGAAGTGTAAATGGCAAAGACGTCAACCGGAAGTGCACAATTTAAAATATGCGCGCATAAATTTGCATGCAAAATCGTGACACAAAAAATAAAAATAATAATAATAAAAACAAGAAAAACGGAGCCGAAACCTTACCTCATGCCGCTACGCGCATGAGTAATAAAAACAAGAAAAACGGAGCCAAAACCTTACCTCATGCCGCTACGCGCATGAGTAAATAAAATTGGAGGTAAAATAGGCGGATTTAAAAGAAGAAAACCAGAAGAAGAAGAAGAAGAAGAAGAAGAAGAAGAAGAAGAAGAAGAAGAAGAAGAAGAAGAAGAAGAAGAAGAAGAAGAAGAAGAAGAAACTTAAAAAAGAACTTTCTGATTATGAATTCAACATAATACACTTGGAAATTATTTATTTTCAATTTATGATGTAAAAAGTTTAAAACAACATTATTTAGAACCAAAACAACAAGGAGAAGGTATTCGAAGATACAAACAACCAAGAATAAAATGCTTATGAAATTCAAAATAATCGATATGGAGGTTTATTAACTGATGTATCAAAACTAATGAAACATTTAAAATTGAACCCATATCGTGGTCGTAAATTAGTCTATGAAGCTGATGCTGATAAATCACTTATAAATTTATTGACAAAGATATACAATCCTGAAACAAAATATTCAATGAATGCTTTAAACGTTTTTAATGATTTAAATATGCTTAGTAATATGCCACCTCATAGATCATAAGGAAAATCTAAAATGGTTGGATCAAGAGTTATGTATTATAATAAACCAAATGAATTAGCAAAAAGATTAAATTAAAAGTGTTAACTAGATCAATGGTTGCTAGTAATAATTCACCAGTTTTGAAAAATGATATTTCACAAATTAATGATGAATTATTAAGAATTGGGGCTATTGATAAAAGCCAACATGAAAAATTATATAATAAATGGTCGAAGAGGTTAATGGTGTCTGCCAAATTCTTCCATTCCGCGTCTGTCTGACATTGACCTGGAGATTAATTATTACTATTTCTATTATTATTATTATTATTATTATTATTATTATTATTATTATTATGGTTACATGTATGTCGATTATAATCGCTCTTACGATTATGCCAGTCGCTTCCACTGAGACAGAGCGATTTTAGAATACCCGGCTACTTATTTACGTATCCCTCGACGTTTTGAAAAACAAGAAATGAAAACAAAAGCCCAGTATTCTACTGTTCAGCCGCGATTTATTTTGCCATATTTTGCAATAGCAACACATCAGCTAGCATACACCAGAAGGATCGTCTGTGTGTATCTTAAACCATATACAACAGTTACTTACTATACAACCCTTTTCCTATAATCTAAATTAGCCCGTGCAAAAATCGAGGAAAACAAAAGAAACTGCTCCGGTGGGACACACGTTTTGTAGAATGTTTTTGTTTTTATGTCATTTTGCACGGGCTAATTTTTGTTTTTAACTGTAGTGCGACCAGGCCCTAACCCATAAACCCTGCTTGGGTATAACACCCTACTATAGTTAGCCTGTATTGTTTTGGATCACCGAGGCGTAAATTTTCTAATTATAGTTAGAGCGAACAGAGAAGCGGTCACATTACCGAAATAGCTTACTACAGTTATCCCCGTCTTAACTATAGTTAGTAGCCCAGACGCGACCGCAGCCAATATTATGGTGTGAATTACATTTGTTAATGGATTAACAAAGTGCTAACAGCTCAGTGCAGACCATGAAAACGCAACTCATTTCTACTTTTAGTGCCACTACTCGCGCGGTGGGAATACTCTGGTAGTTCAAATGCTGGAGGAATTTTGATTATAATTTTCGTTACGTTATTCATAATATTCTATTTTTTAACAGAGTTTGTAAGAATTATTCAACCTAATTTTAGTCTTGTAGTTAGTCTTTGAACGAGGCGTTGCGTGACATTACCTTGAGTTCGTCTCCTATTTAAAAGAAATTGCGAGTCAGTGTCGCGAAATGAGCCATTCGCGTAGTGTACACAGAGTGAGCAAATAAGTCTGAATCAAATGAAACCCACAACGCTCACTAGAATCGCTTTAGGGCATCTACATCGGCGTAGGGGAAAAATTTGTCGGGGGGAGGGGCTGAACGTAATTTGCCCGAATGAAACTCGTGACGTCGTGTTTATTCGCATATAAACTTTTAGCTGAGATCAACATTTTAAAGCTTTTAGAGAAGAAGCCACTTTATTTCAGCAGCGATGATTCATTTTACTTTTCTACCACTGTCAACGATCCGAGAATAAGCTTCTACATAGTCAGAATCAATCTTCGCACTTCACACGGTACTGATAAGATCTTTTACGCCTGGTTTACGAGACTTCGACGAAGACATAATTCAATCGACCAGATACCAACCACACATACTGTCCTAATAAGCAAGATGGTCGCAAAATGTTATACTTAGTTTCAGTCCCTGCGGCGGTCTGCATTATCATTCCCACAGTCCCTTGGCGGACCACAACGCAGCTCATATGGAACTATCACATGAATGATATGATCGATAATCGATGTAGTACAGAGCTCGGTTACAAAGTTAAGTGAGTATTGCGAGTTACGGGATAAAAACAAATAAATTAAGACATTGAATGACAAAATAGTTCAGTAATTTTACTGTGGTGCCCGAGTGGTCGACCTGTTTTGCCCGAATAATACTATAGCCTCCCCCCCCCCTCCCCCTCACCCCCCCGTACGATTATACCCACTTCGAAAAACATAATACAAAATCTAAACTCCTTAAAGTAAAACGATGTACATGTGCAACAAACAACGAAAAATAATCTGACCAGAAAATTGTCTTGCTTACCTGCGAATTTTCGAGGGAAGTACACTTCATAAACGAACTCCACAGCTCTCGAAGCCGTTTAGACACGTCTTCGCCCCCTGGGTCTTCGCCTTGATTCTTGCCCGCCATTTTCAGTTCGCAGCAAAGAAATTTATAAAGCAGCTACAGCATTATTGGGATTCCCATAACATACAGCCTTCGTTTTTTCCACGTTTACAGTATATTGCAAGATAAATACTCAGTTAAAACAGTCTTTACAGAACCTTGCATGACATACATGTACGTAAAATGACACTTCCTATGTTTGCGGTCAAATGTTTGAAATAATTCTACTCGGGCGCGCCGGATATGAAAAAAAAAACACATAAAAAAACACTATGTGACTAATCAAAGGCTCATATGAGCAAACTCGTATTTTAAATGTCCGTGAATATGAAAGGGTCTAAACTAGTAGTACTCACTGTAGTAATCACAGATTAAAAGAGTGCGTTCGGCGTGTTTGTTAGCAGCTGAAGAGTAGTATAGATGTCGATTTACGCCTTGCTAAATGTTTCTGTTCACCCTTAGTAGCAACTGAGTCGCAAGCATATTCCTTCAGTGGTTTTACAAAAATGAACAGTTGTTTATATAATATTGTTGTGATACGGAAGAAACAGCGTGACAGCGGCGTTCCATTTTACAGTGTCGTATTCCGGTTCGCATTTGCTCAGCTGCATGTAAATATATCTGGAAAATTCGACTATAGCCATAAGCGAATAACATTGAATATGTAATAAACAGTGGAAGCTCTCTTAACGGACACTTTCGTAAGCGGACAGCTCTACTTACGACTGCCTTTTGAACTCCCATACAAACTCTGTATTGACATATCCCCGTAAGCGGACATTCCCGTAAGCGGAAATTGACGCGCACAAAGGCGCTTGGAGAGGAGGGAGAAAAATTGACGACTGGCAGAAAACAAATCCAAGATGGTGGCTTGTTTTACCACCAAAAGTTCGTCGCACCAAGAAAGACCTTTCACCGCGCTTTTTTCGTTGGAAATCTCCCCATGCTTTGTTCAAACAGTCTCTCCACCTATTCTCGGGATGGAATCGATCGCTATTATCGTGCTATTCACAAAATGAGCGAAATCGAAGGCCAAAGATCCGCTAAAAGAAAAACGGAAAAACGTTCCGAAGAAACTGTTTTATGTCCGAAGAAGCTCTCTGGTGAGTATAAATCAAATGTATTTCATGTTATCTGTCTATTCGCAATGTAAAGTTAATGCTGCATGTGAAGTACATTAATTTCTTAATCTTTTATAGATGGGTGAATGACACGAGTTCGAGGTGCAGCACAACAATTCGTCGCAAGTCTTTAATTGCAACAATGCAGAAGATAATGCAAAATTCTTTGGAGTATAGTCTATTTTTATATACTAGAAATACGTGTCTCGCAGAACCACGCGAAGCTCGGGAGAGGATTCACTGCAAAAGTTTATCGATGTGGGAGCGTGAGATGAAATTTTTGATTTGAGTGGAGAGGTTGGGTTGTATGCCGGCAATGACCCCGAAATTTGAGACATTTTTGTTCCCAGTCCGCTTTCTTTTAACTTGTACTTAGTCCCCTGTCTTCCTAAAATAAAATAAATGGTACTGGTCAGGTTTGGGTTTTGAGCTGTGGGTTGCTGTAACTGCTATGGCACTGGGTGCCAAAAGCCAACCACATACCCAACGGCGACAACACCCACGTGACTAATGAAATTAAACGTGACGTCATCAACACACAGTTATACCGTCAACTTCCGAGAATAAACACATGACTTATTTTTCGTCAATTTACTTTTCGAATGGGCTCAATTTCGGGGGATATCAAAAAGATGAAGAAAAAAAGATAACGGGGGAGAAGAGAGGAGCTCCTAAAGGAGTATGGATTGAAGGTGAAGGTACGAACGTTCATGTAAAGAATATTATGTTTATGGCACAAAAAGAATATTATGTTTATGGCACAAAAAGAATATTATGTTTATGGCACAAAAAGCAGACAGTAAAAGTTAGAATTCAATCACGTAAGCGATTATTATTATTATTATTATTATTATTATTATTATTATTTATATTATAAAATCAACGCTATCTAATTCCAAATTTTGGGTGTTTCTTGGTGTTGCGGAAGCCATTGTTGGTTAGCTTTTGTGTTGTGGTGTGGGTATTGTTCAGTGTCTTTTGAATCTTTTGTTTTACGTCATTTGGTGATCACACCATCCGCAACACCGAGAAACTACCCAAATTTTTAACAATAACGACTAACGAGGGTAAGTCTTTTTTGAAAACTATGTAATGATGATACAACATCAGCATTGAAACATTAACAGTTCTGTTTATTTCTTTTCAGTAAAGGCTTGTTATTTTAGCTGTTTTTACTTAGTAGTAGGATAGGCACCTGTTACTCCTTTTTTTTGCGGAGCAAACTCATTAATTTGCGGAGCAATCTCATGAATAAAATGCGGAGGTATACATTAACGTAGATGACGTCATAAGCTATTGTCTTTTATCTCATGAATAAAATGCTGTGGTTTCTCATTAACTTGCTGTGGATTACATTAATGACTGTTATTGCTGTGGTATTTAATTTCCTACAATAACCAGTTCCAAAACCGGGTTAGCAAGGATACCCCCTTTCACCACAATGGCGCAATGAACTCGCCCAGACTTGCCCAGACTTGCCCTATTGTTTCCACCTAATTTTCTACGTTGATTGGTATATCCAGACATCTATTGTTGTTTTGTTATAAAAATACCAGAGACCGTGAAGCAGCTTCATTCTTACAACTCGCTTTTGCCTTGAGATTTTTTCGAGTTTATTGCTTCGTGCCACAAATCGTTCAACTTATTTTGTTTGAAAATGGCGTTTACCAGCGTGTCGGATATTGAATCTGCCTTGAATGCTTGTTTAACTGTCCGCGACTGGGAGATGGTGACAGAATCGATTCCAATCCCGGAAAATTGTGTTCCGTTGGCTTTTGCGAGGTTGGCTGAGCTTACAGTTCAAGAACTCGAGGTACGTTTATGTTCAGTTCATAAACACGTTATGATTGCTCTTTATTGTAAACTTCGCGCTTTCTTTTTATTCCATTAACCTTCAGCGCATTTTTTTTTTCACTCTTTGATCAGTACAGTAATTCAAACATTACTTTTTTTGAATTTAATCGTTCAACTATTCTATTCCCACTTTGACCGTATTTTATTTTCTTACCGCAGGCCTCAAGCAACAAAGTCCCGATAACAAACGTAGAAGAAGAGCCAGTTGATCTGGATTTGAATGATTTGGTAAGTTGAAAGATAGTTCAAGAAGAAAAGAATAAAATTTTATAGTTCTTTAACTTCACGCACCGTTTACCAGTTCATTATGCTATCAGACTTGACCAAATTTGCATGAAAAATTAGCACCTCTTTGTTTAGTACGTCAAGGTTACAATAAGAGGTCAGCGAAGTATAGTTAGTGGAACAATCAGGATCTGACTTTATCATTCGAGATTTTAGAGGCTTTATAACTGAGTAAAAATAATTATCTACGCTACGTTTATGCATCATATTTCGAGTTCTCACAAGACTTAAGTCATACGATTTTGTATCTAATTAAAATGTATTATTCGCTGGATTTGCAAGAGTCTATTCCCGAAGTAAACCAGACAGGAAACGAAATTGAACATGTAGAAGCGGTTAGTCTTGAAATGACAATGTGCCAACAGACTGGACCGAATGTGCTAAGAGATTCAGCGATTTTATAAACATAGTAGTGGGCAGAATAATCACGATCTGACTTTGTCATTCGAGATTTTAAAGGCTTTATAACCGAACGAAAATAACTATATGACTTGTGCTATTACTGTAAAACGGAATGGGCATTTAAATGAAATTTCTCGATGCTTTACATCATGCTTTTTTGTGTTGATTATTTACTGAATAGATTGTTTCTCTTATCAGTCTTCTAAACGTCATTTATTCTTTTTCCATTCTTTAAGGACAACGCGGACCTGTTCATACCAACGGAAATGTTAGAACCATGGGGTGATTGGGAAAACGAGCTTCAAACTTCAGCGCAGGTAAGTGTGTTTATTCTGTGAAATTGTCACTGTTTTTAAGTGAAAAAGGTAATTTGTTTATTATCAGTCTCATCGAATCGAATTTCCCTAGAGCTCACAAGAACCCGTGCCTGACTTATTACAGAGTGGAGCTGGCGGGAAACGAAAAGCCGAGGTATGTTTTATAATAACGCAGTAATTGTTATGGTTTTTTGAGTTGTTTATACGATTTATTCTATTGTTTTAGGACGAGGTAAATATGCCTCCCGCCAAAAAGACTCACCATAAATGCGAGGCGTGTGGAAAAGTCTTCACTCGTGCAAATAACTTAAAACGTCACCAACAGACACACGTCAACGATAAACAACACGACTGTTCCAAGTGTGACAAGAAATTCAGAAGAAAATCGGATTTGCAACGCCACGAGAGGCAAGTCCACGAGCGCCAGGCCACCCAGCGCGAGTATCGTTGTGGTATCTGCGAAGAAACCTTCAATAATATGGCACCGTTTCGAGCTCATCAAAAGACGGCTCACCCCACTCAATCTACCAGTAGGAAACGTCCAGCCAAGAACGACACCTCAGGTAAACTTTAAATTAGTAACTGTTTTAGCTAGGGGTTAGTTAGATTTGTACTTTTTATTCACTTGTACTTACGCGGAGTTGTATTTTTCAGTGTTTGTTATTGAAGTGAAATATATTTAATTCATTCATTCAACTAATCTATTTCTTTAGTTAGTTAATAATTAAACGCCCCGTTATTTCATCATTAGAATCCCTCTCTAAGAAAGCAAGGACTACTCCTGGCGAGAGAACACCACCTCAGCCACAGTCAACTCAACCACAGTCCACTCCCAGTTCCAGCTGGCAGGAAGATCCAAGAGCCTTGACTGACCTTTCCGAAGACCAGCAAAGCGTTGCTCCCGAGTACCGTCGCAACTGGCATCAAATCCGTACTCGATTCAACCGTCAAAACCGACTCTTGGACTGGTACAACTACCGCCTACCTTCTCTCCAACCCCAAGAGCTTATAAACCACCTGGACCAGATATTTACAGATCAGTCCACGGTCTTCAAGTTAAACGTGTCTTTTGGTTTTATTCTACGCAATAACGAAACCGGTGAACTACAGTATCATTACGCTTCCCGAAACAACAACCTCCTCTTTGAGTCCCCATTCCAGATTACAACCGCAGCCGATCTCCAGCAAGTTCGCGACGCGCTCCGGGATATTGACATACTAGAATGGGTACGCCAGCAACGCCCCAACTCCAAATGGGTGGTGGATTCCGTGACCAATATCACTTTCTTCGTCAGTAAGATCCGAGGGCATCCCATTGGACGGGGTACCGATTTGCCAGACTACCTTGCCGAGAATCATGGTTTAGTTGCCTTGGATCGCAATGCACAGACTGGTAAAGTCTACAACGATAATCTCTGCTTCTTTCGGGCCCTAGCTCTTCACAATGGATGTCACCCTAAAAATCTGGAGCGAGATACGAAGCACTATTACGAGAGATACCGGGCAACTCAACTGGACAAAAAGAAGTTTTGTGGTGTGAAGGTCAAAGAACTCCATGACCTGGAACATCTCTATGAAGTCAACATCTTTGTGTACTCGTTAGAGCCCACCAAACTGGATGGAGAGGAAGACGATAACGAAGGCGAAGGAGACGATGATGCGAGACCGGAAATCGCTGCTCAACTGATTCACCGATCCCTTTGCCACCATTCGAGTACTCTTTACCTCAACCTGTATCAGCATCACTTTTCCTACATCAAAGATATGAACAAATACGCCAAAACATACTGCTGTTCTCGATGTGGAAAATTCTGGAAACACGTGGGTATGCTACATCGCCATGAGCGAACCTGTGAGGCTAAAGTCCAGTATACGTTTCCTGGTGGTGCTTACAAGACTCCACCCACCATCTTTCAATTGCTGGAAGACGAAGGCTTCACGATTCCTAAACACTTAAAGCACTTCCCTTACAGAGCTACCTTCGACTTTGAATGTATGTTCAACTCACACACAAGTCTTAGCGATACAAAAAAAACTTACCTGGAACGCCAAGCACATTCCACTGAGTGTAAGCGTCTGTTCGAATGTTCCGACCTATGACCAACCCAAGTGCTTTGTGTCAGATGGAGATTCCAAACAGCTTGTCAAAGCCATGGTTGAGTACCTTGTAAAAATCAGCGAAGAAAGTTATCGCCTGTTGAAGGAGGAGTTTGTCACTATATTCGACTCAATTGACCAAACATTAGAGGAGAAAACATCAGAACACCCCGAATCAACAAGACCAAGCAACATCAATTTTCAAGAAGACAGTGACGATGAAGGAGAAGATCTGATAGAAACAGATGATGAAGAAGACGACTTCGAATCTGAAACGGAAGAAGATCGTGCTTTCCTAGACGATGAAGTGGAAAGTGAACAAGGTGCCTCGTTTTACCGTGCTTTAGATCTCGAACGAGAAGAATGCAGTGACGAAGATCAAGAGTACGAGGACAATAAACAAGAACCAGCCAGCCCGGAACCTAAGAAGAATCAAAGGCTCCTTAGAGCCAACCCGTGAATTTGAAATGCGTAACGCGTTTAAACGCAATGCGGTAAGCTTATGTTTTCACTCTGTTATGGTTCAATATATTTTTTTAAATTAAACGTAAGGATTTTTGACAAACGCAAAAAATAAAAATAAAGTACATCACTTTCATAATGTTGAGTCCGAAGAAGAAAGAAAAAAAAAACAACGAAAACAAAAAAATGAACGGTCCGAGCGAGATTCGAACCGGGTCCTTTCGGCTGTAAGTCCGCGCTTTACACCACTCGACCACCGTGAGCACTGACTTGAAATGGGATACATTTTAGTGCTTGAAGATAGATAACCATCAAAGTGCGTGTCTCAGTTAAAAATTCCTTTTGGATCGATTTTAACGTTGCATTAAAGACTCCAAATGCGCAACATCTTTAAGCTTATTGTTGTTTATATTCGTTTACACCAATTTAGTTGTTGTTATCGCTGGATTCACGCTGTTCTTGTTACAAAACGCATTCGTAACAAAGCATTACGTCACTAAGTTTACAGCTGATGGAAGGAGTGAGCGAGTGAGTGACTCATTTGCATACCTGTCGCCGTTACCGATAACCCGTTCATTACGCATGCGCGTATATTCACGGGTTAAAAAGGAACACCCTTTGAAGAAACTAAGAGACAGACTAGAAGAGTATTTGGAAGAGCTTCCAGTCCTTGGTTTTAACTCTGGGAAGTATGATTTGAACGCTGTAAAAGAATTTCTCTTCCCTGTCCTGGTGCAGAACGAGGAAGTCCTGTTCACCATTAAACGAAACAACAACTTCATGTGTTTAAAGACGGAACACCCTCGTTTCTTGGATGTCACAAACTTTCTTGCTCCAGGTTTCAGCTACGACAAGTTCCTAAAGGCATATGAGTGTCCACAAACCAAAGGCTTCTTCCCATATGAATGGATGGATTCTCTCGATAAGTTAGAGCACTCTTCTCTTCCCCCGCACGAAGCCTTCTTCTCTTCACTCAAGAACGCAAACATCTCCAAAGAAGACTACCAGTATTGTCAACAAGTCTGGTCCAGCAACAACATGACAACGTTTAAAGATTTTCTTATCTGGTACAATAACCTTGACGTACAACCCTTCTGCGATGCTTTCGAAAAGATGTGCGCTTTCTGGAAAGACAACAACATTGACATGTTGAGACAAGGAATCTCCATCCCCGGTATCACCTTAACCTACCTGTTTACCACCTTAGAACCTGGCATTTTCTTCTCTCTCTTTGACGAGAAAAACAAAGATCTGTACTCCTTGTTCAAGAGAAATATGGTGGGAGGACCTAGCATCATTTTCCACCGCTATCATGAAAAGAACAAGACAAAGATCAGGGAACAAGAAATGCAAGATCAAGGCCAGGAACCAAAGATGTGTCAGAGAGTCGTAGGATACGATGCGAATGCACTCTATCTCTGGGCCATCATGCAAGACATGCCCACTGGATCTTTTACGAGAAGAAGAGAAGAAACAGGCTTCAAGAGAGAAAGTTCCTCTAGGATGGCCACGGAGTGGTTGGAATGGAAAGCGCAGGAGGGAGGCATTCACATACGACATCAGATGAACGATACAGAAAAACGTATTGGAGAGAGACGACTCCCCGTCGATGGTTTTCATGGCCCTTCTCAAACCGTCTTTCAGTTCCATGGATGCTGGTGGCATGGCCATAACTGCTACTTGACCAAGGGAAAGGAAATGAATGATGTCAGGAAAAAACCTATGAAAGAGTTACTGGAAGAAACCAAAACTAACTCCAAATATATCAGAAATGAAGGATACGGACTCGTGGAGATGTGGGAATGTCAGTGGCGCCGACTCAAAAGAACCAGCCCCGCAGTACAGAATTTCTTAAGAAACAAGTTTCAGCGGCCGCTTGACAATCACAAGAACCTGACTCAGGACGAAATCCTGACTGCAATTCAAAACGAGTCCCTCTTTGGGGTTGTGGAGTGTGATATTCGAGTTCCTGACCACTTGAAACCCAAGTTCTCCGAAATGTGTCCCATTTTTAAGAACACAGATATTTCAAGAGAAGATATTGGGGAATACATGAAATCCTTCGCAGAGGAGCAAAACATCATGTCGCGGCCTCGTAGAAGCCTCATTGGTAGCTATTTTCGGGAGAAGATCTTGTTGGCAACTCCACTCATCAAATGGTACCTGGATCATGGGCTGGAAGCGACACACATCTACCAAGTCGTAGAGTACACACCCGTTCCCTGTTTTCAACCCTTTGGGGAGGCTGTCTCGGATGCCAGGCGTGCTGGGGATGTTGATCCAAACAAAGCTATTATTGCGGATACGATGAAATTGGTAAGTTGTTGTTCTATTCGGGAAACTGGGGTGGAAAACATGTTTTGATGTACAGAAAACTGATATCGATCTTGCTTTTTAGGTGGGCAATTCCAGCTATGGCAAGACGATAACTGATCAAGAACGTCATCGAGAAGTTAAGTTCTGTGAAGAAACTAAGTCCTCCAGACTTATCAACACGCCTTTCTTCAGGCAGATTGACTCCATAGACGAGAACACGTATGAGGTTCAATCCTGCAAGAAAACCATCAAGTTAAACCTTCCCATGCAGATAGGTTTTTTCGTTTATCAGTACGCCAAGTTGCGCATGCTTCAATTTTATTTTGATTTTCTGGATAAGTTTCTTGATCGTAGTGATTTTCAGTACTGTGAGATGGACACCGATTCAGCTTACATTGCGATTTCGGGGCCATCGGTGGAGAGTTTAGTGAAACCAGAACTGAAAGAAGAATTTCAACAAGAGAAAGCTAGCTGGTTCCCAAGAACCGATACTCCAGAACATAAAGCGTATGACAAGAGAACACCTGGGCTGTTTAAGGAAGAATGGTCAGGCGATGGTATAATTGGGTTAAGCAGTAAAACCTACTATTGCTTTGGTGCCTATGACAAGTTCAGTTGTAAAGGTGTAAATAAGAAAACAAACGAAATTAACAAAGAAAAGTACCTAAATGTATTATTGACAAAGCAAAGCAGTTCAGGACTGAATAAGGGTTTTCGTGTTGTGAATAATAGTATGTATACTGATAAACAAGTTCGCGATGGCTTCTCTTATTTTTACCCAAAAAGAAAGGTTCTCGGTGATGGAGTCACCACCTTGCCTCTAGACATTTAAGTTGCTTTTGTAAAGAGTTTTTTTTTCGTTTCCAGTACAGATTGTAAATAAATAGATTTTAGTTGTAAGTAGTCTATTTTTATAGATTTTCGTAGTTGTGTTGTACATAGGCGAATGGATTGTAAATAAACTAAGTTGGCTGAATTTAATCATGACTTGTTTCTCTGACTCAACACACGCGCGAATTCACGCGCGGTCCCCACGCGCGAGCGATCCCAGAAACACAACACCTAAAGTGGCCTTCATGGCCCTCGTGGCCCTCGTGGCCTTTGAAAATAGACATAAATTGGTTGTTTTCAAACTGTTTGTTCATTTATAACCAAACTTTCCTCGAGTGAACATGGTACGAAGGAGATGTAAACATTGCCCCATTCCTGATTGCGAGTCAAAATTTTTAGTGCGATTAGCAAATCATTTAGCTCAAGTACATGACTTAACTGAACTGGAACGAAAATATTGGCTGCAATTTGCTAAGTTACAAAACACCAACATGGTTCGTGTGTATGAGAAAGACTCACCACCCAAGATTGTTTGGAAATAGATTATAAATCAAAGTGCGCACAGTTCAATCAGTCAGTTGTGGTCATGGATCCGAGGTGGAAACATCCCTTCCCTGCGCTGGTAGCTGGTCCTACCTGCTGTGGAAAAAGTCAATTTGTTAAACGTTTATTAGAATCAGGAGAAGACGTGATCGATGGGGCGCCTGAAAATATTATATGATGTTATGGGATTTATCAACCAGCGTACGATGAAATGCAAAGGAGTATTCCTAACATTACTTTTGTCGAAGGAGTTCCCAGTGATTTGGAAACTATGATAGATCCATCGATTCGAAACCTTGTAGTCATCGATGATCTCATGCAAGAACTTAGTAATGATCAGCGAATAACTAGTCTATTCACGAAAGGATGTCACCACCGAAACTTAAGTGTCATCTTTATTTTACAAAACATCTTTCACCGCGGAAAAGAATTAAGAGATATGAGCTTAAACTGTCATTATCTAGTACTGTTTAAATCTCCACGCGATAGCAGTCAAGTGACTCATTTAGCAAAACAGATGTTTCCCGGTCATACAAAATATATGCAAGAAGCCTTCCAAGATGCAACCAAAAGACCTTATGGGTACTTATTATGCGATCTTAAACCGGAAACACCTGCCGACTTCCGGTTGCGAACTAACATCTTCCCTGGGGACACCCAGTACGCTTACATCCAAAAGGTATAAAAAGGCTGCATCACAGCGATATAAATCAGTTGAGTATGGCCCAGCGACTGAGAAAGAACCACGACTTTCTTAAACTCCTTACCAAGTGTACTCCAGCTCAGCGTAAAGCGATTTTGAAAGTAGCCGACGACGCTTTAGTAAGAACCATTTGTGAGTGCGTTCTCAACGTGTTAAAAGAAACTGTGCCTGTCAGTAAACCCGCCAAGAGAAAACTTTTAACCCACAAGAAATCCTTGATTGCTCTAGCTGAAAAAAGTACGCCCCTTGCTAAGAAAAAGAAAATCTTGGTCCAACACGGAGGAAACTTTTTAAGTGTTTTGTTACCACCCGTGGTTCGTGTATTAAGCTCCATACTTACCTAAATGAATCATACCAAGCGCATGGTTCTCGTTCCCGAGAACACCCTGGAACGATTGCAACAACGCCAACAGATATTAACCCCACCTGTGACTCAAACTTTAAAAACCTTGGACAGTGAAATGGGACAGATTTTATCCAGTAAAGAGCTAGATGATGACGAAAAAGCGAGACTGTACAATCAGGTGTTACAGCGCTATCTGACTTATTACGATCAGAGAAAAGGGCAACCACTTCAAGTCAAACTAACAGCCCCCAAGACCGTGGAAACTCCTAAACCAGACGAGAATGAAGAAACAGCCACCGAGGTGGAAACTATACCCACGGCTGTAGAAGAAGAAGTCATGAAAAGTGTACCTAAGATGTACAAAGCTGGGGCTAGACAACTCTTGGATAAGATAAAACAAAACCAAGATGTATTGCAGTGGAATGAAAAAGGGGAGTTGTTGTACGAAAACAAACCGATACCCGGGTCTCACGTAGTGGATTTGGTCAATGATATAGTACGTCAGCGAAAAGGGTTTCAACCTGTTGGATGGTCAGTGTTTGCGAGAGGTCTGGCGCGAATGAACGTCCCCGAAAACTTAGTGCGCAATCCCCAAAGACAGAGCACCATCCGGGAGTTTAAAGCAAGAGTGAGAGATGAGACACCGAATAGTCCCTCTCGTTGGCTTCCTTCCCCACCTCCTTCCTCCTCACCCGCGAAAAAGCAAAAGCGAAGGATCGCAAGTCCACACCATCAAGCCGTTCGCTGGTTACGATTATAACAAGAGACATTTTTTCATTGTAATCACTTCTTTATTTTAATCACTCAATAAAATACATTGAAAGGAAATAACATGGTGTGTTTACTGAACTTTGTGTTGTGCTTTTGATCCTTGTTTGGTTACATGGGTATGATATTTTTTTAGACTTAAAGGGAAGTGTTTTTCGATAAAGCGTTTTACAAGAAAATCATTTCGGTGCTTATTGCTAGAAAACCTATGTACAATGGTGTTCATACTAACATGGCGACAGCGAAATAAGGCATAGTACAAGCTATAATGCCCACACACTTTTGAGGTTATGCTTTGTAATGTCACAGAGTTAAACGTCCACTGGGTAGAATTACTTTTCAAGAAATTAGTAAATGTACCAGTATAATTGCTTGGCGGTAATCCGTAAGAATCGAAAAATTCTCCCTCGCGATCCTTGGTGAAATAAAACGCAACCCAGTGGGATCCGGGCTTGTCACTTGTATCCACATTGGCAATGAACAGGGCTGGGTAGGATGCAACACTGTTTGGCAGTTTATCTGAAGGATACACTCCTTGAAACACGCCTCGGGTATATTTATCCTTTCTCAAAATAAGCGTCAGTTGAACGGTATCCATTCTAGTTTGTGAAGTCGTACAAAACGTTCCGATTAGCGTCAATCTTAATCACGTTTTGAAACTCGGCGTAGACGATGAGGTTCACTGTGTTGGCAAGTGGTTGACTAAAATGAAGCTCGACTCGAAGGTTGCCTTGTTTTATAAGCTCAAAATGTTCACCTGGGCAGTGATCTGGGGATAAGTCAAAACAGAAAGCGGTGTAACCAGAACCATAATCGCTTCTATTTATCTGGTTGCCTGTATCCTGGGCTAGCTTTCCACTTCCGGAAAAAAGGCTTTGATATCCAGCTATAATATTCTGACCACCGGCCTCGTCAAATTTGAGAAACAAGGGTTTTCGAGGAATTTGTTCCCCATCCACGTACACACCCACTTGAGTTAAGTTGTGATGTTTGAAGTTAAAGGGGTTAGAAGTGTAAGTACCGTTAAATGCTTCTGTATCCACCAATACTAGTACTAGGCGCTTCGGAATGTGACCCAGGAAAAGATTATCTGGGGTGAAATTACTGAATGCTTGTGGTATGGAGAGGACTTTGCAGTCAACTCGGCGAATCGGATATTTGGCAGTTGTTTGCTTTAGCGCAGCGGCATGTCCCAAACTAATGGAAGAGGCTACTTTAACTTTGCGAACGTACAAGATTGCTTCTGTGATAACCACCTTGAAGTTGGCACCGCCAGCTGATGACAGCAAGCAGAACGAATTCTTGGCTCTGTTGAGCTTGATTCTCAGATTGACTCCGTTCAGTATTAACCGGTCTTGAAAGAAAATATCGCTGTGTATCGGTCCCATCATGTCCACCGTATTACTCTGTTTCGTGAATTCATAGCGAGCTTTTAAACCCATGTTTGCATCGGCATCTTCAGCCACTGGATTAACTGCATCCATCTTTCCAGGGGTATCTTTGTAAAACATAACCATGGACAATTGACTTGTTTTAGCCTCTTCCCCATAGTTCAGCAACGTTTCAATCATGGCGCGATAAGGGTAGGTATTGGTTGATGGGGAAATAAGTCGCTCGTTCAAAGACACATCCACTTGTGAAAACAAGGAATGGAGAAAAAGGTTCACGGGCCCTACTTCCGTGTTTAGGTCTAAAGCGGTACCGTTTGCTTTAGTAATCTTGGCTTTAACAAACAACTGGGTTCGTGCTAGGTCTAAATATTCTTCCCCAGTTCCCGAGACATTAAATTCGATCGGACCACTGTCAGTAATGTTACTAAGGGGATGATATTCAATCCATTGTCCCTTGGTGATAGATGTTTGTGTAGCCGGAATCGTGAAAAGATCGAGTTCCGATTTCGTACACTCTTGAGATTCGTGATGAACAAAGGCCATGCTTACTTTGAAAAAAAATATTCCAAATTTTGTCCGGGCTTCTTCTGCTGCGGAGATGTTTTCCGTTTCTTGCCTGGTGGCGAACAGTTTTTTCTAAGCTGTGCTTTCCTTTTTGTAGCTTTTTGTCCCGCACCTGACTGCGCTTGCGAGGGATTCTGGGAAGCAAGTTCACTGATAGCTTGTTTGGCTCGTTTGCCAACCACCGTTTTTAATTGTTTTCCATCCATCACATCTTGAGCAATATTGACACCGGTTTGCAACGCTTTTTTACCAAGTATTCTAGCACCCTGTTTCAGGTGAGGCACCGCCCAGCGAAAAAGACCTCTAAATATGGAACCTAAGCCATATCCTCGCTGAAATCGAGCTCCATGAAAGGCTGGTAAATTTCCACCTTTTTGTTTGGTTTGATCTAAATAATATTGTTCGTACAACTTGTAATTTGGCGTATGAATTTTCTTCATGTCACTCTTTAAAAGTACGGAGGTTGACTCTGACGAAAATGAAGTGTTAGCAACACTCTCCCAAACTCAAATGGTACAGACTCTCCGGTGTCCCGCTTTATATTGACTTCGATCGTCTCGAACTGCTTTCTGCTGACAGGTACGTATTGCGGGCGCACGAATGATTTGCTGATTCGTTCCCCATCTTTTCCTTCCACGGGAATAATTCGAAGCAAGGGAACTAGTGTGTCTCCGACATATTGCGGTTGAATAATATCGCAATAAATGTAAAGATCGTGAAAACCGTGTTCCAAATCCACTTCTCTAGGACCCTTGGATGTCTTTGAAATCACTTGTTCCGGTAAAAATCCCAGCATATATCCGAATTTGTCAAAATTCACTGCGGAGTTATTTTGCAAATGAACGGTCACCTTTCTACTGAAAGCATCATAGGAAAATGACACATCATTGTCGTAACGGTGTTCGTTATCGATCGACTCTTTCATTTTTGCAAGGATATCTTGAATGGTAGGATAATGGCCTGGTGAAATTATCAGGGTATCCCATATACCGTGGAGTTTTTCATTCCGAACGAAAAATCTAAAGTCTTGAACATTATTCCAGCTATGTGGATAGTGGATTTCGGTTAACGCCACTTCCCATTCGCCTGTCAGATTAATGGTCTGTGGTAATCCAACCCGATACTCTGTTAATGTGTTATTTGGAAATTTGTCAAGACTACTATTGCTTGGGAGATGTAGATAAAACTGTGTTACCTCCATGATGACTAGAAGTCAAATGATATTGATACATAGGGAGGGCTTATTTTATAATTTATCACGCTACAACTATTTCATATAAAATCATACCTTTATTTACACAATGCCTTTTACAACTTTGAAATATTACTTTCCGGTACCCAACTATTAAATTTATCTGGGTAACCTTTCCATTTTACAAAATATTCAACTAAGCCTTTACGCTTTCTCTTGCGTAAGATCTTTTCCACACGATAAACATCGTCATTCTTGATAATTTTCTGTAGTTCAGATTCGTAAAATGTTCCATCTAAGATCTCCCCTGCATCATCTTTCAGTTTATAGACTGGTACTTGACGCGACATTCGTTTGTACACAGTAAAAATTTCTTCGGTAAAGTTGGGAAGGTAAGACTTTTCAAAGAGTCTCTTCGTTTTGCTGATCCTTACACGATCCCCCAGTGAAAATTTGAAACGAACAAGCTTGTTTACATCATCTCCATACAACGTTTCCCATACTTTGGTTTCGTTGGCCTTGGTAACCTGGCTTGGTTTCATTTTAATACTGCGATGGTAGGTATGATTGTAAGATGATACTAACTGAGGTAGCACATCGATATACGTAAGCGTGTTTTTAGCAGTAAAAAATTTGTACATTTTCCCCTTAAAAGAACGGTTGAATCTTTCAACCACCGACGCCTTTAATCCCGAGTTAGTTGTAAAAAAATCAATGTTATTGTCACGAAGAAACTTCTGGAACACACGATTAAGAAATTCCGTGCCTTGATCCGTTTGAAGTTTAAGCGGTTTGCGACCAGAAGATAGTATCGTTCGAAAGGCCTTGACTAGCTCTTGACCCTGTTTTGTCTTCAAAGGTAGGACCCAAGCATACTTGCTAAAGATATCTAGACAAGTGAGGAGGTATTTATAACCCTTGTTATATCGACTTAGACTTTGAACATCCACCAAATCAGCTTGGAATTGAGCATTTATGCCGGGAACAATGACTCTACTTCTCTTGTAATGCCTACGCGCGGGCTTATGAAGCGTATAAACGTCTTGCTGACTCAACCAATCTTCAACTTGTTTGCGAGAAATCTTGCTCTTTCCGTTCTCTTTGACCGCCCTGTAAACAGCATCCAAACCACCCAAACTTGCGGGATGACTCGGATCGAGGTAAATGCTGGCGAGAGTTTTCTCCATCACAAAACTCAGAGTTTTGTACAATGACTTTGCCACCACAACAAGCAAATACACAACGAATGCGATTAAAAATCCTCTCTAGTGCAAGGGAGGGTGAAGGTGGACAGCAACCCATCACTAGTGACTTCTCTGACGATCAGAACTCAAATGACTATTCTTTCCACAGTGCTCACTTATATGTCTATTCTCCTATCTGGGTGAGAGTGGGAACGAGAAACTGGAATAATCGTTCCCAGTCCTCCTCGGTCAATCCTAATTGTTCGGCAAAATTTAAAAAAAACAATAATCTTCCCCAATTAACTTGCGTGAATACTTCAGAATGGAGTTGTTTTAACTTGCTCAGTTTCGACCCCGGCAAATCGCAAAATCCCTCCTTCGATAACATAATTTCAGGTGTAGTAAAACTTATACTTTGTGCTACAAGGCGATATAGGTCAAAACGAAATCGAAGCGAGGAAGGTCTTATACCCATGTTAACTGAGAAAGAGACAAACACACACTGACTCAAATAAACATGCTTTATTACTTTTATAGACACAATTTGTTTTGAATAGCATTAAATACAACGTCAAGGTCCATTGGTTGTTCTTCTTTTCTAACAACAGTCTCAGGGCATTGAACTTCAACTTGGCTGTCAATTTCCATAGCACTGGGATCTTTGCACTTCAAACCACAAGGCCCGTAGAAAATAGTATACAGGATACGACTTTTAAGATCTTCTCCGCAATCTTCGAGTTCCAAGGAGGTAAGTTACATACTTGTCCAAGGCAGCTTTGGTAATTCGGTCCCGTACGTTTCCCACGACTTGGCTAAGTTGAACCCGAGAGCGTTGCACACACTTTCGGCGGTTTTAAGAACGATGTTGAGATCGATGTTTTCCACCACAACATCGTGGTAATACATCCACGCATCTTCGCTATCCATCATGAGACACGAGTGTTGTCTTTGGCTTGGATGGTCAATAGCGCAACCATAACAGCGATTCACTTTTGCTTCTTGGATGAGCATGTCAAGCATCGCAGCATACGTAAGCTGGAAGACACGACCAACAAGACTAGCTATCTTTTGCCTTTGGACTGTTTCAACTTCATCGACTGTCAAAAGAGGTTTAGAGCTCGATTCAACTTGAATGTTTGGATTCATCTTGTAACAACGATTACGAATGAGAGTAATAAAATATTCCTTGCCAGCAAGCGAGTTGTAAGAATGAAGCTGCTTCACGGTCTCTGGTATTTTTATAACAAAACAACAATAGATGTCTGGATATACCAATCAACGTAGAAAATTAGGTGGAAACAATAGGGCAAGTCTGGGCAAGTCTGGGCGAGTTCATTGCGCCATTGTGGTGAAAGGGGGTATCCTTGCTAACCCGGTTTTGGAACTGGTTATTGTAGGAAATTAAATACCACAGCAATAACAGTCATTAATGTAATCCACAGCAAGTTAATGAGAAACCACAGCATTTTATTCATGAGATAAAAGACAATAGCTTATGACGTCATCTACGTTAATGTATACCTCCGCATTTTATTCATGAGATTGCTCCGCAAATTAATGAGTTTGCTCCGCAAAAAAAGGAGTAACAGGTGCCTATCCTACTACTTTACTTTTTTCTTCTTTTTCCTCTTCTAGCCTCGTCAAAAGGTCAACAATTAACGCTAACGAAGGTAAGACTTTCTTGAAAACTCGGTAATGATACAACATTTTTCGGGTCGTATCAGGATGATTCTATTTGGAATACAGTCAACTCTCTCTTAACGGACACCTCTATAAGACGGACACCTGGTGTTGGTCCCTGCAGTTTTTCAATCATTTTACTGTAACTAAACTCTCTAGAAGACGGACACCTCTATAAGACGCACAACAGACACTTTGAAACCGTCAACCGACACTCAAAAAGTGCATTTTAGTGAAAAATACTTCAAAACGTAAAGGTAGGTGCTGAATATGAACAAACGAGTCCACTTTTCTAATGTTATTTTTGTTCCAGTTTGTAGGTTTTGCTTAACAGACGTGTATACATTGTGCATAGGTTCAGCTTTATTATCCCAGAATTACTGGTGTCACGTTTATTTATTTATTTATAAACTTCGCCAAGAGGCCTGGATCACTCACAGAGCAAGCTCCACTACGAGGTCCATGCAGAAAAGAAAAAAAGAAAAATTGTAATACAAATACTAACAAATACTAACAAGAATGACTATACTTTAGAAACGGCTAGATAAAAACAGCAATGATTAAAAAAAAACAGAATTGGGGAGGACATTGATAAAAAATCAACAACACATACGATCAAGCAAGCTGTTCAATGGCCGACTAGAGTGGCACTTTATACACACACTCTTGAAGGTCTGGGGGGTGTCGACATCATAAACAGACTTAGTGAGATACTCTCTATAAGACGGCCAGTTGCGGCCTGGCCGACGGTGTCCGTCTTAGAGAGAGTTGACTGTACAACCTAATCTTCACATGGAAAACTTGAACTTGGCCTTGCTTTGAAAAAACGGCAAGTGGCAAAAATGGCTACCCAAGTCTTTTAAGTTTATGGTGGGTTCAAGGTACAGTGTAAGGTAAATAAACACGTGGTCTGTAATGGGAGGCAATGACACTTTATAGGCGGATAAAACGCCTATCAACATTTTATTATTTCAAATTACGTATATTGTTATTTAACAATTATATTATAGCAAAAGAATATCAAAAAATAAACGCGTCAAATATAACAAATTACTCCACCTTTTTATGAAGTTACAACAAATTTGAGAAAAAAAAGACATTAAAATAGCTTATGTTACCGTACATTACATAATTGAATTTATTTTGAAAATGAACTGTAAACGAAGATTGTTTACCTTGTAAACAAATGTCAATTTGCATTTTAATTTGTTGTTCTTTGTTCTTTATTTTATATAAAATATCCACCTCCTTTACATTAAACAAGTTGATATATATACATTGTATATATATTATTTAGACTAATGCCTAAATAATTTCTCTTATTTCTAAAACATTGTATGTACTTTTTAACGGTAATTGTGTATAATCCGCGGGGTAAAATTTACCCGATATTTGATAAGTCAAATACGGCAAAAAAGAGTCATCGACTGCCGTCAATCGTAATTATGGCGACAAACATTGAACCCCAGAAAACAGAAACTGACAAAATGGATTGAAATCCACCAATCACAACCAACAAACATGACCATGTGACCATTTTACGTAAAGCATCGTTGTTTCCTGAGATGTCCGCTTTTTGCGGCAGTGAAAAACGAAACTGTCGGATGAGTTTTAAACTTCAGAGTTCACGTGTTATTGAAAAGTGCAGTAAAGAAGCCACAATTTTGGAAGGAAGCCATCAACAATGAACTCTCTCCTGACGACCCTTTCTTAGCACTCCAAGCTGAATGTTGCTACTCTTAAGGGAGTGTGTTTGTGCTTTATTGCAGCTCGGTGTGTGTCATTAGTAAATGTTTTATATAATAATAATAATAATAATAATAATAATAATAATAATAATAATAATAATAATAATAATAATAATAATAATAATAATAATAATAATAATAATAATAATAATGGTCTTTATTGATTTAA
Source organism: Cladopsammia gracilis (assembly GCA_022457155.1). Classification (NCBI taxonomy): domain Eukaryota; kingdom Metazoa; phylum Cnidaria; class Anthozoa; order Scleractinia; family Dendrophylliidae; genus Cladopsammia; species Cladopsammia gracilis. The sequence continues at coordinate 2,702,848 of JAJGOT010000025.1, forward strand.
AGTTCACCAATCGGGTCTTCTTAACAAATCTTGGTATTTAGTATGTCAGCTAAAAGAGTGCTTTCAAATGAAAAGAAAAAAAAATGGAAAAAAGAACAATTGGCCGAAAGTGGGGTAGGGTTCGTGGTAACCGCCGTAGATTTATTTATTTTTTGTTAAAAGCGCGTGATAATAAAACCAAAGTCGAATGCGTAACGCACTACTTTTAGCGAGTGTTGTCAACTTTCCGCAACAACACCGTTCTTTTCCGTTTCTATTGTTTTGCAGAAACAATGCGCTAAAAAAAATAAGGAGAATTTTCAATACATCAGTCAAAAGAAACCGCAAGAAGCGGTGGCGTTTGTTAGCGCGTAAAGCATCATGGGTACCCCAAATTTCTCGGCCGACGAGTTTCAATGGGTGCGATTCCGTAATGATTGTTTTCAAAAGCAAGTAACATTAAAGGAAGACAAATTACTCACTACCCACGCATGCGTGTGCTACATATATTCTACCGTCGCAGTAGGCGATTCCAAGGTACCCCACATTTTTCGGCCGACGAGTTTCAATGGGCGTGATTCAGTAATGATTGTTTACAAAAGCAAGTAACATAAAAGGAAATTACTCATTACCCACACACACCTGTGGTACATATTCTACCTTCGCAGTAGACGATTCCAAGTTTACTGCTAATAGATCTTTAACAAGAAGTGGATGTCAGACCCCTATGCCCCACCCCAAAAAAGCCAGGAAAATATAGAACATATCGTAAACCTGAGCTTCCCTTAATAAGACCATTCGTTCATTTGATCCAGCCACAGATCTGAAAGAACTGTGACCTTACTGACACTACTATTTCCTCTCTGACTATTTACTAATTAGTATTCCATCGATACTCTTTCTCTCTATATAATTACATAATAAAGTACGAATTACATGTGGCAAAATAAACTTCATTTATCCTCGTTGGAATACAGTGATGGTTGGAGGCTTGGTGTATACTTTGTCTCTCCTCTGCCATACCACAAGTTTCCCGTTCGTGTTGACTGCAAAAAGACGCTGACTGTCATCGGAGAAGGTCAAGCTAAAATAAAATAAAATAGAAAGATTCATTTCGTATTCCTTTCAAGTACAATAGCCCTTATGCATGATAACATCACCAGCTCCACAAAATTCACCACCAAGCCTCGTTTGTACGAAATTCCTTGCAGACCTTTGACAAGTTTACGTTGTTTTTGAGTGGGTATTCTTTTAAAATTTGCTCCTTTGAGAATACATTGATGAGATTGTCACAGGCTTACACTTCGAAAGCGAGGCTTGAGGTGAAATTAGCTAGTATGACGTATTCATGCATAAGAGCTATTGTACTTTGTATAATGTGATCGTCTTAACCTGCGATCAGGCGGGGTTTTTTATGCGGACGAGAAAGAGGTGAAAAGGTGGGAAGGGTCTGGTCGCAATTAATTTATGGTTGTCTGGGTCGCACTTGTGTCCAGTATTGTTTAACAAATACTTCATATTTGACAGAGTTATTTCGTATTTTCATATTACTTCATGTGACAGAATTATGTGTTATGGTCAACTTTTATAGACGAGGACACTTTGTGATGCCTATCATGGAGTAGCTTGCCCTCACTCTGCGTTACCCTTTTCAACCTGACCAGAGGCTATGCCTATCAAATAACAACGCAAAAACACTTCAATTAATAGTTGAGAAAAAGAAATCAAAGGCATCTTACCTCGTCACTTGAAAAAGATGTTGATCCGGTGCAATGTCCCGTATGTGGCGCAGATCCCACGTGCTCCAAAGTCTGCAGGTAAAATAGACCAATGGGATGCCATAATACAGCTGCGATAATATATCTCATGATACAAACGTGAAAATTTGAAAAGCGCAGAGCAAATGTGTGAGTTGAAAGAAAAAAGCTATTAAGAAGCATCTTCCTGTGGCACTGGAATGGAGCGATTCTAATGTTTGAGTCTGTGAATGGAATCGTAAAATGCGACCATTCAAATAAAAATTGGAGCAGTAGTTTCCTTTGATACTGTACAAGGTGGTTCTAAAGTTTGGGTCTAGCTGGGAAAATGAAATCCTAAAGTGTGACCATTCAAATAAAAGCATCTGAGCAGTACTTTCCTGTGGTACTGTTTATTATGCTGTACAAAGTGGTTCTAACTTTTGAGACTGTAGATGAAATCCAACGTGTGACCATTCAAAATTAATGAAAGCTACTGAGTAGTATACGTACTTTTCTGTGGTACTGATTATTATGCTAACGTTTGGGTATGAGGAAATGAAATCCTAAAATGTGACCATTTATATGAAAGCGTCTGAGCAGTACTTTCCTGTGGTACTGTTTATTATGCTGTACAAGTGATTTTAACTTTTGAGTCTGTGGATGAAATCCTGAAGTGCAACCATTCAAATGAAAGCTATTGAACTGAACTTTTCTGTGGTGCTGTTTATCGTGCTGTACAAGGTGGTTCTAACATTAGGGTCTGTGGATGAAATTCGAAATTGTGACCATTCAAATATAAGCTATTGAGCAGTACTCTTCTGTGGTACTGTTTATGATGGTGTAAAAGGTGGTAAGCTCTAACTTTTGGGTTTGTGGAAATAAAATTTGTAGCAAAACTCGCGTAACTTGTGACCCACCTTATGGCGCCATTACTCAGTCCGGTGGCGATAACATTGACCGAGATTCCCTCAGGAGCAGACGAGAACTCTAAACAGTTGATCATGTGCTCACAGGTCACGTGACCGACAAACCTGCCATTCACAGTCCATAACTTCATGACACTTCCGTCCTCGATCGTGCTCTCCTCAGTGATGTAGTTCACTGAAACACAAGGCATACAAGTTTTGACTAACCTGTCCTTTAAGGGGGCCCTCTGGTCGGATTTTGGTAAGATTTTGGCTGCTTAATAACAAAATCATATTTAATTGACAATTCATTCAAATTGATTCAAACTTTGTACAGAGTACATCAAGGTCACTGTCTACCACATGGGATAACCAGTGTTAATGATTTGTTTATTTTAGGTTAATAATTAACAATTTTCTGAGAAATGTTGTTTTGGGTGTTAGATTACAGCCCCTCACTTTTTGACAAGTTGCTTTCATAAAAATCACTTGATTTTTGGTACGATAAATCTTTATGACATGGAGTGCAAACCAATTGAGTGTTTTCGCCCTCGGACCATTTCCGACCAGAGGGCCCCCTTAAAGGGACGATGAATGCCATGAGTATCTTGGTGTTGTTTTATCAGAACATCGAGAGGAAAGTACCCTCGGAAGGAGAACAAGCCCAACTCTGTTTTTAACGATTTTTCCGTCAATGGATAACAGAATGATCAGGGAAAACAACAATAAGAAGACAACAACTCATTTCTGCCCTGGCCATCCACAGTCGAATAAAATTGATAATAGTCTCAGTGCGTTGGTATAACAGTTCAGAACTGGGCCACTAGGTTTTCGTTTCTATTGATACAAGTGGTTTTCTTTTGGCTTTTTCAAAGTGATAATAAAACAGGTGGCATTGCAACACGAAAGCTTTTTCGTTTCCTATGCATCAATACAATCTTCGTGATACAGTCAAACCTCTATAAAGCGGTCCTCCATTAACCGGTCACTTAACAATGAAATCCCCGTAATTAAATCGCTACCCATAATTACTGTAAACTTGACATATTTTAAGCGGGTCACCTTTATTAAGCGATCAATTGGCTATTCCCCGAGGGTGGTTTGACTGTATATGAAAATAGATGGATGGATCGATAACAATCAAAATATAGAAGAAACACACTTTACCATTAGTACTTACTCGTGTGCGATACGGTAGCAATATCTCCTGTAGTTCGACTGATGCTAATGGCTGCTACAGTGTTGCTGTGTTCCAAATATCGTACATAACTTAACCTGAAAAAGATATGTGATGAGATGAGAATGGGTCACAGTAGTGGGGGAGTTTGTTGTAATAACATACAGGAGACTTCGCCTGGGCAGTTGGAAGGAACAGAAGGTGTCGGTTTGCTCTGTTAATATTTAGCCCGTGATATGTAATGTTCAGCTGCCTTACCCATGGGGGCAGCGTTGGAGGGAATAGAGGGTGAGGAGTTGGACGCAGGGGGTGGGGGTAGGTGGAGTTGGCTCATAGGAGGGAGGGGAGGGTGGGGAGTTGGACGCAGGGGGTGGGGGGTGGGGGTCGGTGGAGCAAAACGCATAGGAAAGGGAAGGGTCTGAAGGTTGTTTCGTATGCACGAGTTGGCTCATAGGAGGGAGGGGAGGATGGGGAGTTGGACGCAGGGGGTGTGAGTGGGGGGTCGGTGGAGCAAAACGCATAGGAAAGGGAAGGGTCTGAAGGTTGTTTCGTATTCACGAGTTGGCTCATAGGGGACTTAAATTTAGTAAAGTAAGAGAAGGAGACACAGGGATCCCAATGTGTCCTACAAAACAATCCATGTATCTTTAGATTGGTATAACGTTTCTTGGGAGTTCAATGGGCCTTAGGGGGACCCAATGTGTCCTACAAATAAAAACATGTATCTTTAGATTGGTATAACGTTTCTTGGGTGTTCAATGGGCCTTAGAAAAAAAACAAAAAAACAAAAAACAAAAAACATGTATCTTTAGATTAGATTGGTATAACGTTTCTTGGGAGTTCAATGGGCCTTAGGGGGACCCAATGTATCCTACAAATAAAAACATGTATCTTTAGATTGGTATAACGTTTCTTAGGAGTTCAATGGGCCTTAGGGGGACCCAATGTGTCCTACAAAACAATCCAGGTATCTTTAGATTGGCATAACGTTTCTTGGGAGTTCAATGGGCCTTAGGGGGACCCAATGTGTCCTACAAAACAATCCAGGTATCTTTAGATTGGTATAACGTTTCTTGGGTGTTCAATGGGCCTTAGGGGGACCCAATATGTCCTACAAAACAATCCAGGTATCTTTAGATTGGTATAACGTTTCTTGGGTGTTCAATGGGCCTTAGGGGGACCCAATGTGTCCTACAAAACAATCCAGGTATCTTTAGATTGGTATAACGTTTCTTGGGTGTTCAATGGGCCTTAGGGGGACCCAATGTGTCCTACAAAACAATCCAGGTATCTTTAGATTGGTATAACGTTTCTTGGGTGTTCAATGGGCCTTAGGGGGACCCAATATGTCCTACAAAACAATCCAGGTATCTTTAGATTGGTGTAACGTTTCTTGGATGTTCAATGGGCCTTAGGGGGACCCAATGTGTCCTGCAAAACAATCCAGGTATTTTAGATTGGTATAACGTTTCTTGGGAGTCCAATGGGCCTTAGGGGGACCCAATGTGTCCTACAAAACAGTCCAGGTATTTTTAGATTGGTATAACGTTTCTTGGGAGTCCAATGGGCCTTATTTTAATATTATAATGCAAATTAGCCATGTGTCTCTGCCAGGAGCAGCCATAGGAAAAAACATTTTTTCACAGATCAGTTTTTTCTAACAGTAAAGTATCCGTAAAAATATCATATATACTCATAGCAGTATTATAAAGCAGTACCTATTCAAGTCCCAAATGATGGCCGTCTTATCGCAGCTGCCGCTGACCACAATACTGAAGGCCTGGCACAGCTTAATGCAAGTGATCGAGTCCTTGTGTCCGTGAAGACGAACCCTCGAGCCCAGGACTTCTATGCCACATTCCTGGAATACCAATCATTACATGTTATTGCACTGATATTCCCTTCTTTTTTCATTGCAGTTCCTTTGCAAGTGTGTCCATAACAATACTGTAGATCATAAGAACCGTTTGCCGCCAAATGCGAGGGACACAGTTATAAAGAAAAAACTTTTCATGCAATTTTCGACGCTCTGCCAACAATGTAAGACATTGCCACAGTCGCAAGACAAGTTGAAGATTCGAGGTATTATTAGTGCAATTTCCTTGGCATTTTGTCTCACAACGCAATGAAATACAAATCAGTTAGCACTTCATGTTCAGTAAGGGGTCAATATAGCAAACTTCGGTCCGCTCAGGAACTAATCAGAATAATATAATAATAAAGTCAATCCAGTGTCTATATAACTAGAAATAGTTGTTGACAGGGTTCTGTCTAGGATTTCTCGTCTTGGGGAGTAGTTCCGAGTGGCTGAAGGCCACATTTTCGCTAGTGGATCCGGGGGCATACCTCTCCCCGCAAAGGTTTTGAAATGAATAGAATAGAATAGATAACTTTATTTATACACGGTATTTCTATCAGCTTATTTATCATAATCAGCTAGCTACCTATCTTCCTAACTACAAATAAGAGGTACAACATAAAAAATAAAAACTGCTTTTCATGGAGGCCGTGTTCAAAAATATACTTAAAAGACTTTACTTAAAAACTATGGCGACTTAAACTCGCTTAAGGAAGTCGCTTGTCTTAATTCTGTGGGTAAGCTGTTCCACAACTGAGCTCCACTGTACGAATACTTCTCTTCAGATAATCAGTGTGAGGTTGTGGAAGAACTAGTTTGTTTTCGGTATATAAGCATTCGCGTTGTCGCGATAAACAAATCTTGATCGAAGATATTCTGGTGTCATCCCATGTAAGATCTTATACATCATGATAGATTTCTTTTCTAATCTTTGATGACAGAGTTTACGCCACCCTAATGCCGGAACACATCATCCAAATTACTATCGTAGCTCGCATACATTAACATGCGGGCTGCGCGATTTTGAAGCCTTTGAAGCTTTTTAGAAAGGCCCTTGTATGTGCTGAGATGCAATCTAGTGCATTTGAGACAATTCTGAGATAACACCAGCAGTAATCACAGATCATGGAGACGCGTTCGAAGGAATTTCCGGCGGAAATGAGCCCCTGAAAAATACCAATGGGGGGGGGGGGGGGGGGGCATTTGGAAGACCGTTTACCAAAAAATCTAAAATTTGTCTCCAACACGAAATTAGGATTGCTTCGAACGCGATTACAATTTGTTCCGGTAAACCATGATAACGGAGCCTGCCGTAAGGCCAGCAGTTCATAGTACTCCATACTCCTGGTCATATCGTGTCCTCCTTTGCTAACCTCATGTACACTGGCCTGGATACTTGAATACTGTTTATTGGGGAGGGGGTGGGGGAGAAGGGTGGAGGAGGGGAGGGTGGGGGAGGGGGAACCTTCCATCCCTCAGACCCCCTAGATAGAACCCCGGTTGTAAAAACAGACTCACTGCAGTCGGATTATACTTGACAGGAAGCACTGATAACGTGCCGGTTGATGTACCAATGAACAGCGACTTACAGCCGTCAGTCACAGCACAGCATGTGATCTACAGGTTAACAATAAATGCATTATAATGACCGTAAAATTCTCAAACTCATTAATAATTTTTCAAGTTTGAACAAAGAAAATCAAAAGCATGACGGTGATTTAGAAACCAAAGATTTTGGCAATTTGTATTCCATCTGCATTAAAAAAAAAGAAAGTATATCAAACACTCCAAAGAGTGTTTCATCAGGTATCCAGACACCTAGAAGACGATTAAAAAAAACTCGGCTGCGCCTCGTTTTGTCAACCCACTTCTCGGTGTTGACGAAACACTCTTCCTTGTGTTTGATGTATTACATCAAATGTATGCCATATGCAAAGATATGAAAACTGAGTGACCATCATGTTTATGACAGCCTGAAAAAAATATGCTAGTGGCGGTGGAAATTGACGATGGAAGGGCTGAAATTGACGAACATGCTATCCACGGAAAATGTTTCAGGGGCGATGTCGCCTGTCTTGGTATCACTCTTGAAAGCCACAAAACATATTTGTATCAAGGCAAATCTAAACATAATGTACCAATTTTGTATTGGCAGGATGGAAATGGATTGCAACTTGAAAACATTGGCCAATTCTTTCATTTTTATCTCGTGAATAAGGAAAGCGTTGAACGAGATATTGTATACGGGGCCAGATATGTAAATTTTCATTCGTTCCATCATCTGCAAAATTTGTTAATACCCCAGTGTATTACGCGTTAAAAGATGATTGCTGTGGTAATCTTTTTTTTTAATTCCCCAGTGTAATTACATCATCCAGTTATATAGACAGACTCGTTTCACACAATGCATATTTATGTCACGCTAAGATGTTTTGGTCGTTTTCAATCTGTTTTACTCTTCAAGTCATTTACCTCAAACTCCGTATGGAATATTAAAACCGATCTGCGGACTTAACCTTACGTTATTTCGTATTCATGAGACGTCTCTTATAGACCAGCTTTGATTATTTATAGTTGGTAAACACCACTTAGACACAGAGCAGGTTTTCACCTAATTTCGAACTTTTCAGACATAAATTTGGACAAATTTTTGGATGCTGTATTGTCGAAAATGCTTAAAGGACTCTTTGTTTTCCAATTTGAAGTGAAATTTTTGTCTTAATGGAGCAAGGTAGTAAACCTTAAACGGACTTATTTTCGGATTTTTGTCCGATATTAAACGTCTCCAAAATTTGTAGGTTTTTATGCCACTCGGGCGTGTGGTGTTCCATGAGGACCAAATTTTCCTTTCCCTTTCTCATAGAGTCAAGAAGAAAGTGTAGTTATAACTTTTGAATCTTTAGAAGAAATCCTATGGTGTGACCATTCAAATGAAACCTCTTCGGCAGTACTGTTGCATGGTACCATTTGTTTTTCAATATTTTACAAAATAAAATGTGGGATTTTTCTTGAATTTTGATATGTGGCACTCTTGAGAGTTAAATCGTTGACGCCACTCACCTTATCTGGCGTGTGGTGTTCCATGAGGCAAACAGGGGCACTCTCAGGAGAAGTAAACACGCGAATACACCCATCCATGTACCTCCAGCTTAACGCCGCTGACCACGATAATCGTTCCTCGCTCTCTCCAGGCTTCGCCTGGTGCACGGTTAGAAGTGTAGTGTTGTGGCTCAGTGCGAATACATTGTCGTTGTTGAAACAGATAAGAGAATGCACGGAAGAGTTAAGACCTTGAGTGAATCCCACTGCTGGGGCGCCTAAAGCTGGGGAGCCCACGTATTCGCCCCATTTAAGGCCCTCGACTGTGCTTAAAGGCGATGAAATCTCTGTTAAGAAGAAAAAAGTTTAGTTTTTTGGGGGGGTTGAGTCAGCATTACATGGAGCACATAATTCACCAGATCGGCTATCTCTGTGACAAAACCTGTTAATTGGTGTCTTCAATGTTTATACATTGTTATAGTTTTGTCTGTCTTAAACCTGAAGGAGTATTCATTGGTTCTAATCTTGATATTCCTTTGATATTTCTTGGATTAGATTAGATTAACCCTGTAAAAATCCAAGATGGTGGCTATAGAATACCTAACGAGAAGAAAACCCACAGCTTCCTATCTAGAACTATAACACAATGGAACAATTTGCCTGCCATGTTGGCTACAGCTCCTAATATTAACTCTTTTAAGAGTGGGGTTTGTCAGCTGACGCATTAAGAACTTTAAGAACTTGACCGCGACCAGAGCACATAAGCCTCGAAGAGAGGGACTGCTCTCATTTTGGTAAATGTAAATGTAACCTCATCCTCAATGCTCGCAGCTGATTTCGGGTAAATTAGAAGTGAGAGTTAGGTCTCATCTCGTTTGTTGAATGCCACGTTTTCATAGCTTTATGCTGTACTTTTAACTATTTCAAGTTATGCATGTGATGGGCAAAATAATCGCTTCTAAAAAAAGTTTATAACAAAGAGTTAAGTAGGTAGAGCGTCAGACATTTGATGTCTTGATTCTCTCCCATTTGTGTTGTTTATTTTTAGAAGGTACAACTTTGCTTACAACTGTTGTATGCAGCGCGCGCTGCTCGCATCATGCTAAAGTGATAAACGACTTGGCTCGTGTGAGATTGTTTATGGCTACGATGTGTCGTAAGGTTTTAAAGCATGTTCAAAATTACACGACATTTCCCATGCCGTTCGAGACACTCGTAACCAGTTGTTCGTTTGATTTACACGATACGATTCGTGTCGTAGGTTTATCGTAAGCATATCGCATGCGATAAAGTTATATCGTCTAAACTTTAAAAATACAGAAACGAAACTCAACACTTCAACCCTGTCTCTCTCCATGTATTTTATTACATAACTATGAGACCAATAACATGACGAGGTAACCCTGTAACGCACTAGCTTCCGATACAGGGGTAAGGGAATAGGGGGATCATTTTCACGATAAATCTTTACTTCACCGCACTATCGTGTGAGAAGCTTTTAAACTTGCACACTCTGAAAAAAAAAACGCCCAGCTTACCAGTGATTGTGTCGGCGATGCTACCCACGATAGTCCCAGTGTCAGATGAAAATGATGTTGTCAGGCGGCTCATGCGTATTCCGGCGAACGCCAACTCAGCACCGGCGTCCATGAACTTGAGAGTGTTCAGACTAGTGGTTGAGCCCAAGTCACTGGGTTGGGTGGCCTGTGGTTTGCGCTGTGGCCTCGGGCTGTGAGGGAAGGTGAACAGTTGCTGCGGAGTCTGACCATATGTCTCTATCATGGTCTTGAGCGCTTTCTGACGGACATGGTCTGTGATAGCGTTCACATCTACGCCGTAATACGTCTGAAACAATTGAAAGCTCTTTGTAAATTACTGTATGGGTGGTTTGCATCAACCCAAACACATTTCTCCCGTTAGGTTAAAAGAAAATTCGCAAAAAGTAGTACGGATAGTAGGCGTAAATTAAAGGGAACCTCCAATGTTATAACAAATTGATGTTATATTGTTGGAAATAACTTCTAAATTTAATTATTTTTAAAAAACAAGTGCAAATATAATTTTAGTGTACAAAAAAGTGGATATGAATATCGCCTATTTTCGCTTTTAAATTTCCCGCGCGCCGCCATTTTGAATATTTATGACGTGTTACGGTTGTCTAATTGTTGCATTCAAAAGAACGTCGATTCTTAACAATAGCGGCAACCGTAAAACGTCATAAATATTAAAAATGGCGGCGAGCGGGAAATTTAAAAACAAAAATAGGCGAAATTAATATCCATTTTTTTGTACACTGAAAAAATACTTCCATTTGTTATTAAAATAATCGAAATTTCGACTTTATTTCGAACAATTTAACGTCAATTTGTTATGCCAATGGAGGTTCCCTTTAAGTAAATTTGGAAGCCATGGCGAAGTTACTGAAGAAAGAAAATGCATGTTGTCATAAAGAGAACGTCGTACGCGTATATTAAATAATATTCTTGTTGACTTTATTTTCAAGAAAAAAAAGAAAGGATTGCTGTCAACAAACGTCGATTAATAAAGTGATGATATTGGGTTTTGTACCATTCGAAGATCATGCAAGCAAACAGAGTAACGAAAGTGAACACTTTATTTTACGAGGATTACACTAAACAGTTTACACTGATAAATCCCAGGCCCTGAACTAAAAGAAATAACAAAGTGCTAAATCTCAATTGGAGTTGGAATAATTGGAATAATCAAAACGCCGTATCTCTTTGGTCTCTTTGGGGAAACAGTCTGCAGACATGAAAGCTCGCATTAAGTTTGTCATTGTTGATATTATTTGGAATAAGCTAAAATATTAGCTTTGTATAACATTAAGGAGTTCAGAGCCGGTTTATACAACCTTGATAACGTCAGATACAAATTCACTATATCACAGGGACATCCAAGGAAGAATGATTAGCAAAACGCCTGCAATGACCCTGCACTGTTTCAGGTGCCACGAAGCTCTTTAAAACTTCTAACTTTATTGGCCCTGGGTATCACTAAGCTCTATTGTTTCAGGGCTAGGGTCCATTCTTCTGTTGTTTGTCCTATTGTTTTCTCGGTCAGCATTAGATTCCATCCACCAACACCACCTCGGACACTTATTGAGAATTACATAACGTAATGTCGACACTTAGAATTTATTTTCAATAAATTGTTAAGTGTAAAAAAGAAAATCTAAAATCCCCACTCAGGGTTGAACCTGTGACCTCAGCTATGCTTAGGCTTTCACAGCATACCGTACCACTGTACCACCTAGCTTCTCGGGTTGCTTAGTCCTAAATTTAACTATATAAACTGCTACTCCCAACCTCAACTGAAAGCTAACCAGTTACTCCGTTATATAAGTCTCAATAAGGTGTCCAAGGTGGTGTTGGTGGATGGAATCTCATGCTAACCTGTTTTCTCAGCCAAACCTGTGAGGAGTTCCGAGAGCTTCGTGCCCGCCCTTCTGTTTTTCCATATCATTTTAGTGGCTTCAAAGGAAACTGCATGAACCTAATACAGCTTGAGCTTTTCGGTTCTATTCGCCACTTTAGAAACGAGAAGGAAACTGGGCCGAATTAATTTTCGCAACGACTTCTGGGATCGTTACAGGCAACTGTAACAGTCCCAAAAGTCCCAGTCCCAGAAGTCGTTGCGAAAGTTCACTCGGCCCAGTTTCCTTCTCGTTTCTAAAGTGGCGAATTAGCTGAATATTTCAACGGCTGAAAATTTCAACTTTCCGATAATCCTAACTGATTTTATTTCGTACCCAAAGCGACAATTTTTAATCCACCAAGAACAAAAGGCGTTAAATTTGTTCAATGTTACGAAAGTTTGAGGCGACATTTTACTAAAGAAAACCGAACAGCTTCCGAACATCTTCCGAACATTTTCCGAACACTTTTATCCCACCGAATCAAAAGGCGTTAAATTTGTTCACATTTTACTAAAGAAAGCTCTCGTTTTTAATCTTATGTATTACGAATTTATAATATGGCATAGGCCTGCCGAGCAGCTTTGCACCGAAACAACTCGTTAGGCGCTCCTGATATCATGAATTATAATTCAACACATTGATACACTGCCCAAATATGGTCAAAAAGTTATCGATATACGTTATGTCTACATGACGTATATCCAGCGATGGAGGTAAATTTCGTATTTTGACAAGAGAATGCAAAAATGAGGGACCGGCCTCGATATTTTTTCTTCAAACTGTGCTTTGTTATCAATGTGTTGAATTATAAAACTATGATAGCGCGAAGGCCGAGCCGACAAGGCCGTAAGCCGAGTCGGCTGAAATTAGGCGATATCACGATAAATGTAGTGGTGATTTGGGGGGGTTTGCCAGATCAAGTTTTTACATCCCAAAACTTAAAAGTTAGAACCATCAAGGATGGATGGACTCACCGCAGGATGAAACACGTTAATGGCATCTATAGCCTCGCGTCCTATCTGTTTGTAGCCGAACACAAGATCAATCCATTGGTTCAATTGTTGTGATACATAGTCCGATTCCAATGCCTGGGAAATAATATACAATGTAAAAAGAGGGTTTGACTTTAATCATTGATGAACAAGAGGCTACCAGTAGCCTATACTCATGCGCTTGTGTAAGAAAGTTTTACCATTTATTTTAAACGGGTCACGCACTCCTCCCCCCTCAACGAATTTTGCGTGGCACACATTGCACCATCACTCATTGATTCCTGATCAAACCCACACTAGTCTAACACCTCCCAAATATATGCGTGCTTAAATTTGCATGCACAAATGTGACACCAAAAAAAAAAAAAATGACGAAGAAAAACAAAGCCGAACCCTACCTCATGCGCGCTACGCGCATGAGTAAATAGGTAGCTTAAGAGATGGGGATACATGTACTTGTACCTTGCGAAACAGGAAGGACCGGCTGTTAAATCACTTATTTTTTTGGTTTTTAGTTTTTCTTCTGCAAGGAACTTTTTTTACCTAGTTTTCGCTCGTCGCATAATATGGCACAAGATTATTCCTGTAGCTGTCGTGTGGATTGGTTGGCAGAGTTAACTGTGGGCTCTCGACCCACAATGAATAACAACCAAATAATAATAATAATAAGAGGGTCTCAATGAAGTTAACCATTAGCCGTAAAACGGCCCAAAGATTTAGTCGTTATGCGTACGAATTGAAAAACGTTAACCGTAAAAAAAGTGTCAACCGTAAAAAATAGTTATAGTCATGATTTTTCATTTGCCATCTCTTGTTAAGACTGTTATGTTGTTATGTAATAATAATAATAATAATAATAATAATAATAATAATAATAATAATAATAATTAAACTTGTGGCCCTCTCTTATCCCAGAATGCATGGTCCCAAGACCTTACATGCGTTTTACAACAATGGGAATTAACTTTCAACTTTTTACAACAATGGAAATTAATTTAAACTTTCTGTTAACCATAACGGGAAGAAATTAACCGTTAGCCGTAAAAAATTGCCAAAATTCTAACCGTTAACCGTAAAAAGCCACCACCCCATTGAGACCCTCAAATGAGGTTTATCACGAGTAAGGCATACCTGTTTGAAAAATTTAAACCATAAAATAAAATTCATTGTAAAAAAAATATTTCTAGTCACGATTTTTCATCTACCATCTCTTGTTAAACACGTAGTTCCGGTATAAAAGGCTTAGCTCCTCCCCCATTTCACACCTTTTGGGTGTGAAATGCAAATTAAGGCATCTTTCAGTCACAAAACGTGGTTAACTTGCGCGTCCTTCAAAAATCTAATTAAACTAAGATTTTACCTAAGCAAAAAAGAAATAGAAGTTCATAAAGACTTCTGATATAACTTTAAAGTTTTTCCAAATTGTGTTAGCAATGGTCTTAGTAATGACGCATGTTTTTTTGTCAGTTGTTAATGCTTCAGTGGTTGATTGACGACTGGAGGTGAGAATGGCCAAGCCAGGCTCCTTTTATACCGGGACTTCGTGTTTACGACTGTTATGTTGTTATGTGAGTTGTGTCCTGTCCCAGAATGGTCCTAAGACCTCAAATGTGTTCTACAACAATGGAAATTAATTGTTATTTTTTCAAATAATAGAAATTAATTTTTAACTTTTTAAAACAATGGAAATCAATTTAAGTTTTCTGTTAACCACAACGGGAAGAAATTAACCGTTAACCGTAAAAAAAGCCGAAATTTCAACCGTTAACCGTACAAGCCACCACCCCACTGAGACCCTCTAATAAGGTAAATCACGAGTACGGCATACCTGTCTATGTATTAACATGAATAGCCTGGTGCTACCTTTGGCCCATAGGGGTACCTCCACATCCATAACACGGTTGCCGTTCTGACGCACGCCAAGATTGAACCCTACAAGAAATTAAAAAAAAATACATGACAAACTTAATGGGGCTATGTCATTAAGATATATCGTTTTTTTCTGGTCAAATTTGTGCTAATATTATTGGAAATACTCATGCACCAAAATTCTCTTTCATCTTTCATCTTTCATTTGTATGTTTACCAAAGTCACTTATTTCTATATAACAATAGCTTGGAAAAGGTCGATTGATCCTTCAGTAGTTATGCGTTAAATGGTGTTCACGAACGCAAACTTGTCCGTAGTGTTACAAGTGCCGGTTTCTAATGCAACATTATTGAGTAAATTCGACACCGTGTAAAAACAGGCGAAGGGCTTTGATACAACATTAAGTCTGCAAAATTGTCTCGCGTAACTTAACTCAACAATAGCAATACCTTCAGTGTTTTCTAGGAACTCGGGGAGGAAGAAGAACTCTGGGATTAGTTCTTTGACGTCAGTAGCAGACTCAAACGACGAGAGACGCCATGTTGTCGCCATAGAGTGAAATGTCCGATCCGGGATATCAAAACTTCGATCTGTCAAAAAACAGAAAGAAAAGTTAACTTGTAATCACCCTACATTTCCTTCTTTTGTTCTTTTCTTCCCCTTCACGTTAACGCCTACCGAGAAGAGAAGAATATACGAGTCTCCGGTTTGATAGACTACAAGTGGTCTTTTATCCCCTCTCAGGGATAGGAGCGGTCTTCTCGCGTGTCTCGTTTGATCGACTGTCTCAAACAGAAATAGGAAAATACTCATAGTCTATCGAATCTATGATATTTGAGGTTAAAGTCAGCGAGAGGCCCATTACCTCAGTTAAAGAAAGTGGAATTCTAGATAAGTAACCATTAAAATGGAAGGAATTCCGTAATAATTTCATGTCACAGATCCTGTTTGTTTTTGTAGATTCTGGGACAAAAAAAAAGAATTTTTTTCTATGTGAAACTTCGACACATTTTACAAATTCAAACAAAAAATAACCACAACAAAAACAACAAAAAAGAAATGTAAGTTTGGTTTTCCAGAAGAGCATTCGTTGGACAAGCCACAGGAATGCAATAGGAAGCGAGAATGGCTAACAGTTGTGATTATGAAAATGGACGACAATATGGACAAACCTGGAAACCTGAAGAAAACCCAGATCACAAGACATTTGTGCGACAATAATTAACACATCACTTGAATATCTTTGAAAATGAGCATGGTTATAGGGATACCGAGGGTGGAAATGGATTGCGACTTGCCTTGATACTGTAAGAACATCTTGGTGAATGGTGGCAGGCGCACTAGGAAATGCAGTACAGTTCCACTGTTCGAATAATGGCATCCATAATGATATGGAGCGGACATGGGATCCTCTTCAGGCAGTCGCTCATACTCCTCTTGTAACCACTGGGAAGAGAAAGACACAGTCAGGCACTCATTCTATTGTTACTGGAAAACGTTTATGATAACTAAGGGAAACTAAATTTGATGAAAGCAAAAATGTTTTTTTTTTTCGAAGCTGGAATTCCTTCCTTCCTTCCTCCTTCCAATAAGCGCCCCTTTACCCCCTTAAGATGCTACACCAGAAAGGTATCTTATCGAAGAAAATGACAATGAAGACATTTAGGTATAAAGGTGAATTATACTCTAACTATGCAAATCATTCACCGTTGTTTTGACTATGCGAACCGTTGTTATCGTTGTTCTGAGTATGCGAATTGTAAATTTTCTTTTATTGTTCATGAAGTACGCTCGTATGTGTTTGTAAAAGGAAATAAATAATCGCCTCATCCCTAATAAGTGTCCCCTCCATAATAAGTGTCCCCTCCCTAATAAGCGACCACTCTCCAATTGATGGTTTTCACTCACCTGACCTTCAGTCCTGTGGGACTCAAATGACAAAGGCCATGGCGGCCATGTTGGTGCACATAACAAAAGAAGTTGATTAAAATTCTTTTGTAGGTGTGCACCAACATGGCCGCCGTGACGTAACGTGACAACCACCCATAAGCATCCTCCCTTGAGCGACCAAAAGTAAATAAGCGCCCCGGGCGCTAAATCGAATCATATTTATATCGGTATTTGTGTTTTGGTCCTGAGGATTATGAGATATGGAAAACAACAACAACACTCACTTTGAATTTCTCTCTGTATTTGCGTTCCTTGGACTGATTTTGAACAGCAATGGGACGAGACAGATCACTGTTAAAAAAAAAATAGAAAACAGTTATGTGAAAAGGTGGTTTGAAAAGGGTTTTTTTCTACACCGTTACGTGACCGGAGGACACTTGAAGGGATGGATGAGAGGGACCAACAGGAAAATGGGACACCTTATTCAGACTTATATAACGGAGTAACTGGTTAGCTTTCAGTTGCAGTTAGGGATAGCAGTTTATATAGTTAAATTTAGGACTAAGCAACCCGAGGAGCTAGGTGGTACAGTGGTGCGGTAGGCTATGTAAGCCTAAGCCTAGCTGAGGTCACAGGTTCAATCCTGAGTGGCCGTGGGGATTTTAGATTTTCTTTTTTACACTTAAAAATTTATTGAAAATAAAATTCTAAGTGTCGACATTACGTTATATAAGTCTCAATAAGGAGTCTTGGGCCCTCTCATCTATCCCTTCCAGTGCTTTCCTACTTGACCACCCAACAATGGCCGCGCACGATAAAGGGGTACTGAACTGAAATGGAAGCGTCACACAACAAAACCAAACTGTAACAAGCCATTTGGTAACATTACCGGAAGCTCTTGAAGTCAGTGAGATCCAGCACTTCGTTATCAAAGTCGGACAGTACAAAGGGAAAGACGGGATACTGCATGAGGTCATTGAACGAACGCCCCGCCATCTTGTTTAGCTCCGTGAGGTATTGAAAGTTTGTCATCAGGCCGAAACGCCACCTGAAAACATAACACAGGAACATGGAAATGTAGTGTGTAGTAAAATGTTAGCCTAACTCTTTTCACAGCTCGTTTCCAAAATGGGTGAGAAAACACCATGATTTGTTCCTCTGTCAAGAATTGGTTGATTAGTTCCTCTTGGTGTTTTAGTATTATATTGTTAATAAGTAAATGTAACTGTTTATTATGCTGTACAAAGTGGTTCAAAACTTTTGAGTCTGTGGCGACATCCTTAGGTGTGACAATTCAAATGAAAGCTATTGAGCAGTACTTTCCTGTGGTACTGTTTATTATGCTGTATCAAGTGGTTTCAACTTTTGAGTCTGTGGATGAAATCTAGAAGTGTGACAATTCAAATGAAAGCCATTGAGCAGTACTTTCCTGTGGTACTGTTTATTATGCTGTACAAGGTGGTTCTAACTTTTGAGTCTGTGGATGAAATCCTTAAGTGTGACCATTCAAATGAAAGCTATTGAGCAGTACTTTCTTGTGGTACTGTTTATTATGCTGTACAAGGTGGTTTTAACTTTGAGTTTGTGGATGAAATCCTAAAGTGTGACAATTCAAATGAAAACTATTGAGCAGTACTTTCCTATGATGCAGTTTGATTTCGTTATAGACTGAAGAATAAAATGGCCAAAGCCGCTGTACCTCTTTGTAAGGGCGACGAGGTGGTCATACTGAGGTGCTTCATAACACGGAAGATTTCTCTGTTTAAACTCCTCCAAGATGATCTCACGGTCCTACAGGAGATTAGCGCAGGGAATTACCAACGATTCCTTAAAACGTAAGCTCTAGAGTCAAATCACTTAAACATGAAGGACTCAAACAGAGAAGGAGAACCAGGAACATGAAATGTGCTGAGGATCGAAGCTCTCCTAAGTTAAGACATCTCTTAATTATTGCCATTCCAACAATAGGCTATTGTTAACAAACAATGCTTAGGATATGTCTTAACTTAGGAGGGCTTCGTGAATCCGGCCCCTGAATTGGTACTACACATTGGAACAAACGATATTCAGGACTCGCTGTACATGTATACCCGTTTAGCGATCTCTGCTCTCTTACTGCGCTAAGATGAACCTAAACCGCACGCGTTCACTTTTACTCGCTCAGGATTATTCTAATTACTTCTATGCTTATTGATTTCTAACAAGTTAGTCTGCCCTGCAAGTTACATCACGAAAATTTGTCAACCCTACCTTAAAATGGTGAATCCATAAAGAAATCATGAAAGATTTCCTAGCTACCAACACCAAACTCAAACTATACTATAGAGGGGTTTTCAGTTGAGTATCGAAAGTAATTTGGTGATTGCTTTGGTTTTGTATCAATACGCTCTGTGATTGGCTAAAAAAATCTCGCGCCACTTTCTCAACCAATCAGAAGTAAAACCAAAACCAATTGTGACTTACTCGCGCGCGTTTTCCCGCGCTTGGCGCCGGCTACATGTATTTGCTACGAGTTCTGATTGGTTCATTGGAATGGATTGTCAGCGTCTGTTGTGATTGGCCAGAGTGATTACTCAGTAATTACTTTGGTTTTGGTTTTAGTTCACTCAATTGAAAACCGCTCTATCAAATTTAAATATCGCAAACCTTAATACCTGTTTAGTGTCAAAAGCCAACAAATAGGTCCGACCAGTGGTAAGGAAAATCTCCAAGCCGTTGTCCTGTTCAGCAACGTTCAACAAAGAAAAATTTGTAAATAAGTAATGGTACTATTGTAGCATGGTTTTGATCCGGCAAGAAAGGTCAAAATCCCAGTCACACTGCCACTTTGAGGTTTAACTTACTTGTTGCAAACATAGTTAGTAGAGGGGACTAACTAACTACTACTAACTATGTTGCAAATGAACTGCTATAATAAGTTTGTTCATACGCCATTTTGTTAGGCTAAACGGCTGTTTCAACAAACTCAGACTTCAACTTTTACTGTTTACCTCTGACTCGTCCCCAGTCGTCTCTTATTATTAGTATTTGGCGTGGAAGACTAGAACGGGCTCTGTAACGAAGGGGATGACGGGAAGGAAGAAGGGAGAAGGGAGAGACGACTGGCAGATCGTCAGTCGAAAAGTTGGCAAAGCAGTCGAAAAGTTGGTATTGGCTTTTTCTGGCGTTTTTTTCGTACTTGTACATGTGAAGAATTGTAATACTAGTAGATCAGTGTAATTTCTGCGGTGTGGAAGTTAAGAGAAGATTTCTGTCTTCATTGACATCCGCCATTAATTCGTCCGCCATATTGGAAACGGGATCTGCCAGTCGTCTCCCCTCCTCTCGCCTTCCCATCTTCCCCGCGCGCATAACCCAAGCGCTTCCCTAGTAAATAATTAACGAGTAGAGACAACTTGGAGACGAGTCAGCTTTTCTGGGGACGAGTCAGCTGTTTACCTGAAGGCAGTACCGCCTGGTTCGAATCTCTTGTATTTCTTCGTAAGACCAGGAAATGGAAATGGCGTCCTTGTTGCCAAGTAAAATCTACAAGCATCAAGAGGAAGGAACACAGTGACTGAAGCATTCATGACTTGACTTATTTCCTTATCCCCGTGGGGGAAATGGGCCGGAAAGCATTCATACAGGCCACTTTTTTTCTCTTTCTTTTTTCTTTCCTTCATAAGACATGGAAATGGAAATAGCGTCCTTGTTGCCAAGAAAAATCAACAAGCATAAAGGGAAAGCAACAAAGTGACTACAGCTTTAATACGGGCGACGCTTTTTGTGATCATTAAGGTAAAAGGCATATCAAAGCGCGTTGGCCAAAAAAAAGTCAGACTTTCTATATTAATGTCACTTGTTAGTCGTATTGTGTCCTTGGACAAGACGACACTTTGAACGACGAAGAACTAAATGACAAAAGCAATCATACAGGCCATTTCGTTTTCTTTTTATGTTCGTTAAGATAAAAGGTATATCAGAGCGCTGTGGCCAAGTGGTCAGTACGTCAGACGTTCCACCTTAAAGTGGGTTGCTCGAGTCGCTTTGTGTTCTTGGACAGGACAATAACAACAACAACAATTTTATTTCACACGTTCCAATTACAACAGTAGATACACTTTGTACGGCAAGCTGTTCAGAAAATCATCTGGTATGTAGTGCAATCTGGTGTGTAGTGCTAGAGGTCGTAGTTCAAATCCCGGCCAGACCATCAACAAAATACTGGCTGTGCACAACGCCTTGTCTCAGTTATGATAGAAAATCACGTTTATTCGCTAGCCCTGTTTCTTACATGTGTACCTTCTTATTCTAAACTAGCTAAACCCGCCACATAATTAAAAAAACATACTAGTATACCCCGTGCTGTAATCTGTCCTGTTCGCATTCGTTCATGGATTTGGAGGATGCCGTGAGATCATAAATGAACTGATGGTCTCTATCGTTTGCCCGATAAAAAAAAAACGTCAATAAAACGTTTTATCTTGCCATGACCAGCATTTTTTATGCTGGTGAACGATCGTATTATTCTTAAGTATGCAAAGTACTTTTCAACATATAATATAAAATACAAAATCTTTACCACTATCCGGTAAAATTGCATCTGTCTGGCGCTCTACGTGCGAGAAATAGTCCATTGGCTACAGTAAGAAATTCATCAATTAAGCCTATATATGAAGCTCAGATTAACTGAACTAAAAAAAAACAACAACTAAAACATTCACATATTAGTAAATCATAAATATCCAGAATCTCCTACCTGTGTGATATCTGTATCTGCGATAGCTTCTTCCCCAACAAAATACATGTGACTTTCGCCTGAAAACGAAACAGTATACAACGTATCAATATGAAATTCACATCCGTAATCTGTCGGCAGTACCAAGAACCATTTTTAGTTTGGATTTTTAATTCCGAATATCGACCGAATACGCAGAAGCGTTACAGATTGCCAAAAAAAAAGGACTTAAAAAAAACCTAAAAAGTCGGAGTGTTGTTTTTACCGGTTTTCTCTTCAGCCTTTCACTCCCAGATTCAATTATGTAGAAATGTAAGGTGGCTCTAAGTTTTGAGTATGTGCACGAAATCCTATAGTGTGACCATTCAAATGATACCTCTTCAGCAGTACTTTTACATGGTGCCCGCATTTGTTCTAACTTTCGAGTCTGTTGATGAAATCCTATGGTGTGACCATTCATATGAAACCTCTTCAGCAGTAGTTTTGCATGGTACCATTTGTTCTAACTTTTGAGTCTGTTGATGAAATCCCATGGTGTGACCATTCAAATGAAACCTCTTCAGCAGTACTTTTGCATGGTACCATTTCTTCTAACTTTTGAGTCTGTGGATGAAATCCTATGGTGTGACCATTCAAATGAAACCTCTTCGGCAGTACTTTTGCATGGCACCATTTAATTTTTTACTATTTTACAAAATTTTTTTCTTGACACCTTAACATCATCGCATCTCTCCGCAGATCCCGTTTATGTCCTGTTTCTCTTTTGGTTGTTTCCTTTCCCAGAAAGATTGCCAAGAAAAATGAGCGTTCTTGTAGATGTCAAGCTAACATAACATCGAACAGGCTTTTTCCATTTAAATAATGTCCGAATAGACGGAAATAGCCGTATACAAAACCTACCAATCAGTAGTACTCCTTTAATCTTGTTGTCCAGAGTAATGTTTTTACAATGGTGAAGGAAACTGGTGATGAAAAGTCAAATATAAGAGGGTGACATTATTAAGGTGGTCCTAACATTTGAGCCTGTGGATGAAATCCTAAATGTGACCATTGAAATGAAAGCTACTGAGCAGTAATTTCCTGTAGTACTGTTTTTTATGCTATACAAGGTGGTTCAAACTTTTGAGTCTGTGGATGAAATCCTAAAGAGTGATCATTTAAATGAAAGCTACTGAGCAGTACTTTCCTGTGGTGCTGTTTATTATACTGTACAAGGTGGTCCTAACTTTCGAGTCCGTGGATAAAATCCTAAAGTGCGACCATTCAAATGATAGCTATCGAGCAGTACTTTCCTGTGGTGCTGTTTATTATGCTGTACAAGCTGGTTCTAACATTTGAGTCTGTGGATGAAATCCTAAGTATGACCATTCAAATGAAAGCTATTGAGCAGTACTTTCCTGTGGTGCTGTTTATTAAGCTGTACAAGGTGGTTCTAACTTTTGAGTCTGTGAATGAAATCCTAAAGTGTGACCATTCAAATGAAAGCTACTGAACAGTACTTTCCTGTGGCGCTGTTTATGTTGAAGATGTTCTTACTTTTTATGTCCTGGATTGCACGCAAGTGTCGTTTAACAATAACTTCATATTTGCCATCATATTACTTCACATGGGACATAATTATGTGTTATGGTGAACTTTTATAGATGAGGACACTTTGTGATGTCTGTTATTGATTAGCGTGACCCCCCCCCCCCCCCCGGCTCCCCCCTCTCCCCCGTCCCTCCCCCCCCCAGGGCCCGGTTGTTAGAAAGCCGATTAACGCTAATCCGGATTAAAAGTTAGCGATGATTTCATTTCTCCGTTTAAAAATGTTTTCAAAAGGTCATTTGTAGTGAAGGCAAGTTAAAGTCGAAACTTAAACTTTCGAAAATATTCAATTGTTGACTTATTTAACTGGATTCAAATTTGACGCTAATCCTAGGTTAGCTTAATCGTGCTTTGGACAACCCGACCTTGAACATTACTCAAACTTACCGAATGGTGTCAGGTGTGTCGAAGATGTAGTAAACGTTTTTCTTGGACGAGGTAGTGGTGTCTTCAAATAGGTATGATAATGGAGTGCTTCCACCTTTCGACTCTGAATACAAAAATAATATTCATCAAAACCTACAAAAACAATATTTGTGAAATCGTTCTAATATCACTAACTGACTTCGCTACAGTTGAGGCAAAAAAAAAAAAAGTTAGGGTTGATTCTCCGCTCTGCTTTTTTATTTCTAAAACCTAAGCGTCGGTTATTTAAACGGAGTCTAACTTAGACCGTGGTTTAGAGCAATTAAGGGACCTCCACAACTGTTAATAAGTGGGTCAATTTAAGTACTAGATAGGGTTTTTCCAGTCTGTGCGATATGACTCCTTGGCACTGTTTACGGCAAACAAAGTTTAAATATAGGGATTGGCCAGGTCGAAATTGGTTTAGACGCAGTTTTGCTATACACCGTCTACACTTCGTTTAAATAACCGACCCTATATCACGTTCTACAGTGTGACCACTCAGAGCAGCCAGTGTGACCATACACACTGTCACATACACTGTCGCGTAATAAAATACTTGGACAATGAATAAACAGCAGCGACATTCCAACGGTGTTTCCTTTCAGTTTTTCTGTATTTATTGTTTTAAAATGAATCTAGGATGACATTTCTTGCAACACGTCTGGGCAGGAAAGCTACATTCGCAGAATTTTTTTCAGCCTTTGCTCTCGTACTGCACGGTATAAGAAAAAAAAATAACAAACTTGTGCCTACTTTCCTATGTCCAAGCGTGTACAGATAACGATCTTTCGGTAGTACAGATGAACGGGCGTTCGTGACTGATGGAGGTTCATAAGCGGAAATAAATAAATACATGCATGAGCAGCGATAAATGACCTCAGATGACCACAGATTCCTTCCTACTGTTGACACATAAATATGAGAATTTGTCCGCCGACTTGGCCAGTAATTTGCTCACACGTGAATTTTAAAGGTTTAAATCATGCTGAACAAAAAGTAGTCAACATAAGAACAACATGATTTACATAAGAAGACATGCAGGTTCGTGTCAAAACAAGGTCAATCTTAGCCTTAATACAACCATTTATTGTCTTTTATGGCTGATATGATAGTGTTCGTACATATAACTCATTTATGTGCCATTCAGCTCCTAACGTTAAAGTGCTTTCCTATTTCTCAGCAATTTAGCGAACTATGTTATTTTTTTCATGTCTGCTAGCGATAGATTCAAAGAATCACATGCTTTGGTTTAAAATAAAGAAGAGGATTACTGATAAAAATGACGTAATGGTCTGTGTTTGGTTTCAAATTCCACTCAACAGGCTGCGCATTCCTTTCTAAGTGAAGTTAATCTGCGAAAAGCACAAAGATCGAGTTCTTCGTTGGAAACCATAATGGCCTCGATAGTTACGTCTGTGTTGAATGCCACTATAGGCTGGCTTGTAATGAAAGGACGAGATGCTGCAGCGAAAAAACTCAAAGAAGGTGACGTAACGGATGAGCAGTTTCGCAACATGATTGTTCGTGAACTCGACGACGTGAAGTCGAAGCTAGATGGATTGGCAAGAAAAGATCTTCTGACAAGCATCAGTTTTTTTAAAGAAGGAATCGTGTTTCTGTATAAAGCGCTGGATAAAATAGGCTGTGGAGAAGAGGGCACAGCGAAAACAGCAGCAGCAGCAGAAACAATTTCTCTTGTGAGTGGAAAAGGAAACTTGCTACTCAGTGACTTGGATGAAGCTGGTAAGAGAGTCCTCTCTGATGCAAAGAAACGGTTTGATAATGCTAGAATGAAAGCAACTGAAGCTTTTAATAATGTCGCTTTAAGTACGTCAGATCGCATTTTCATGGAATATCGTGTCATGTCAACGATACTAGAGAAAATAGACAACCCCGTGGAGGCAATAGCAGCGTGTAAATTGTGCCTGGAAGAGTTACATTCCATGCCGGCAGTGGTGAAGAGCTTTTACGTTCAGAATACAGGAGGGTTTTGGTCTATGTTTAAGAAAGACGAACGCAGAGAAATTACAGATTCTGTTCGCGATGTGAATCGTGTCGTAGGCAGAGTCACGGAAGCGGTCGAAGGAGTTCTCAGCAGAGAATTTGACACCTGGCCTTGCGTAAATATCGAAGGAACGAGAATTAATCCTTCAGATCACGATAAATTAGAAACATGGTCATTTTCATTTGGAGATGTGGGAGAGAGAAAGCAGAAGCTAGACCACCCACAAAGCATCACAGCTAACACACAAGGTGACTTCATAATAGCAGAATATGAGTACATCAAAGTCTTCGACCAAAACGGGAAATTTTTGGACTCTTTTACACCTAACGGTTCTAGCAGTTTTTATTGTAATACATCCCCCATTAAGGATGTATTTTCTGACCATTTAGACCAATTATATGTACTTTGCCCTACAAGAATATATGTGATTAATAGAAAAGCTCCCAAGCGTCACATGTTTGATTTGCGGGGGAGAAACGAGGGTTTCTCGCTGACAGTGAATTACAACAAAACTGTCTTTGTACTGGTCAGAAATAGAGCCTCATACTGTTACATGGTGCACGTTTATGATGCTGAAGGACAGTTTAAGAGCAGTTTTGGACGCGAGCAAAATTGGAGGCAGCCAAACTGCATAACCACTGCCGAAGACGGTGTTATCACAGTACTGGACAGAACTCCCACAGCTGGCTATGTTTATTTGTTTGATGCACAGGGACACCACCGTCACACAATAACGTGCGGTCTTTTTGAGGTCATGGCATTTCACCTGCCCACCGAACACCGGATCTTTGCTAAGATTTCAGACAGTTCACTGCGAATTGTCATAAACACAAAACATGGCGATTTTGTGCGCTTAGTTAATATCGGTGCAAATGGGCTAGACTCCATAATAGGAATGACAGTGACCGCGGAGGGAAGAATTGCTGTACTTTGTACTACGAGACCCACAGAGACTGTACCGCTGTACGTAGTTTATGTTGTTTAACACCAGAATTTACATCTACGAAAAGTGAGAACTTTTAATACTGACTGACTTTATATCAGTGGAAACCCATACATGATCAAATGCTCTAGCTCCACGATCTGTCTCGACTGACAATAAATCACTGGAATCGTTACTTAAAGCAACATGCACGCGAACTCACGATATCTTATAAATGAATTGAGTATGAATTTAGCAACCACGTGGGTCATTATCTCTGGCAATCAACAATAAGGCCCAGTCTCCAACAGTACTATTCTAAATGTTCATAGATAAATCTGCACTCCGTTGTTTTAACAGTTGTAATTACCCAGTAAATAAAAGCCTCCTATGAACCAACTCATGAATATGGAACGCTCTGTATATACCGTCCCACACATGTGGTAACATCTAAGCCATGCCGGAGTGCTCAAACTAGAAAACTAGTGAGCGATGCGCAATGCTACAGCAATGACTCATCCTAATACAGTGCTCAATTTGGACATGAAAGCAAAGCTTTGTATGCCAAAGAGCTATATCTATATTTATAATATAGGCTCAGAAATTTGGGACACTTGATTGGCTGATGACAGAACTATTCTGACGTAATAGTGGTATTTCAAACTATTTCAGCAATGACGCAGTGGTATAACATGGTTGCTATGACTACCAAGCGACGTGTTTACATTATTTTGTCTTTTCCAAAAAATGGCGGACAGATTTCCTGAAGTTTCGAGTGACGAAATTGTTCAACTGGCTAAAAAAGCGAAAAACAAAAATACGACAAAAACCACAAATACGTGGGTCAATGTGTGGAAAACGTGGGCTAAAAGCAAGGGCCGAGAAGACGACATTTTGAAGTATGAAGCCCAAGAATTGGACGCGACTCTCGCTGTTTTCTTTGCTGAAGTGTGAAAAAACGATGGCTCTGAATATGAGCCTGACAGCCTACGAGTTATGCTGTCGGCCCTAGATAGGCATCTCAGGGAAAACGAGATCAAACATTGCATAGCGAAGGATCGAGATTTTGTGAAATGCAGACAAGTTCTTGAAGGAAAAGCGAGAGGACTTCGCGAACAGGGCTTCAGGAAAAGTCCAAATGTAACAAAAGCGCTCACCTTTTTTCCAATTTGCCTGTACAGCAAAATCCAACTTGCCAGACGATGACGGTGAACCACTTTCACAACTGCCAGGTGACAATAAAATACAGCGCCGGAGCCGATGCCACCGTTGGAATTGTCCAGAAAAACAGTTAAATACGAAGTGAAATAAGCTCTAGTTTCAGCCCTTTCTTTGATTCTCCGTTTTGACACCCCGATTCACATGTATTACGGTTCATTTTTGGCAGTAAGAAGGCTGTAAAAACTTTTAGAAACGACTTTCAACTTCTTTCCCTCGGCAAACAAAATTTAACTCTGTTTTTGACAAGAACAGTGCGCAACCGTGAAGCGCTGTCATTCATTCATTGTGAAATGTTCCCACTATGGCGCGGTGTTCATTTGATCGTAACGAAATAAAAGACACTTTTGAAATAAATTTCTGAGCCTATTTTATAAACAAATAATTGGATGAGTTGTACGTGATATTTTGGTAATAATACCGCTCGTAATATTTCAAAATTGTCCAAAATATCACTCGCCGAAGCGGCTCGTGATATTTTGGACAATTTTGAAATATTACTTGCGGTATTATGACCAAATATCACTACAACTCATCCTATTACCTATATATATATATATATATATATATATATATATATATATATATATATATATATATATATATATATATATATATATATATATATATACTTAGTGGATGTCGGACCAGGAGTCACGAAGCGTGGGTAACGAGCGCAGAGCGCGAGGCACACGAGAGGAGGGAAGGGAAAAAATAAGCGCCTGTAGACACACCATTGTTCTGGCCCATTTGCCCTCCACACGCCCCCAAAAACTGACAGATAAGTATCAGACACACAACAAAACAGCAGCTATTCTTAAACATGCTAGAGATTCAAATAACTCATGCTGGATGCAGTAACGGAGGTTCCTAGCTCAGAGACACAACTAATAAACACAGAATAAACTCTAAGGAACTGAAAACAATTGGAAGAAACTATTATAATTTCCAGGAATTTCAGGGATGTACTCAGTCCTTCTAAATACGCCACATTGGCTTAACACACACAATTCTTGGATTGTCCTGACAAAGTAAAGTATTCGAAAGATGTCAACAGAATTTCAAGTAACGCAAGTAATCATGAAAATTGGGCTCATCCTCGGTGTAAGAACCTGTAAAACTCACGAGTGACGTAAAACAAAGAAAACAAAAGTCATAAAACAATAGAGTCAACTGGGAATGCAATACTACAAAGGTGAAAAACAAAGGAAAAAGTCACAGGTTCTTACACCGAGGTAAACCCG
Organism: Cladopsammia gracilis; assembly: GCA_022457155.1. Classification (NCBI taxonomy): domain Eukaryota; kingdom Metazoa; phylum Cnidaria; class Anthozoa; order Scleractinia; family Dendrophylliidae; genus Cladopsammia; species Cladopsammia gracilis. The sequence continues at coordinate 2,731,834 of JAJGOT010000025.1, forward strand.
AAAATTGTGTCACATCTGAACAACAGGCAAAACAAAAACTCACTGAAATGGCTTTTAAGGAGGCTCGTACCCATTTCTCAAGTCCACACCATTTCAATTTTAATGGGCCATATCTTTTGTTGTAGCGCATAAAAAGACAAGCCACTTTGCATGCAAACACACAATACACTGAACTTTATGGAAGTATAGGATTTGTTTACATCGGTGCTTCCATGGCAACGGAATGGTGATCCTCCGAAATTAACAAGTTGCGGAGTTTCTCTAGATCGAGGGAAATTTATGTAAAACCCGCTAGTGGACTAACTAATTTGACCATGGGCTTCAACTGGACAAAGTTTAAAAGAAATGTATGAGAGCGTTTTTGAAATTTTTGGGGATGAAGTTTTGGGGATTATAAATACAGTGTAAAACATACTATCGACATAATTGGCTAATATCTAAAGAAAACGATGCGCGATGGGAATGCAGTTTCATCTCATAGTGGTTTGACTCCATTTGAAATGGTGTGTGAAAAAGTTAGGGGCTTGCTTTGGCCGATTGCGAGAAAGAAGGATTTGATTAGCGTGCGTTCAGCTGCTCTTGTTGCCATTTTTGTATGTAATTTGGTCTACGCCTACAAATGTGATGATAATTTGGAAACCGCGAGATAATTTTTTTAAAAAATTTGACAATCTCGAGATTAATCACCAACTTATATGGCCTGCAAGTTTCAAGGACATTGAAGACATGCAAGGCAATAAAATAGGGCCTCCAATGTACCAATTTTTTCCCGCAGATTTTGTGTTTACAAGTGAGCGTCCTCATTATTCACTGACCAACTGCTATACTTCCAGCAAACAATTTTTTCTTTATTTCTTGCTTGCATACAATTTATTTCAGTGTTTATAGCCTCTGCCAACAATTCAAAATTTTCCAATCCCCCCTTCCCCCTCCCCGTCAAAAAAATAATGGTCCGTCACTTACTTACTCACTCGTAAGCGAGCGACCACCTCCAGTAAGCGATCACCTTGGCTTTGCATTTTGGGTGGTCGCTTACGGGAAGTTCAACTGTATTTAACCCTTTAATTCCCAATATTAAAATACAAATTCTCCTTTCTTGTCCCCAAACATTTATTGCAGTAGTAGTGAGGAGAAGTTGTTCAAATATCTTGAGAATTCTTGGGTGATCTTGGGTGATCATATCCTTAATTTTCATGACCTCTCTGATTGACCAAGCATTGATATTACAAGGAGAAATTTGATGCTGATCACTATTGGGGCTTAAAGGGTTAAAGAACAATCCAGAACTCACTCTTCTCGCAGTACTCCTCCATGAGGTATTTCTTATCAACGTCCAGATGAAACCGCTGAAGACGACACCTCACGCGGTCTGGGCCCTCCGTCGGGTCCAGTCGCCAAGATGAAGGGAAATGCTCGGCATCGTACCACACAGACCTAAAAAGATGAATAAACTTGTTAAGGGGTAGTGTGGCCAGGTGCTAAAAGCAAAAAAAGTAGCAAACATAAGCCAACCAAAGGGTTTTGATATGAACGTCGATAATTTAAGTCCTTCGAGTTGTTTCTATAGACATGAAACTGTCTTGAACAAATTAGGGGAAGGTAAACCTTGCAAAACCGACGTAGGATGATGACATTACCTTTCATGAATGAGCCGTTCAATCAGTTGGCGCCACTTTTTACGAATCTGCACCTCGGCAGACAGCGCGTCCCTCGTATGTTTGAGCAGGGCCTGGCGCTTGGTGTCTTGTATCTCCACTACAACCCTCGTGACATCTTTTGCCACAGCCGAGATTCCATTGCTAAGGTCCTCTGTTCTTTTCTCCAGTCTGAAACAATTATAGGTGGGCACATTCAAAGTGTGTCAGGTTGTTTTGTGTCAATACAATACAAAATTATCATATGCCAACTATACCTTCTGTAAGCGTCAGATCTCTGTTTCTGCCACTGTATCATGCTGGCGTTGTCTGCTGAGTCCCAAAGCTGCAACTTAGATCCAAAACAAAACACCTCAGTTCAATAGGCCATTTCCGAGTTACGTTATGCCTCGCTGTCAAAGCGAGGCTAGGTGCACAACCTTTCGTATGGAAATGAGTTTTTATTCAAATGCAAATAAAACTCATTTCCATATGAAAGGTTGTGCACCTAGCCTCGCTTTGACAACGAGGCATAACGTAACTCGGAAATGGCCTATTAACCATAGCCTCGAATATCGAACCCTCGCAAACGCGAACCGAAAAATAGTTTCCCGAGTTAACCTCTGGTACCGTTATTTTTATCACCGAAAACGTGAACTTTGGAAAAATCGGTCAGTTTTTTTTGGTTGCCGCCAGATCCTCATTGCATTTTGGTGAAGCGTGTGCCGCGTGTTCCGGTTTTAAGTTGCAATTGCTTCATTGTGTTATTTACGTTCACTTTGATTGTTCATGTTGCTACAGTCTATTTATAGGGATATAATGTCATGTTGGCGCAGTGGTCTAGTTACCACTACGCGGTTAGTTCGAGGTTACATTGCTTTCTGCCTTCGAGTCGTTTCCTCAGACAAGAAACTTTGCCTCATTTAATAATTCATGACGAGAACACAAAGGAAATCACTACCGTTAAGGAGCATAGATTTCGCGCTTTGATTCCTTCATTTTCTCTCCATTAAATGTTCAGTTTGAGAAGCTACTAAATACTCGAAAGAGTGTTTCATCAGGTATCGAAACACCTTGAAATAGGTTAAAGAAAAATCGGCTGCGCCTTGTTTTGCAACCCACTTCTTAGTGTTTGGAGATCTTGATGAAACACTCTTTTTCGTGTGTGATATATTACGTCTCTCTTGACCCAGGTGTACGAATTGGCACCAGCAAATTGTTGTAGAAATAAAACAAATGCTGGAGGTAACCTTGATATAACCCGATTGCAAATTAACCTTTTGTGAGAGATCTCACTCTTACCTCTTCGTCATTACCGACTTTGATGTCGGCGGATTTCAGACGCAGTGACTGCAGGTTCAAAGACAGCATGATCTCCTTGAATTTCTGCCCATTCCTCCTCTGCCCTGGTGTGAGTCGCGGATGTGCGAGGATCTTCAATAGGTAAACTGCCACTCGCTCACGAAGCTAAGGAAATGAGCATTTATAGCATGATTTTCAAATGGCCATAAACAACTACAAATGACGATGGTATAACGTGTTCGGAAATATTCGGGAAGTCGTTTGTACAATGAACACGATGCTTGGAGACTGCTGGAGACTGCTTGGAGACTGCTGAATATCACCTGCTCTGCGATGCGGGTGATATTCCTAGTTTCTCTATTCTGCGTCTACCGCCGTCAAAATGCTTTGATCATTTGGCGCGAGCGAGGCAGAGGCAAGGATAACCAGTCTTTGACACTTTTACTTCTTCATTTTCACTTTATTTAACGTTTTGCTTGAAAAGATGATGAAAGAGAATTAAATCAGGATAACTGACATTTCAGTTTTGAGCTATAAAAATACTCCTCTACATACTGTTTTTTTTTTTAAATGGCTAACACCAGAAACCCATAAGTGGGTGGAAACGTTCAACTGTCTCTTGTACTCTTCAAAACATGTTTCCGATTATTCAATTTGCCAAGAAGTTGTTACAGCAATATTTGGAAAATCAAGATAAAAATATTAGCCAATCAATTCGCTGGAACGACTTGCTTCCAATCTCGAGGGACTGAGGGGTTTCCAAATATGGTACTAGGCAAAAAATGAATATTCGGAAGCTGTGAATGCGCGTTACACGTTTCACACAGTGTTTTAAGAACATAGTATTCATAGTATTCTGCTGTGTTCATTTACCTTGGGTCCCCCACTGGAAGTCAGCACAGTTTCTAGAATTTTCTTGGCGCGAGGATGATGAACCAGGTGTAATGCGAAACACGACAGGTCAAGGTCGTTATTAGGATTCAACAGGAACACCAACAGCTTGCCGATCTGGACACAGGAAAACCAGTGATTCAAATCAGATTCAAATCATATTTGCTGATTTGATATTTAACTTACTTGTCAACAGTAACCTATATTTACAAAATAACAGAAAGATTTTCTGGAATGATCACGATTGTCCTAAATGCAATCATTGTTGGGTGTTCATCCGCACAGCAACATATGATCATGCGCTAACTTCTCATTTTCAAGTCTTATTTTCTAGAAAGGAGCTATGAAGTTACCTGTGCTTTTAAGGAATCTTTGGAGACGATGAATAGTTTATAAATTTCTCGCTTTCTTCCATCCTAAAAAAAAGGAAACAAACAAAACAACTGTATAACATTATTTGCGATAAATTATTAATAGTTAAATGACAAATGCTTAAGCTGTTATCATTACTTTACAGTTAGTCAGCAACAGATTATGTCTTCATTCAGTTGTCAAACTGTACAGCAAGTCCGACAACATAAGGAAACAATTATTCGCACAACACGTCACAAGAAACGTATTAGTGCATAACTTTTAATCATGTTGTCGCGTTAAGTATAAGTTATGCTTTAAAATAAGAGCACGAACAATAAGAGCACAACCTTTGCCGTCAAAGTCTAAAAAGATTTGTAATTTGTAAACGTAACGTTTGATGCTCAACCAGATTTATTACTCCCAGAGTCAATTATGGAGACATGTAGTGTAGTTCTAACTTTTGAATCTGTGGACGAAATCCTATGGTGTGACCATTCAAATGAAACCTCTTCGGCAGTACTTTTGCACGGTACCATTTGTTTTTCAGTATTTTACAAAATGAAATAGGCTTTTTTTCTTGAATTTTTGGACTTAAAGGTTGACTACTGTAGTACAAGATATTCATCACTCACTAAGCATGCGTCCACAATTTCCAGTAACAGACTGAACACAAACTGTGCAAACCCCTTCTCGACAGCTGCACTTGTCACTCGCACCATGCCAGGCCGCAGTGCATCATGGACTTCCATATGAATTGAATCAGAGTGAAAAGCGACAAAATCTTCTGGCAAAAAGAACGTCTTGCAATAAACAATCGAGTTAACAGCAAGCTGGCACGTGATCTGGAAACGACGCGTCTGTTCGTTTGAATTCGCACTGGTGGGTGACTTCTTTAACTGGCTAGGGTCCAGGCACGATTTGAACCGTTCTCGGTCAAGGTTGACCCAGGATGAAACGGGTGTGAATGAAGGAATCGTGTCGGCGTTGTTATCTGATCCACGAAAAGGTAACCTGTAGAAAAACAGATTTTTGAAGCAAAATGTTTTGTGTAAAGCGGACCTGGCTTGGACATACCCTCGTTATCATTGTGTCAAGCTCGTATTTTCTGTCTTTCTTTTTTTCTATTTTTTTGGCGTGCTTACAGCCGTTGGATGGATAAAAACAATACTGTACGCGCGTGTTGTGTTGTTTTTGCTTGAAACTCCATGGCTTCCCGGCTTTTTCCAAACCAAAGTTGCCGAATAATTCCACGCTACAATTACCCGAAGTATTTCTCAACGAAACCTAATTTCAGCTCCGCCCTCTCTGTTTACTTATACAGTAAGGCCCGGTTCAAACGTCGAACTTCACATGTGCCAAATCTAATGCAAATGAGGTAGAACAATAGATTTTGCTCATTTGCATTAGATTCAGCACATGTGAAGTTCGACGTTTGAACCGGGCCTAACACAATTAACACAACTCAGATCTACTCACGCAGAAAACAACTCGGCACTCAGCACATGAGCGCAGTGGTGTCGTGTCTGTCTAGCTAATGGCTGCAAATATTTCCAAAACGTTCGCCGACATTTAAACGTGGAACAAGTGAAATTTTGCAAAGCCCAGACGTATTTGTACGTTGAAATGCATAGGTTATATAGTAATCATTACCTCAATCCAGACGGTTTTGTCTTTTTGCCACCAACAGGTCCTTCACCTTTACTGACTTCTTGAAAAAAGTGCAGCGCAACTTGAATCGCGAACAAACGGAAATAACGCGCACAGTATGATGTTGAAAGATCGTGATCTGTGGCGAAAAACAATGCAAAAGTACCTCAACAAAGTTAACAATATTTTTCTCAATTTTCACATAACCACAGTATTCTAATTCCGTAATTATCTATTATTTTAATGTATTTCAGCTTCTAAGAAATTATAACTGACTACTGAAACTATTAGGAGCAATTAATTTTGGTCTAAATCGATTCATGTAAAGGTCTCATACAAAGGTCATACAAAAAGAAACCCCTGTGTTTCCTAGTTTGACCTGCTTATAATAACAGTCTTACTTTAAAGTACGGTACTCTTATTGTATACCTATCAATGTTAAGCCCGACCGGAGAGGGGAGAGCGAGTCAGGTAAAACACGATCGGTAAAGTGTATTTCAGTTGATGAAATTTGATTTATTGACAAGCGGTTAAGAAATCAAACTTGCCATTCTTGTGAAATTTTGCCACCAAATATACAACTTAGTTGGATAAAAAGAGTCTATAGAGTAAAACAAAAGCAGTAATTTGGAGATAAAGTGCAGGACTGAAGTGGATTACAGTTCAAGAAATTTGTTTTATTGATAGGCAATCAAGAAATCAAACTTGCCATTTCAGTGAAATTTTGACTTTTCTAGCAGTTATTTTGTCTGTTTAGTTCATATTTCTTTGCCTCTTTCACTTTTGGTGATGGTTTCTTCCAATTTCAAGATAATAAAGCAAGCTTAAAGCAAGCTCCTGGTAATAATCATGAAAACACGATATATCAGCCGGGACAGTGTCCCTTAAAGGACACCGTTTTAAACAGCAGACCAAACTGTAGCTTACCTCTCCTCTTGTGGTCTTGTTCTTCTAAGTTTTCCAAAGCAATCAACAGATCTTCAAACATTTGAAAATACAGATTGCCATTTGTGCTGCAATCAAAATTAAAGAAAAACAATCCTAATGAATAAAAAATGAATACTGTAGCCTCTGTAAGTAGCGTAGAGCTCGAGGTTAAGTGTCTCATACTGCTGTAACATGATGAAAGTAATTAGGAGTGAGGCCGGAGAAAACGTTTCACGCTTTGACTTTATTTAACCAGTGAACTCCACGATATTGACAACGTCGCTTGGAAGCATTATACCATAGGAACTGGTAGAGTACGAATGTGCCTATGGGCATAAAAACGAAATCACACTTCATCTAATGTGTGGTCATGCTCGTGTCACAAAAAGTGGTCTTTGAAGGAAGTCCCAATTGGAACTGATAAATTATCGCCACTACGTCATGACAAATAAATGCGTTAAAGGGGAACTCCATTGTCAGAACAAATTGACGTTAAATTGTTGGAAATAAAATCGAAATTTAAAATTTTTTTAAAAAGCAGGTGCAGATATAATTTTAGTGTACAAATGCAATGGATATAAATATCGCCTATTTTCGCTTTCAAATTTCCCGCGCGCTGCCATTTTGAATATTTGTGACGTGTTACGGTTGCCGCTATTGTTAAGAATCGAAGTTGTTTTGTATGCAACAATAAGACAACCGTAACACGTCATAAATATTCAAAATGGCAGCGCGTGGGAAATTTGAAAGCGAAAATAGGCGATATTCATATCCATTTTTTTTGTACACCAAAATTATATTTGCACCTACTTTTAAAAAAAATTTAATTTAGGCTTTATTTCCAACAATTTAACGTCAATTTGTTATAACAATGGAGGTTCCCTTTAAGATACTGATCTTTTAAGACCTTGATTGATCAAAATCAGTGCGATACCTGCAGGCTTTTCTAACAATGCAAACCACAAACTGCTGTAAATCCTCCAATACAGCATCACCGTTAGCAGCGATTGCTGAGCTCTTCTCGAATCTGAAAGAGAAATCGCGATAAAAGAACCTGACGTTGAAAGGCTTTTACTGAATGTTGTTCTTGAGAAGTCACGTCTGAATGCTATGTTTCAACCTTTAAGCCCCAACAGTGATCATCAACAATTTTCTCCTTAATATATGAATGCTTAGTCAATCAGAAAGGACATGAGAGTTTAGGACATGATCATCCAAGGAAAATAATCTTGATATTTTAGTAACTTCTCCCCACTTCTTCTATAAGAAATGCATGGGGACAAGGAAGGAGAATTTGTATTTTTTGATGTTGGGGCTTAAAGAGTTAACTGTCTGCATTACAGGCTCTAAACCGTTCTAGTGTCCAATTTTAAAATAAATACCTCTGCATATCATGCAAGGTGCAAAGACCGTAGATCACATTGCACAGGGTTTCCAACAGCCCATGATCAACAGCTTGGAGGCACAGATCATCCACTTTAATGAACAACTGACAAAGGTGCTGGATCAGCAGATGAAGCAGGGATGGCTTCAATAGGCTCTTCTCTAATAATGCCAATAAAGGGACCACTCCCATGGGTCGGACAGAGAGGGCGAGCTCTCGGTCATCTGGACCTGAGTAGTCACTGATGGGAAATGACACAGTATCGCTTTAATTGACACAACTCGTGTTCTAATTACTAGCTGCTTTGTAAATAGGTAAAGTTTACTCTACATATTGAGACCATTTTTTTTCAATTTTCATCTGAGAATTAGCTAAACTAATTCGAAATTTGTATCGAGGCAAAACCAGTAGGCATTTCTTCAAAAACTGAGCCAAAACCGTTTGGTATTTCGTTAATACTAAGTTAAAAAAAGTTGACAGTGAAATAATTCGTCAGACTTACTAAAAATAAAAAATATATATTCACCCATACACTGAGAACAGTTAATTTCAATTTGCCATATAGTGTCGAAACCAATTCGGAACGAGAGCCCATTATATACTGAGCCAAAAGCAATTTGAAGCTCACCATAGAGAAGTTTTTAATTGAGCTCCGTATATCACTACAACCAAAGTTATTACTCTGGCCTATCACAACGGACAATCTAATGAACCAATCAGAGCTCGAAGCAAATACATTTAGCCGCCAAGCGCAGGGAAACGCGTGCGAGTAAGTCACGTTTGATTTTGGTTTTACTTCTAATTGGTTGAGAAAGTAGCGCGAGATATTTTACTGAACCAATCATAACGCGTAGCAGTGCAAAACTAAAGAACTCACGAAAATACTTTCGAAACTCAATTAAGGCAGAAATAATACAATACATGCTGTACTGTAGAAAACGAGTAGTTAATTCTGGTATTCTAGATATACTCAGCCAATTCCCAACTCCAATTCCAATGTCCAATTCCCCAAAGCAATAAAAGGTAGCTCGTGATGTAATAAAGGCCACTACTTACTAGTCTTTTTTCAAGTCTACCGGCCGATCCACAAGCAACGACAAACAGCCCTCTATCAACAGTTTTGTGACGGCATGATCATACAGCTACAACGCAGAAACAAAATCTACAATCAGTATCATATACCTCTTTGCCAGACAATAAAATAGGCGACAAACGTAACAAAGACTTTAAGCTGCCACGACGGTGACAACGACGGCAACGACGGCACTTCGGTGAAGAATTGTTTGCCATGGTAAATATTTTTTTCAAAGTCATCATTGCATGACAACCGCAATGCACGGGAAGTGGGCAAATAACACGGCAATTCCATCCACCCATATTTTGGTATACAGTACATATACATACAATACCTGGTTGGCAAGTAAATGAAATCCATGGATCCGCAAGAACTGGTCATAGCGTTTCGGCTCGGCTTTTTGTAAATACTGGAACAGAATCTGAAAATATGACAAATCATGCAGTCACCAGACCAGTAAAGATATAAGGGTCTGTATAAAAATTGAAAGCCACAAAATCTATACTCAACTCAAATGTATATGTTTGCAACTTTCTCCACCCAAAACCTAACACACGAGTTTAAAGAAGCAACAGATCCGTGAGGATCCCTTCTCCGTTGTACTATTCATTTTTTAAATTTGTACATGACAATCGAACAACGGGTGGGTATAAGGAAGCACTCTCATCCTGATAGATTCCCCAACATCATCAGTGATAAGCTAAGTGTCTTTTGCATCCTTTGTGTTATGTCATTTGGTGATCACAACTTCCGCACACCAACAATAGCCGGTCTGTGCATGACAATCAGTACATGAGCTGGGACATGCTCAGATGGAAGATTTAACACTTCCCACTGTGCTATTCATTTTTCATCTTACGTTAAATTTGGGCTATTTGAAGAAACTACCGTTGTTTATCTTTTGTGTTGTGGTGTTGGTATTGTTATGTCATTTGGTGATCACGACTTCCGCAACACCAACAACTGCCGTCTGTACATGACAATCTGACGAAGTGCGGGAATAAAGAATCAAACTTACCCTGATGGCAAATTCCCTGACGTCATCCGAGTCGTGATAAGCCCATATTAACATGTACTCTGCCTTGAGCACTTCCCCGATCACAGCTGGGACATTCTCAGAAGGAAGATTAAACAGTTTATTCTCAAGAAGCTTCATGAGTCCCAGCCTTAATTTTATCATCGCATCAGCTCCCTGTGCGTAACTGTCCGCGGGAGTGGGGCAGTAAGTCCTGTTAAATCACGCACAAAAAACGTGCCTTACGTTCATAGCCAAATTAACCCTTTAACTCCCAAGAGTGCCAAACAACAAAATTAATGAAAAATCCCAAATTACATTTTATAAAATATTGAAAAACTAATGGTACCATGCAAAAGTACTGCTGAAGAGGTTTCATTTGAATGGTCACACCATAAGATTTCATCAACAGACTAAAAAGTTAGAACAAATGGTACCATGCAAAAGTACTGCTGAAGAGGTTTCATTTGAATGGTCACATCATAGGATTTCATCGACAGACTCAAAGGTTAGAACAACACCACATGTCTTTGACTCTGGGGGTGAAAGGGTTAATTAGACGAAAAAAAACCTCTGGGCAAACAAAAATTGTTAAGAATCAAAGGCTTGTGTCGCTATTTGTTTTGTAAGTTGATAATTTTCTGCTGGCCAACAATAAATTCGCTTCAGCACTCGTGATTATAATCCGTTTCAATCGTCCTCGAAATTAAGCCATCGGCGTACTGCATTTATAGCGTTCAATGCAGAATTCTGCTTGAATTGTTGGTACCAATTGATATTTTTGAATTGTAACAGTGGAAAAAATTTGCGCAAGCATGCGTATAGCGTTTCTTTACATCACATTGTGATAGTGTTGAGAACTTAGCAAAAAGGGGCCGTGAAAATCCCCCTTTCCCCCAATCACCACTGATGATGAAAGAAATACCGGCCCTTTGGATTACCCCTAGATCAAAACCAAAAGCTTATTGTCTTGTGGCGGTATTTACTTACCGGGAAAGGTCTACCCTGTCGGTACTTACACTGTGCTGGACTGTATACCAGGAAAGGTCTACACTGTGCCGGACTGTATACCGGGAAAGGTCTAACCTGTCGGTACTTACACTGTGTTGGACTGTATACCAGGAAAGGTCTACACTGTCGGTACTTAGACTGTGCCGGACTGTGTACCAGGAAAGGTCTACACTACCAGTACTTACACTATGCTGGACTGTATACCAGGAAAGGTCTACACTGTCGGTACTTACACTGTGCCGGACTGTGTACCAGGAAAGGTCTACACTACCAGTACTTACACTATGCTGGACTGTATACCAGGAAAGGTCTACACTGTCGGTACTTAGACTGCGCTGGGCTGTGTACCAGGAAAGGTCTACACTGTCTGTACTTACACTGTGCTGGACTGTATGCCAGGAAAGGTCTACACTGTCGGTACTTACACTGTGCTGGACTGTATACCAGGAAAGGTCTACCCTGTCGGTACTTACACTATGCTAGACTGTATACCAGGAAAGGTCTACACTGTCGGTACTTACACTGTGCTGGTCTGTATACCAGGAAAGGTCTACCCTGTCGATACTTACACTGTACTGGACTGTATACCAGGACAGGTCTACACTGTCGGTACTTACACTGTGCTGGACTGTATACCGGAAAGCTCTACACTGTCGGTACTTACACTGTGCTGGACTGTATACCATACTAGACTGTATACCAGGAAAGGTCTACCCTGTTGATACTTACACTGTGCTAGACTGTATACCAGGAAAGGTCAACACTGTCGGTACTTACACTGTGCTGGACTGTATACCAGGAAATCCTTCCACCACTAAGTAATCATCATTGGAACTTGGTCGAGCCACATTACTGCACAAGGAGCTGAAATCTGATTCGTTGATCAAGTCATACTCCATAAGATCCACACTGGACTGTTCCTCTCGACTTGGGGTAGATCCGTACTTTCTGATCACCACTGGTTTACTTCCGGGTATACTGCAAACGCCTGGATAAGACGTTCTCAGAGGGGTCTCGGGACTTAACGCAGGGGAATTCGGGGACCATCTGTGGCCAGGTTCCCAGAAGTGACCTTCGTGCAATACAAGGGCACTGCTGCTTAGCCCTTCACAGCTTTTCCGTTGAGGAATGGTGACGGTGAGTTTTCTGTCTCCACGAGTCGTAGCAAGAGCTTCCATTGCAAAGGTGTCATTACTATGATGTCCCTCTTCAACTGAACCACAGAACTGAAGCACGTTTTCTTCCCCTGGTCTTCCAACCCTCTGTGGAGATATTGATTTTGCAACAGCAAACGATCCAGTATCCGCTGGAAGTGATCTGTTTAGTTCACTGATAGAGTTCGGTGACATCTGTGACAGACGTCCATGCTTTACACCGCTCTTAAAATCACCGAGTTTGTTTCCTTGAGGCTTAGGTAGATCCTTCTTTCGCAGGGATTCAAAACTCAGTGACCTGCTTAGAGCAACTCTCGGAGGCCCCTTCACAGGACTGATGAACTGGAATGGATTAGCTGAGTGTATAGAGCGAACGGGTGCGGTGCGGGGGGACGGAATGGACACTCTTGGCATGGGTGATGAGTGGTTAGACACTGGAACTGTTGAATAAAATATAAGATCAAAGGCTCCTTTGAGACAACTCGTGAATACAAGGGCTCTAAATAAACGATTCAGCACACCTTAGGACCCTCCCCTCTCCTAGGCGTTTTGCTTTACCGACCCCCACCCCCTGCGTCCAACTCCCCACCCTTCCTTCCCTCAAACGCCGTCTCCATGGGTAAGGAAAGTAATCATTACATATCGCAGGCTCAATGTTTACAGCCGATCGAGCGAGCGATCGAGTTAAATTTCTACTCAAATAATGCTACAATTACTTCAACGCTTCGCGTATACATGAGTTAAAAAATATATGAAATAATCAAAACAGGTAGGAAATGGAGAAATGTATAACACTGAGAAGTATTCGTAATTTACAGTACAAATAAACGTTGTTGTTGTTGTTGTTGTTTGTTAGTGTTTCATGTGGCAGAGACGCTAAGCTACTGGCTTTCTCTCCTACTTGATATATGATGCAAATTGTATACAAATTTCTCCTGACGCAAGCAGCGCGCGCTACAAAAAATCGCATGCAACAAAGTTGTACCGTGTAAATCAGCCTTTATCATTACATACCGAAGTCAAGCGAGTGTTCCCTGAGGTAGCATCTGCTCGGTGCATGCAGACGGCTGATATCATCAGTTGGATGAACAGCAATAAGAAATTCACACACGGCCTTGAGAACTGTCAGGTCAGGGGGATTCCCCATGATGTTTTGAATGATGTTTACATACAGAGAGCTAATAACCCTGGGAATCTCCTTACATCCTTCACACTGTCGTTCCTGGATAAATAAAATGGAAAAACAAGTCAAAAGTGGTTGCACTGAATTTCAGTTTACCAATTGAATAAAGAATAGTTTAAACGTACCTTCAGGTGCGTGTGAGGTCTAATAAAAAATAACAAATCCAGCAGCATTCCATTATAAATAAAAATTACCAGGTCTGAAAATAATTATGGACTGCATAAATTACATTTTCCGTTGGTGGGATTTCAACCCAGGCGCTTAAAACATCCAATTAATCTCATTCTGGCTCTTATCATTTATAATTTCTATTTTTTTTTCTGTTATCATTTCTAATTTCTAATTTTTTTTTCTCATTACCATGATTACTTCTTGCATTATGTTTTTCCATACCCAGATCCCCGTTACTCATTACCCCGACTAAGTTAAATACTATTCGATTATAAATCCCATTTTCCATTACCCTTCCATTATACGTTTTCCTTCCTTACTTCATCCTTATTCCACACTAATATAACCACTCTCTATTCTCCTTTTTCGGTACTTGGAAAAACACAGACCTCAAAGATATCAGTAATCACCAAACATCGTTGAAATATCCGCTGAAGAAAAAAATCGCTATTAGTTCGCCGAAATTTGGCGAATTCTATTTTATTCATGCATTCCATTCTAAACTCAATAATGGAAACATGTAGTGTAGTTCCAACGTTTTAAGTCTGTGGACGTAATTCTGTGATGTGACCATTCAAATGAAACCTCTTCTCGGCAGCACTGTTGCATGGTACCAATTTTATTTTCATTATTTGTTTCAAACTCAAATTTGGAATTTTTCTTGAATTTTGATGTTTGGCACTCTTTGGAGTTAAAGGGTCAACAGTTTCATGGTAATTGATTTGTAACTGCAAGTTTAACCTGACCTGGCAGCCAATCAGAATCTGCTGCACCAGCTGAGCTTTCTGAAACTGAATGATGTTGAACTTGTAATAGCTATGACTCCCATGAACTAGGATATCTATGGTGGCCAACAACATTTCCAGTACGCCCTGTTTTGCTTTCTCCCAGATTTTCCAGTTTAACAAGAAATGCTGGAAAATAGCAACGTTCCGCACCACTGCAGTGGAGTCAATATTGAGCATGATAGGATCGTCGGCGAGATTTGTGGGTTTGAAGACGTCACCGTCACATGCCGCTTCCATCAGGACCTGGAGTGAAACAATTGACAGATCTGTTAAGGCGGGGTCAAAAAAGAGCGACAGCTAACAAAAGTTCAAACTCTCGCTCTTGTTTAGACTGAGATTCCCATGCTCTCTCGACGACTCTTGTGTACTCTCGAAGAGTTTGAATCCGTTTAAATTTTCAACGATGTGTTTTATGGGAATTCTGAACTCTTGCTCACTCGTTTGGACTCCACTCTCCGGCACTCTCATTGATTCTCGTGTGCTCTCAAAAAGTGTCAACTCTCTCCAATTTTTGTTTCCGTTTGGCTGGGCTTTATATTCAGTGATAACTTTGACCTCGCAAAAGCGTTAAAAATATATATAAAGTTCCACAAGATTGTATCTTGAGACAAAAAGTAACTGAAGAGACTGCTGACTATGTTAAAAAAAAAACACTACAATAACCATTTTACAAAAGCAGTAATATCCTACACGTAACAGTAGTTTATGAGCACAATAAACAATGTAAGATTTGGAAAAAATACCCTTGTACTACAGTGGTTATTTTTGCAGATAAACTACATGTACAATTGTTTACTGAGGTACTAATTTTACACATTTTTGGTGGGTTTCACCAACATTTTGTCTAATACCTTGAGTGTATGGTAGCCAATCTTACACTCTGGTGACAACAGGATCCTCTTGAGAAGCGCAAACCCAGATTCCTCAGCCATAGCTCGGGCATGAAAGGTAGAGAAGTACTGGAGCGATAAGACAACTGACAGAGCGTCTGCTTGGGTTTTTTCGTCTTTTGTCAGTTCAACAACCTGTATGTAAACATAATTTTTTGAATAATATATATCGGAGCATTATTATCATTGTAAGAAATTAACTCAGTAAAAGAGATTATATGAATAAAAGAAACGGATTGGTTATAAAAAATGGCTAAAAAGAATTATTTTTTTTTACTTCCACGGTGATTTTACAGCGAGTTTCACAAGTGCTCCTAACATATTAATATTATTAATAAAATAAATAGAAATTTCAGTGGAAATCCACGAGGTGACTCTTACTTCCACTGCTTCCGGATCGAATTGGAATTTGGAAGATACAAAAACGTTCTCAGTGTGAAGTCGACCTCTTTTTACTAAACAAGGAAAGTATTAGCTTTGTAGAAGACATGCACATGACTCACTGTAGGAATGACGAGATTACGCCAACAAATATGACTCTATCGTCGTCTCAAACAAAACGATTTGCCAAACCAGATTCAAACGTTGAGAGAGAAACAAATATAGTTAAACTTGCAATATGATTACTCTGGAAAACGGGACTATAATTATTAGCAGAGGCTTGATAAATGCCAAACAACGGCTTATTGTGTCTACCCCGGGAACCAGGGAGACATCATACTGTAACTATATACCTCATATAAGGTAAGTTGAGGTTGCTCGTGAGGTTTCCCTGATAGATTTACACTATGCGCATCGTACTACATGAAGTATATCACGGATGTTAATCGTGAAATGTCGTATTAGTGACGAAAGGGCTGCGTCCCCATTGTTGATATGTCAATTACCAATCAAGTAAGGTCAACCACGCCTCGTGAAATTTAGGAACAAGTATCTAGTCATGGGTAGACACATGAACGCGTGGCGGACCTATTTTATTGGAAACGTAAACGCGTCTTTGTGTGATAAGCCGCGGTCGCATGCATCACTTAAACGGGTCTTGTTGGTTGACTGGTGTCAAGGTCGTATTTCCAACACCCAGAAACTAAATCTGTTAAACTTTCAAAATGCTTAACATAGATAATGTTTCTGATGACAAATACCGCTACTCATTACTGATTCTCAAACACATTTGTTTAATAATTCATCATGTTTGAACAAATTAAATCGTAACGTTTTCATATTACTTCATATGTGACAGAATTTCGTGTGTTTTGGATAACATTTATAGGTGAAGACACTTTGTGGTGGCAGTCATGGAGTAGTGTGCCCAATGTTATTAGTATAGATTTTGGCGATTTTATTCCTTCGTTTTCTCTGTATTTAAGGGGGGAGAAACTTAACTACGAGGTGGTTGCTATGGAAGAGTACCAAACGTCATATAATGGGTTCCTTTACTTCCTCGGCAATGATGTTTGGCCACGTTGGTTCTATTAATAGTGCCATCAAATTTTATGAGTCAACCATATTTGATATGCCACGTGACCAGAACATAAAAGCCCTAAAAACTCAAACATCTTACACTTTTTCCCAATAAAACCAATGCCAATGGTTTAAGAACATCCTAATAAAAAATCTGTAGCATGGAGTTATTAAGGTTACAGTGTACCTTCGGGGGTGTCTTCAGTATAACAGCTCTAGCGTCTTACGATTACACTTCATATACCTAAACCCAGATATCAAATTAAAGCTTATAGAGCTTGCTATCTAAATATGGAAACCATTTGGTAATAAAATGAATTGTCGAATTTTTTATGAGGTCTAAATTCGAACGTCCGAATCAGCTTTAAAACACTATAACTCAAAGCGATTATTGTATTTTGCTAATTTGATTTGTTCTCGTGTTTTCGGACACAAAGCGCTAAAAAAAACGTGTCGGCGATTCCCCATATTCAATTGCAGTGAAAAGTTACAGAATATTTTCGAAAAAAGGGAAGTCTTCGGAAATAAGAAATTCGCCGACACGTTTTTGTTTCTGTCCAAATTTGAGGAAAATCGAACAAATTCCCTTTGAGTTGTAGCTCTTTAAAGTGTCCCCAACAAGCAAAAAATTAACTTTAAGAAAACCGCGCTTAAAGAAACATATCGCTTCATAAACAAACTCCGCCCACAAAAGTTATACCGTCATTTCTCCGTCAATTTTCACTATTTTTCGATAATTTTTTTTGCATGAAAGTTCATTCTGTAAACTTTATTTTGACGTCAAAAAAAATTTCAATAAATTTTCAATCTGAAGGTACTCTGTAACCTTAAAATTCACGTTATTGAGGAAGCTATGACGTCATAAATGATATTTTAATACATTTTCTTCAATAGCTTTCCTTTTTCTGTCTAAACGGTAATTCCATGCTACAGATTTTAAAAAAAGTGGAATTGCTTATGATTAGCCAAAAAAATCAGATTTTTATCTCTTTAACTTTGAATTTTTTCGCTTTTTCATTCTTACGCGGGGTTGGGGACTGGCACTAGTTGCGCATGTGCAATGTCGATTTAGTGATGTCGTGTGTCCAGTTTTATAGTTTCCGCCATATTAGCAGTTTATGACATGCGAGAAATGCTAACCATGAAATAACGTCCCTAGCAACGACTCTAAAACCGTAGCCAAGTTTCACCCCCCTTAATATTTTAGGAAGCTGTTTCATCAGGTATCCAAGCTCATCGAAGTTGGCTCGGTGTTTGGAAATACACATGAAACACTATTGCTCGTGTTTGACAGAGCTGTTCGTGATTTCACATCCGGCCTTACAGTCCCACGGAATTACATCCTTAAACACGAAGCCCCGGTCCAAAAAGAGCCTCGCCTGGCCATTCTCACCTCCAGTCGTCAATCAACCACAGAAGCATTAACCACTGACAAAACAAATGCATCATTACTAAGACCATTGCTAACACAATTTGAAAAAATTTTATGAAAGTTATATCAGAAGTCTTTCTGAACTTCTATTTCTTTTGTTGCTTAGGT
This sequence comes from Cladopsammia gracilis, assembly GCA_022457155.1. Taxonomy (NCBI): domain Eukaryota; kingdom Metazoa; phylum Cnidaria; class Anthozoa; order Scleractinia; family Dendrophylliidae; genus Cladopsammia; species Cladopsammia gracilis. The sequence continues at coordinate 2,750,261 of JAJGOT010000025.1, forward strand.
AACATCTTGGTTTAACTCGATTTTTGAAGCAAATTATATTTAAAGGACGCGCAAGTTAACCACGTTTTGTGACTGAAAGACGCCTTAATTTGCATTCACACCCAAAAGGTGTGAAATACAAATTAAGGCGTCTTTTATACCGGAACTTCGTGTTTAAAGAAAGTTCTTTCAGCACACATGTATTACAAAGCAGAGCACTCACCTTAGCAAAAAGATAAATAAACACACTGATTCCTCCCACGTCATGAGCTGATTCCAACAGAGTGTGTCGCCGTTGAGGTCCAACCTCTGCAGTAATCTTAGCAGTTACCTCCAATGGTTCATGCTCTCTCGGCTTTTGCCTGTGCTCTGTTATGGAAGCCGCCCGTCCATGTCTGTCTTCACTGGTCAACAGTTCAGAGTATTGATGGAAAACCAGAGGAAATGCAGGTGAGTACACTGCAGCTAGCTTTTTCTGAAAAATAAAATATATAAACTAGCAGTAATCGGAGATTATGGAGACGCGTTAGAAGGAACTTCCGGCGGAAATGAGCCCATGAATAAAAAACAATAGGGGCGGCCATTTGGAAGACCGGCTACCAAAAAATCTCAACTTTTACTGCACATAAACCACAGGACAACCAACACGAAATTAGGATTGCGTTCTTCGAACGCGATGAAGAAAGATGGTACATGTTAAGCTCGGTCATGAATATTAGAAATATGTAATGTTCATCATGTCACGAGTCTTCGACAAGATTCGAAGCTATGACCTTCCGCATACCAGTCGGATGCTCTAACCACTGAGCTACGAGACTCGTGGCGAACTAGGCCATATACTAGGTACACACACCAGTCGGATGCTCTAACTACTGAGCTACGAGAGACTCGTGGCAAACTAGGCCATATACTAGGTTTACACACCGGCCGGATGCTCTAACCACTAAGCTACAAGAGACTCGTGGTGAGCTAGGCCATATACTAGGTTCACACACCAGTCGGATGCTCTAACCACTGAGCTACGAGAGACTCGTGGTGAGCTAAGCCATATACTAGGGTCACACACCGGTCGGATGTTCTAACCACTGAGCTACAAGAGGAGACCCGTGGCGAGCTAGGCCATATACTTAGGTTCACAAACCAGTCGGATGCTCTAACCACTGAGCTACGAAAGACCCGTGGTGAGCTAGGTCATATACTAGGTTCACACACCAGTCGGATGCTCTAATCACTGAGCTACAAGAGACTCGCGGTGAGCTAGGCCATATACTAGGTTCACACACCAGTCAGATGCTCTAACCACTGAGCTACGAGAGACTCGTGGTGAGCTAGGTCATATACTAGGTTCACACACCAGTCGGATGCTCTAACCACTGAGCTACGAGAGACTCGTGGCGAGCGAGGCCATATACTAGGTTCACACACCGGTCGGATGCTCTAACCACTGAGCTACAAGAGACTCGTGGTGAGCTAGGCCATATACTAGGTTCACACACCAGTCGGATGCTCTAACCACTGAGCTACGAAAGACTCGTGGTGAGCTAGGCCATATACTAGGTTCACACACCGGTCGGATGCTCTAACCACTGAGCTACAAGAGACCCGTGGCGAGCTAGGCCATATACTTGGGTTCACACACCAGTCGGATGCTCTAACCACTGAGCTACAAGAGACTCGTGGTGAGCTAGGCCATATACTAGGTTCACACACCAGTCGGATGCTCTAACCACTGAGCTACAAGAGACTCGTGGTGAGCTAGGCCATATACTAGGTTCACACACCGGTCAGATGCTCTAACCACTGAGCTACAAGAGACTCGTGGTGAGCTAGGCCATATACTAGGTTCACACACCAGTCGGATGCTCTAACCACTGAGCTACGAGAGACTCGTGGTGAGCTAAGCCATATACTAGGTTCACACACCGGTCGGATGTTCTAACCACTGAGCTACAAGAGGAGACCCGTGGCGAGCTAGGCCATATACTTAGGTTCACAAACCAGTCGGATGCTCTAACCACTGAGCTACGAGAGACTAGTGGTGAGCTAGGTCATATACTAGGTTCACACACCAGTCGGATGCTCTAATCACTGAGCTACAAGAGACTCGCGGTGAGCTAGGCCATATACTAGGTTCACACACAAGTCAGATGCTCTAACCACTGAGCTACGAGAGACTCGTGGTGAGCTAGGCCATATACTAGGTTCACACACCAGTCGGATGCTCTAACCACTGAGCTACAAGAGACTCGTGGTGAGCTAGGCCATATACTAGGTTCACACACCGGTCGGATGCTCTAACCACTGAGCTACGAGAGACTCGTGGCGAGCTAGGCCACATACTAGGTTCACACACCGGTCGGATGCTCTACCCACTGAGCTACGAGAGACTCGTGGTGAGCTAGGCCATATACTAGGTTCACACACCAGTCGGATGCTCTAACCACTGAGCTACGAGAGACTCGTGGTGAGCTAGGCCATATACTAGGTTCACACACCAGTCGGATGCTCTAACCACTGAGCTACGAGAAACTCGTGGTGAGCTAGGCCATATACTAGGTTCACACACCAGTCGGATGCTCTAACCACTGAGCTACAAGAGACTCGTGGTGAGCTAGGCCATATACTAGGTTCATATATGACATGCGTCCTGTATACCTACTGCCAGCGATGTCAAAAGCGTCATGTGTAGTGATAAACCGACCGGTGTGCGGAATTAGGACATAGGTTCGATTCCTGTCGGGGACTCAGAATGTTTTACTTGTCCCACACTTGTGACATGATGAAAATTACTTCTTTCCAATAATAAAATATATAGTTAGGGGATTATAGAGCATTTTTCAATTGAGTGTCGAAAGTAATTACACAATTGCTTTGGTTTTTCCATTGCTACGCTTTGTGATTGGCTAAAAAAACTCGCGCCACTTTCTCGACCAATCAGAAGTAAAACCAAAAACCAATCGTGACTTGCTCGCACGCGTTTTCCCGCGCTTGTCGACATGTATTTGCTTCGAGCTCTGATTGATTCATTGGGTTGTTAACGACTGCTGTGATCGGTCAGAGTAATTACTTTGGTTTTGGTTTTACGACACTCAAATGAAAACTGCTCTATCAGCTATTGATTAGAGCCAAACGATTCTCAATACCTCAATAATTGTCCAGTAAGTAAAGTAGAGTCCCGATAACTCGAACAGTCAAGGGAAACAAAACTTTTGGAGTTATTGAGGAAGAAGTGAAGCAAACGAAACTGTGTATGGTTTCAGTCACCAAGTCATCCCACAAGAATTCTCTTGTAATCGTCCTCTCGATTGGTAATATTCATGTAAGGGCAGTTTATGAATAATGACCCAGTGTACCCTTTATTATTTCCTATTTTCAATACCGTTTGCCAAAAATTGTTGGCTAGACAGCTAGAAATAGTTTGCTCCTTTCCAAAAAGTACAGTTTTCTTTTAACATGTTTTGGCAAAAACACAATGCAGTGAAATAAACTCGTAAGCACCTAATTTCATGAAATTTTCATGACATCAAATGTTCGCGTTTTACGGGAGTGTTTTAATGCCTTTTTTAATTTAAGGTTAATTATGTCATTATAAATTAATGTTTTAATGCCTTTTTTAATAAAAATAAAGAAAATACATTTGCGTCAGATAAAATTTAGGAAATGTTCGTGCTTAACCAATCAGAATAGCAGAAGACAATAGCTAATAATTTTGCTTCTTTGATGAAGTTCCCCAAATGCAATATCTTTTAAAAATTGCATGTTGTGCGATTGGGTCTCGAATTACTTGAAACCTTAAAAAAACAAATAGACAAAATGCACCTTGAACCTTAACTTTTTAGCGGTTTTTGAGTCTAGGCCAATGAGATCACTAGTTGTAAAAATGAAAAAAGTTGACATTACATCGTGCATTGCCGTTCAGCGCTATCCTTCTTATGCGGATCATTACTTAATGAGTTTAGAAATAAAAATTGAAATATTAGCTAACCTTGTATAATAAAATTAATTATTGCACTGTCTCGCACTCATAAATAAAATCTTAGCTCACCTTGAGAGATAATTCAAGATCAGGAACAATAACATGAGGACTGGTGAGAAAGCCAGGAGGAAGGTTTGCAGCAACAGCTTGCTCGGTGATGTTAAGCCGAGACCACAGTCTCACTGCTTCCAAGAATGGCTGTGTGGAGCTACAACATACATTTATACGTTTAGCTCAAGAAATTAGTATTAACCTTTCACTCCCGGCAGAGTGAATTATGGAGACATGAATTGTAGTTCTAACTTTTGTTTGACGAAATCCTATGGTGTGACCATTCAAATGCAACCTCTTAAGCTCTTCTTTTGCATGGAACCATTTGTTTTTCAATGTTTTACCAAATTAAATTTCTTGATTTTTGATGTTTGGCACTCGACAATACAGCCAGAGAATAGGCCATTTCCGAGTCACGTTATGCCTCGTTGTCAAAGCAAAGCTAGGTGCACAACCTTTCATATGATGATGAGTTTTATTTGCATTTGAATAAAAAACCATTTTCATATGAAAGGTTGTGCACCTAGCCTCGCTTTGACAACGAGGCATAACGTAACTCGGAAATGGCCTATTGTGGCTGCTTCATTAACCTCTACTGAATTTTGGAAACCGATTTATAAGTGATCTCTGCCTATGGGAGCCCAACCACACCAGTTCTTCGCAGCCGAACTATGTCAAAATACTCACTAAATAAACTGGAGAAGTAAAGCAGTAGCACCGTAGACTGAAAGTGACTATTAAATAATCCTTAAGTAAATATTTTCAAAATCAACTCTTAAGACCCGAGCAACCAGACATTTGTCTTGATGCTAATAAGACAAAACTGCTCCGTGTAACAGTAACAAAAGAAAGTAATTAAAACAAATTTTTGAAAAGTCATCTACAGGTCTTTTTGTTCTAATCAAACGAACTCTGTTAAAGCTGGCATTATAAAGTATACACTTGCCCAATGTAATATCCAAAGAACTTCATCAAACGACACAAGGTTTTTTTGCAACTTTCAACGCAACGTTGACGAGAGCATTGCGACACAAATCAGTTCAGTTGCTAATTTCATGTTACTCGCTTGCAACTTGTCTCGAAACGTTGCGAAAAGTAGAGAAGTTTTTCTAAACTCCAAACGCAATTTTTCGTTGCTAGACAAGTCGCTAAGACCGTGTTACATGCGCAATTCGAAACAACAATTGTCTCATGTAACAGCATCTTAACCCATTCACTCGCAGGGTCAGTTATGGAGACATAGTGTAGTGTAGAATTTCTGAGTCTGTCGATGAAATTCTGACACAATTCCGCACAATTCGGTCAAACCCGCACAATTCCTAAAAATCCGTACAATCCCGCACAATACTGAAATATTTGCTTACAATTTTAATTAAATCAGGTATTTCTATTGATAACCAAGATTTCGAGAAACGTTTTAGGCTATTTTCAGCCCATTTTTCTTCTAAACAATCGAGAAATCCCTCGCTTTCCTCGATCAGCTCGAGCGGATCGACATAAAAACAACAAGGCGTTCTCTTCGCCGTCCTGGGAACTAGTCTCAGTTTTACTTATATCCGACTTCCGTTGTCATTTTCCAAACATTATGTCGTTTTTCTTAGCAGTCTGTTGATATTTTTTCAAGCGCTTTCGCTTCCTCTTTCAGTTTAATATGTCGGGGACCGAAGAAGAAACACAGAAGAAATGTATCGTCGCGCCGAAATGAATGTCACTCTGACTGAATTATTTTCGCAAAGAACTGATCAAGTTTGCGAATCGACAAACAAACTGTTAAAGCGCTGGAACTTCGGATTGATAGGAGAAAATTATTAAGTTCTGATCAGAATACTGGATTTGATTTTTTCAATCAAGTGAAAGACGTTTTCATTCAGGAAAATGCAAAACAAACATGCTATAAAATTACATTGAGCACGCCATTTGCATACATCTCGGGGTTGTGTTTTTGCGGCAAACTTTCGAAGAAATTGTGTGAATCTTTACTGGAAAATTATTCACACAACATAAGTGTGGGCGGCACGGTGGTCTAGTGGTTAGCGCGTCGGACTTTCAACCTGAAGGTCGGTTGTTTCCTTAGACAAGAAACTTTACTCCACACTGTCTCTCTCCACCCAGGTGTATAAATGGGTACCGGCGACAAAATGCTGGGGGCAACCCTGCGATGGACTAGCATCCCATCCAGGGGGGGAGTAGCAATATTCCTAGTTGCTTCATGCAACGGAAACCGGGTTAAGCTCCGGCCGTGTGGGCCATCGTGGCCCGAGTGCGATTTCACCTACATAAAATGTACAGATTATTTTGAGGTGGTATTTCAGTTTTACCCGATCGAGTTCGTCGTGTCACGCAAAGTGATTTTGTTGAGACAAATAAACTTCGGTGAAGAAAAACAGCCGCAAATTGGCGATTGCTGGGTAAAATTTAATCCTCAAAGCAAAAAATCTATTTGTATTTTTCATTTATGCAGAATTTCCTCCCTGTTACATATTTCTGGCCTGGCTAGAACACTAGTGATTGAATATTTCGTTGGTCAAAGGATTGCGCAATCCCGCACAATTTCCCGCACAATCGAAGTTATTTCCCGAACAATTTTAATTTTTTCCCCGCACCCTTTCAGAATCCCTGCCTATGGCGTAAACATTCCAATGAAACCTCTTCGGCAGTGCATGTACTTTTGCACGGTACCACTTGTTTTTCACTATTATTTTTACAAAGTGAAATTTTTCTTGAATTTTGACTGGTATTCTTGGGAGGTAAAGGGCTCAAGGGTAAACAGAGTTGACTGACTTACTCATGTGAACTCTGAGTCACCAGGTTGAAGTCTCTACTGAGCTGGCCCAGGCTTGCGTTATTAGGCCCAAGGGAATAAAGGTAAAACGCCTCTTCTTTCCCCACCAACCATTCAGTGGCCATCAAAGAAGCACTGTTCGAATGTCGTGAACTTTTGGTTGATTTTTCTGAATCAAGGTAAAAGTACAGAAAAAAGAAACGTCATATTCACTACAGTTTTTTCAACTTCCATTTGTTAATTTCTTAAAGATACAATTCAAAGAAAAGTTAAATTGTACCACAAATTAACATACATGTATCATGAAGCCTTTACAATTAGTGCAAATATAACACGTTATTACACTAAACATATTGCTTTTTTGACGTTCTCGTCGCCGTCGCCGTCGCCCTCGTCGCCTTGCTACGGGCCCGCCTATTTATCCCCTAACGTGTGACTTTAGGGCAGTGGACATCCTACCTGCAAATATAAATACATTTCCAATCTCATATCCGCACTGGCAATTCTTCGCATTGGAAAATGTATTCTCGTCACTACTAGTCACATGACCAACAAGAAGCGTTGATAAGGTAAATTTAGCTTCCTCGTGCCATGGGAGAGGAGGGCCAAAATCATGAATAGTTGTCTCTGTGCCATCGACCACAGCAAGAAGCTACAACAAAAGTGTGTAAAAGTTAGTGCACCATAATTCGCATGATTAACTTAAATTAACATGATCGACCGATTATAGGCCAACACCGAAACAATGAAGTTGAGAAAACCAAGGATGCCGAACATTTAAAACGGAAACTCAAACAATTCCCCACAGTTCTCCGCAAGAGAACAACCCGAAACAACAAGAACCTACCTTTGAGAAAGGCAAACTGTCGCCTTCCGAGTCCTTCTGATCGTCGGCTGACAGTTTGGGCTGAATAAAGGAGATGACAAGATGGTGCCACTGTCCCCTTGTTAAAGCAGGTAGTCGTAGGACTCGTTCTTTTAAGACCAGTAAGGGACTGCTACTGCCTTTGTGGTTCTTGGTCCATCTTAATTAACAAAATTGCGTTAACTAGAAATCAAAGGCTCCTGTGAGCCACCACGTGATCACAAAACAACTTTCGGACCCTCCCCTCTCCAAGGCGTTTTGCTCCACCCACCCCCTATCCCCTGCGTCCAACTTCCCACCCTGCCCTCCCTCCAACGCCGTCCCCGTGATGTACTTGGTGTATCCCTTATTATTTTGTATTTAAACAGTTAGTTTTTTATTTCAGTAGAAAAAGAAGATAAAAACAGCAGAATAGGGAATCGAACCTGGGCCGTATGATCTGCTCCATGTGCACTATCCACTACACCATCGAGGACTAGCTGCCAGAAACTGTAATTTTTAAGGGATATAAGATAACATGCTGCTAGCTCAGACCATATATAAGAACTAACCCTTTCGATACACTGGAAATACTGGAATGAGTGCTTAAACCTAAATACTAAAATCAGTACTTCACCCTTAGATACTGTAATCCGAGCCTTAATTACACTGCAATATATCTAAATACATTACAATAAGGGATACATGAAGTACCATACATTATGATCAGGGATACACCAAGTACCTAGGCCGTCTCCATGGGTAAAAAGGTGACAATTACATATCGCGGAATCAATGATTATAGCCGATCGACCGAGTGAAAATGTGCATATTTCCCCTGTCTGCTGTTACTCCTTTAACACCGCGTATTCCCGAGTTAAAAATAATACACTGACTCCAAATAAACAAACAGATCCCATAGGCCACTTCGAAAAATACCATAATAACCTTTAAAGTGCAGGTTTAAGTGGTCCTTGATGGAAGCCTGATTTTTCCAATTTCTTATGTTTTCAGCACGAACTGCACGTGCTATGCTTCAACGTCTTGGCAATTTGCATACGGTACGCATTTGTATACGAACACACAATGCTACGTCCTAGCGTTCCTACATGTACTCTGAATTTCATTGTGCCATTCTAACAAAGGTGACTTGAATAATTACATCCCGGTGAGGCTGAGCCTGCACGTAAAAGATTATTATGGTATTTTTCAAAATGGCTATATGGCCTGATAAATGCTAAGAGCAATAGACAGATGAAAACTTAGTTTAGTCCACTTCAGTTGTTAACTGCACTTCTGTTCGGGCCCGATACAAAATGGCCGTCATAACGAGGTGGTCGTATTAACTGGTTGGTGGCAGGTTCAGTCAGTCAGCCTTCTCAAAATCAGTTGGCTGTAGCCTCAATCAGCCGCCCCCTCTAAAGCAGCAACTGCGTCTGTCCACCTTGGCTGTCACTTTAAAAATGCTGCATATCATGCTAGGCAAAAGAATGTCAATAGAAACCTACCTGACAACAATACATCCATCAGAGGGTGTGGTCCACACTTCAAACAGGCTCTTACCAGAACCAATAGAACACAAGTGAACAATTCGTCCCTGCCTTGATAGATTAATGCTTTCACCTGCGCTTCCCACCTGCCCAAAAGAACCGCTGTTTGCAAGTGTCGCACCAGTACCAACATCACTATGTTGGCTAGGGCAAGTCAAGCACAGCCACATGGATAAGCTAAAACCTCTTTCCGAACGGGGCAGGCTACCATGAAATGGTAACTGGACGGCCCATACAAAAAACGGCGACGGCAATTGCGACAATCCTTCATACTGTACCACCTCAGTTAGTTCAATGTCACCAAAATTTCCCGCCATGTTGGGGCTTCCAGTTTGCTTGCGTGCAACCCGTTTGGTACTACCACGGCGCTTCCCTCCTTCAACTAACGACTTTGGTCTCCTCTGGGATTTTTTCGGACTTTTTTCAAGACTCTCAGAGAGCACCGATCTACTGGGTGAGCTTCCAAATTGGAGGCTTTCATCTTCACCAGATGCATCGCTATTGCTTTGTTGTGGAGATATAGGCTTCCTGGGTTGGGGATAAACAACAAACATGTATAGATGGTAAGTACAATGGAACTTAACTATGCAACCAATTCTCGACCACTTGTTCTCAAACACATTAAAATCCATGAAGATAAAACAAAGGAAATCACTACTGTTCGGTAGTGTAGCAGCTCTATTGTTAAAGGCGCTGCGGCTACTTCTGTTTTTAGGGCTAGGGCAGTAGGAGCTATTGTTTCTGTTGTTTATTGTATTGTTCTCCCGAAGAGTATCAAGCCAATGGTGTGAGATCTTACGAGAGCTGCTACATCGCCCCTACTGTTTTTTCAACCCACTTCTCGGTCTTTGGATATCCTGATCAGTGAAACACTCTTCCTAGTGTTTGATATACACTGTATATTACTTCAAATAGTGAATTTCTTTCTTTCCTTCTCTCTTTCAAGTGACTATCTCAGCTAGGCAAAAAACATTTGTTATGAATGGTTCGTACAAAAGATTTACAACCGTATGTGAATTCTGTTAATATGGGTAGTTAAAACACACACGCCAATGAGTAGTATAGTATGGTAAAAATTCATGCACTTTAACGCGAAGTAAGATGACACTCACAGGGACGTTTTACATGAAACAGTTTCTTGCATGTTTCATTTCGCACCAATAAATGAATGCGTTGTAGTGGGTGCAGTCTCAAATTTTGTTATGGAACATGTTAAATGTCATCAGCAATGCAAGATTTTATCCTCATAATTCTAAAAAAGCAATGCTATCCACAATAAACCTAGGGAGGCTATTGCTATTGCCTTTTGCTTCTGTTTTTAGGAATAGTCTTTATACTTTGAATTGCTTTTACATGGAATGAGTTCGTTTACAAAACAATATATAAATAACCAAACCAAAAATTTGCAGCAGGCCTCGTTTTGAAGTAGAGGTGAAAGGCAAAGTTCTCATATTTGCCTCATCAACATGCAATCTTACGTTTTAAGACGTTTCCTTCCTTTCAACTGCCTCCGCTTTCCACTGGCCACTTTTGTACTTGTTACTAATGCAGACTTCCTTTCAATTCCCTTTACAAAGCAGGGGAATGACATCACGAAAGCTGGCCCAGGATGGATGCTGGCTTTGGCAGCAACTTCTGCCAATGCCGCAGACAACAATTGCTGAACACAAATAACAAAGTTCAAAGGATTGTTTCATTAGACAATTCATATTCATGTTCTCGGTGTTGAACAAGAACTATAGCTTGCAGTCAATCACTGAGACAAGACATTACAATGTATAGATGTAATACATTGTAATTTCAAAATATGAGCAACAAAACTCAGTCATTGTAAATATATTTCTACAGTTTTGCTGCAAATTAATGTTATCGAACTTTAAAAGACCTGAGAAGTGATCAGGCTTATTAGCATTAATTGCGTATTAGTATTCTGTTTTAATGATACCGTATATATGTAGCTGTATTGTATCAGGATTTACAAACCTTCATTAAATTCTCGTTTTACTTTTAAAATTTCCTGGTGAATTATTAAGCAAGTTTATTGCGTTCAACGAAGTAGGGTGTAAGTCTTATCTTGCTGTCAAAAAGTCCTTTGAACGAATATAAGCCCAGGGCTTAACAAGTTTAAAATTGTCTTCGACAAAAGCGGACGCAAGTCTTATCTTGGTGTCCCGGAAAATAAGCTCTCCCCGGAAAATAATCCCACAAAGAAGTCCTTTGAGCGATTATAAGCCCAGGGGTTTATATTCGGAATTTTACAGTATCTTACCACAGGAGGTTCTGGTGAATTAAACAAAGTAAGAAAGTTCCACAGTTCAGGTGCTCTCATGCTGTAACTTGAAAGGCACACAAACACATCCGCAACAAGACGCTGAAGTCCTGATGTAAAATAGAAAATTAGTACGGCTCAATGTAGACAAAGGATAAAGGCTTTATGGTAGCTCAGCTCCCCCAAAAAACTGTCGGCCGACATTTTTCCCTGAAAACTGCCGAAACTGTTGGTAAACAGTCGGCCGACAGTTGGCCGTTGTCGGTTGATTTTCATTACGTAGTTTCCATGTTAGAGCAGTTTTCAATTGAGTGTCGTAAAACCAAAACCAAAGTAATTACTCTGACCAATCACAGCAGTCGTAAACAATCCAATGAACCAATCAGAGCTCGAAGCAATTCAACTGTTCAACTGTTTATTAATTATTACAGATTTTACAGAAAGCAATATCCACTGCCCGCAGTTAGCAATTACATGTTAGCAATTACATGTCGGAGGCGTCAAGCGCGGGAAAACGCGTGCGAGCAAGCCACGATTGGTTTTGGTTTTACTTCTGATTGGTCGAGAAAGTGGCGCGAGATCTTTTAGCCAATCACAAAGCGTAGCAATGCAAAACCAAAGCAACTGTGTAATTTCTTTCGACACTCAATTGAAAACTGCTCTATATCACCAAATGCCACCAAATATACAACTAAATTGGATAGAAACATTTTGTAGAGCAAGCCAGAAGCAGTAGTTGCGTTCATCATTTGCGTCAATTTTTTCTTCCTATTTCTCAAACTCATTAATAATTCATGACGAGAACACAAAGGAAATCACTACCGTGAAGGAGGTTTTGAAATCGTTTCTTAATTTGCATAGATTTTGGCGATTTTATTCCTTCGTTTTCTCCGCATTTAACGATCAGTTTGAGAAGCTATATCAAACACTCGAAACAGTGTTTCATCAGATTTCCAAACACCTTGAAGTGGTTTAAAAAAACTCGGCTGCGCCTCGTTTTTCCGATCCACTTCTCGGTGTTTGGAAATCTGATGAAACACTGTTCCTCGTGTTTGATATATTACTTCAAGATTATAGAAACAAATGGTACCATGCAAAAGTACTGCTAAAGAGGTTTTATTTGAATGGTCACACCATAGGATTTCATCAACAGACTCAAAAGTTAGAACAAATGGTACCATGCAAAAGTACTGCCAAAGAGGTTTAATTTGAATGGTCACACCATAGGGTTTCATCAACAGACTCAAAAGTTAGAAGAAATGGTACCATGCAAAAGTACTGCAGAAGAGGTTTCATTTGAATGGTCACACCATTTCTCCATAATTGACCCAAGGAGTGAAAGGGTTAAAGAGAAATTAAACTTGCCTTGCAAGTGCTGAACGTCAGCAATCATTACATCATGAAAGCACTCCAGCAGAGTCCCAACAAGTCCCTGTTTAAAAATTAAAGAAAGACAACGGAAATAGGAGCATCAAAGGGCTCTAAGACTCGGCCATCTTATGAATCAGAAACAACGTAAGGTTGAGTCCACAGATCGGTTTTAATTTTCCATACTGAGTTTTATCTTTGTAATAGTATTATTGGCCGTTTTCACACTAGAGACGGACAAATCGTCTGGACGGACAAGTCGTCTCAGACTGACAAGTCGTCTTAGTGTGAAAACGGGATGAACAAAATTTTGGACGTAAAAGCCGTCTGATTTTGTCCGTCGATTTGGCCGTCTACGGTCAATTAAGACGATTTTTCGAGGACGATTTGTTCGTCTAGACGGATAAGTCGTCCAAAGTCCGACTTAAATTCACACCAGACGAACAAATGGTTGTACCTCGGTCCCAGTACTCGCTAAGGGGAATGGAACTAGTAAAGGGAGTGATGGTTTATGGGAAAATCAAAATGGCGGATAGCAAGCAAGGTAACCAAGCCTGTTAGTGCCAGGCCCCTTGATTTCAAAATCTTCTGTTTGTTCGTTCAGATATGAATTTACGATGACCAACACAAGGTGAGTTGTCCGTCTAGAATTCACATTACACGAACAAATCGTCGGACGACTTGTCCGTCCAGACGATTTGACCGTCTTCTAGTGTGAAATGGGCCATTATCTTTGTGATAGTATTGTATTCGTTTTATAAGTAATTTTCGTTATTGTAATTTCTATTTCTACATTTTATTACTCAAGCGCATGAGGTATAAAATGGGCTCCGTTTCTTCGTATTTTCGTCACATTGTGCATGTAAATTTATGCACGCATATTTTAGTGTACGCGAACTCGCCCCTGCCTCCCGTAGAAAGTTATTTTTGTCCCCTATTGTTATAAAAGGCTTCAGGAAGGCCAAACCAATCAAAATCCGTCTACTGCGCACATGTCTTGGTTTTAGGGGAGACTAGAGAGAACCGGTTTGTCACTCGGAGAAGACTATCAGATTTCAAACAAATGTGGCCTCTTCTGTACTCTACACTTCAATTTTTCAGACGTTCATTTTCCATTACCAAAATGTAAACACGCCTTTTAAGACTTAGAAGGAAAAAGTCCTTAAGACGATTTGTATGCCTTTGAAGTAGCGGTTAGGCCCAGTTCAAACGTCGAACTTCACATGTGCCGAACCTAATGCAAATGAGCAAAATCTATTGTTCTTGCTAATTTGCATTAGGTTCGGCACATGTGAAGTTCGACGTTTGAACTGGGCCTTAGAGAGCTGAAAGCGATGGAATCGTCCTGTGAGGATCAGCATCCATTTATCACAAAGCAGGACATGTCTTACTCGAAGCGCGAAGCGACAGACTTTACTAAGAATTTTTAAGCATTCCTGGAAAACTAAGGTAACGAAAATAACATTTTTGAATGTCCATTTACTTTCATTGTAAGAAACATTTCATACACTGTTTGTTTGTGTTATCAGTGGTTTTTCAGAAATATCTAGAAAACTCGGCCACACGAGAAATTCTTCAACATGCTTTGCGATAATTTAACGCGTTTTGCTTTTGAAACTAAACTAATAGATATTTGAATAAAACTTTCAACTGAGAGAATTCGTTGTCCTTTTTCCTGTGTAAATGCAAATTGCGATCAAACTTGTTTAACTCTTTTATTCAAGGGAAAGACATTTTCATTTAAGGAAATATGAGTTTCATTAAAAAGTTTTGACCTTTAGAACAAATATTTTGGATTCATGATCACGAGAAAACAGCGCGTGAACGAATCAAAATCAAAGCAGTTATTTAAGGAACTAACTTTATAAAAAAATATCATTTTGATTTGGTCTTGAAATCACGGGTTTTTTTTTTATGATGCGTCACGCAATATTTATTTTTAAAATGTTTCACCAATTTATAGCACTCATCACCACAGTTTTGACATTATAAAAGCAAAATCTCCTGAATCCGATTACATGTAATTTTTTTTTTCATTACCTGTAAAATTAGGGGTTTCAAAAATTTATTTGAAATCCCAGCCGGAGGAGGGGTCTCTGGGCTTGGAAATCCAGGGGGAGGGGGATGGGGTGGGGGGGGGGGGGGTCTAGCGGGCCAGGAAATTCGGGCGGAGGAGGAGGGGTCAAACAATCTTGCCATCCGTCGGTGAGGGGGGGGGGGGGGGAGGGAATTAGTTGGAAGATCCTCTTTGGGAAAACTAATAAAGGATATTGTATCGTACAGTTTGAAGTTAAAGAATTGAAGAGTAAAACAGATTTAAAGCGATCAAAACATCTAAGCGTGACATAAATATGCATTGAAAACAACAAAAAAGTGATGTACAACCTACCTGATAACAAAGCCTTCGACAATTCTCTTCACTGTCTTTTACCAGAATGAGGAGGCTCTCAATTGCATGATGTACAATCAGAATACTAGAAAATAACAAACAAGGGACGATAACTGAAAAAAGAGCGAAAGCTGCAACTAAAGTATGGTGTAGATACCATCATCTCAAAATCGCGAAATTAAAGGCCCACCTTCACCCAAAAGACGTTGCGGTCGTTTGTTTTTGTTTTGAAATGCTCCATTGTTCATACGCGTGATCTGACTGGTTGCACGCATTCATGCGTGAATTTCAGCACAGAAAGTGATCACGGCGCCTAGAGCATTTTTGGGTGAAGGTGGGCCTTTAAAGTGTCGCGAAAATAAAGTGTTATAAGGTATGTAACAAGTGTGGATCGAGGTGCGGCGGTGTAGTGATTAGCGCTTTGGACTTCAGATCTGAAGGTCGGTGATTCGAGACCTATTCTTGGCCATAGTGTTGTTGTCTTAGATAAGGAACTTGATTCTACACTGTCTCTCTTCACCCTGATGTATGCTGGAAGTAACTATGTGATGGACTATGACGGGGACTTATTCTCAGCCGTCGTGTTGTTGTCTTAGATAAGAAACTTGATTCTCCACTGTCTCTCTTCACCCTGGTGTATGCTGGGGGTAACTCTGTGATGGACTATGACGGGGGCTTATTCTGGGCTGTTGTCTTAGATAAGGAACTTGATTCTACACTGTCTCTCTTCACCCTGGTGTATTCTGGAAGTAACTCTGTGATGGACTGGTATGTCATCCAGGGGGGAGTAGCAATACTCCTTATTGCTTCATGCACTCCGGCCGTGTAGGCCACTTGTGGCTAGTGTGCGACTTTACCTTATGTAACATGGAAGCTTGTGTTTTTCTTGTCCACCTCGAAATATAGTATCTTATTACTCGATATTAATCGTTATCTGAAATAAACGTGGTAGTATATGTTAATTACAAAGCAAGTTGTATCAAATATACCTGTCTGAATCTGCAGCTCGAAGCTTACTCCCGTAGCACACTTTCAAAAATTCTAACAGGACATTGCAAATCTGTGGGTAAATAATAAGCCCCTTTGCAATCTGCTGATTCTTCAAATCCTCGTTCCTTCTTTTCTGTTTGGGTTGCTTCTTGTTTTTAGCAAGTCTCTGCTCTGTATCATCACTTCTGTCAGAGTCACCTTCTTGGTCTGCATCATAACCCTCTTCTAGCATGGAACTTTCACCCTTCTGGTTACTATGGTTACCATCTGTTTCATCGTCATCATCGTCATCTTCTAAAGGATGTGACCACTCCTGCAATTAAAAGGACCAAGTGTTAAAGCTGACTATTCGCGAACCATAACAAAAGAACTTGACTTGATTAAACGTTGGCCCAACTTTTTCAAGTCGTAAACCATTCCATATTGCCCATCCAAACGAAAAAAAAAAAACTGAACCCTTAAATAAAAAACAACCCCCAAAAGTACATGTTCTATTTGTTGTTGTTGTTGCTTGTTTTGTTTTTATTTGAGTTTTTGCTTTTGATTTTTCAAGATAGACAAACCGTGAAGTTTCTTTCATCAATAAAGCCACAAAATACAAACAAAAACATATTAGATATTTAAATAAATAAATAAATAAATAAATAAATGCCTTTTATTTAGCTCATTATCCGTTTATAAATCAGGTGCTGGAGGGGACAAACACTCAATTGGCAAGCGTGGGCAAGGAGTTGAACTTGGGTCTACTGTGAAACATCTACAGCTTGTGTTGAAAATACGACCTGAACCCAGGACCTCCGGATCCCAAGTCAGGTGACCCATGCTGTCTCCCTCTACATGTATCAACTGGGAAAACAAACCTCTTGACTATCTCCAGTGCTCGCTCTTCTCAAGACTTCATCGCTTTGCTGTTTCATTTCAGAGTTCAGGTGTGCAGAATCTGCAATTCCATCGAGTTGCCATATTGATGCCTTAAGAAAACAATCACTAAGCGCCTTGCCAAGGAACGTTTGCAAAGTTTCAGACTGTGACACTGTTTTCTTTGCTTCTTCTACCAGCTGTTCCAGACTGGGAAGTGCCTGTGGGAACAAAAAGACACCACAACAACAGCAGATTAGGATATTGGCGTTTCTATCATTATTGGCAGTAACACGCTTGTGTCATCTTCACAGGAAGATAACAGATGGTTGCAAACGTTTCAAGTATAATTAATTTACTGAGGTTTAATGGTATAACAGGTCACTTCTAACTAAATACAATACAACAGAGTACACCTAACTATGCAACAGAATACAGTACAGTACAGCACAGCACAGCACAGCACAGCACAGCACAGCACAGCACAGCACAGTAGAGTATAGATCATACAACACAATACAATACAAAACAAAACGATAACCTTTATCGTGACAGTATACATTGTACACTTTGGTTCTTGTATAGTGCACCTCACAGACGACATCGTGGCACATCAGCTCATTTGCAGGTATAGCCACAAAATAAAAACAAAAATAATGTAGACTATGCAATAATACTTGCTATTAAATTGGATTATTTTGACAACAACAACGACAACATTATTATGATCGTACCTCGTTGTTTTGCCAGTGTTCAGTATGTGCCATTCTGATACAAACTGGTAAAACAGACTCAAATAGCTTCACAAGGTCTTTGAAATACCTGACATCATACTGCTGTGCTTCAGACGTGCTATCTGATGGAGTGAAATCTTGGAAGACTTCGAAAAGGTGACGCAGTAAATCATAGCTATACACTACGCCATCATCTTGCAGGAATAGTTCACAAAACAGTTCGTTTGAAACCAAAAGCTGAAGGCATGACGTCCAAACATGGACCCTTAAGGATGATTCAACAGGGTGGCACGAAGCGACAGGTGACACTTTAGATCGGCTGTCAGCCAAATCGTTTTTCTCTTTGCCAAATGAGGTTGTGTACTGAAGCAAAGACAGAAAGCTTCGGCAACAGACCTTGTTGTCAGTTTTTTCTTCACTGCTTGTCTCAGGTGATCCGGCACTTAGGTCTCCTGCGTCTGCTCTGAGTACCTTGCCTGTTTCCTCGCGATTTTCAATTTTGGCAAGATACTCGAGCACATGGAGAACTGGTTCTTGAAGCTGTGTTAATGCAAGGAAACACTGCATTTCATTCAAACCACCGCAGCTCAGAAAGAGTTCCCGTGATCCAGAACTGCTGAGAAGCGAAGTCAAGTAATAGATACACAGTTCAAGGACATCTTTGCAAATGCCATCTTCTGTATGGGTGCATTCGGCCAATAAAAAACTGCTGTCGACACTGTTAAACGTTAAAGAATGGGATGCAGTTCCTCTGAAAGATCTTCTCCGCTGCTGCCACTCAGACATAGATGAACTGGTCCAAGTCCTTGCCCTGATTTTCTGAAGCGGTTCAGCAACATCTTCGGTGAAGATTCCATTGCAACGCAAGATGCAAGGAAGAACAACCAAGCGGAGCAATTCCTCCTTCAAATGTCTTGATCCTAGAGTGGCCAATGGCTTCAGTGCTTTTGTAACTTCTACAGCCACACTTGTGTCTTTGGCAGATACAAGTGTGCAGTACTGTGAGAGGCATGTCCATCTAGGCTTCCCATCTTTGGCCAATGCCCTAACATGGGCACCAAGTCCAGCAGCACTAAAATCACTGGCTGAGAAACCACTGTCACTTTTACCTGGGCTTTGTTTTGTGAACTTGGATCGTGATCGTTGCAACCTTTTGGATTGAGGAAACTGAGTTGGCAGAACATCAAAATTGTCATCCACTATGTCAATCTCAGTGAGCACCAGCTGATTGATGGTCCTAAGAATGACACCTTGAAGGTCTTTGGGCTGGTCGACAAATCTGAATATCAAAAAGAAATAAAGTTTATTGGTTCACTTCGAATGCAAGAATTCAGTAACTGCCAATGAAAGCCCTTTCAGGAAACATTTTTTTGTCCCGTGATAATGACAGGAACGACTCCATCCTGTTAAGTGCATTTGACCATGCAATGGAATTTGTGGGTAGTTTCTTGGTGTTGCGGATGGTGTGATCACTAAATGACGTAAAACAAAAGATTCAAAAGACACTGAACAATACCCACACCACAACACAAAAGCTAACCAACAATGGCTTCCGCAACACCAAGAAACATCCAATTTGTGTTATACAAAATATAATGTACATTGTACACAATGTAATACAAGGTTGAAGGTAAATCTTGCTTAATCAGTATAAAATTAGCCATCCAGGAATTAGCGAAGGCAACAAGTTGTTACAAGAGAAATAAGTATAATATCAGTCAGAATGACAGACTAATTTACCTGTTCAAAAGCGATGTTAAAAGAATGTCAGGTGAAACACAGTGACAAATGCCAACTTTTTCCAAGCAAGTCAGTAAGTTCATCCGAAACTCGGCATTCCTGCTTTCCTTGAAAACTGTCAGTAATGTTTCAGAAGGTCTGGACACTGTGCAAAGGTCATCTACAATATGATTGCAAAATAAAAACAAGGCATCAACAAAATGACTCCTTGAGTGAAGATTATTTGCTATTCAAGAGACACCATGTCTTGAGTAGGAAACACAACTCGCTCTTTAAATCCCTGAATGATTGGTGACCTACTGTATATGGAGGTGGAGGAGGAGGAGGGGCAGGTGGAGAAAAATGATGAAGAGGAGGAGGAGGAGGAGGTGGTGGTGGTGGTGGAGGAGGAGGTGGTGGTGGTGGTGGTGGAGGAGGAGGAGGAGGAGGAGGTGGAGGAGGTGGAGGAGGAGGAGGAGGAGGAGGAGGAGGAGGAGGAGGAGGAGGAGGAGGAGGAGGAGGAGGAGGTGGTGAAAGGATGGTGGAAGGGGGGAGTCAGAGGTTGAGTAGGGGAAAGGACGAGGAGCAAGCGGAATTGGTCGGGAGCAAAAACAGGAAAGGAGGTAGAGAAGCGGTGGAAAAAAGGAGAAGTACAGAAATTAATAAGACATGAAAACAAAAGCAGGAATTTAGGGCTAAGAAGGGTAAACATATTTGTAAGAAAAAGAAGAAGTAGAGGGAAGAAAATCAGAGGAAGATGACGCCGTAGGAAGTTTTTTGTATTTCTCAATATAGTTTATGAGGAAGAAAGACAACGAGCCACTGATAAGGCAGAAAAGGAGTAAAAGGAAGAAGACACGTTACATTATAGGTCACACTTTAAGTTTCAGATTCAGACCTGAAAATTGGTCTTGTCTTTCACTTTCAAACTCCATGTCTGCTGCTGACTCTGAGCTTTCTTCCACCTCAGAGCTATGCGGGTAAGTTTCGCACATTGCATAACTATCCTCTTGTACCATGGGCCATCCAAGTCCTACCACTGAACTCTTTCTACTGCTGAGTTCTCTGGACTTCTTACAGCAACTCTTTCCTTTCTTCAACACGGATACCATCTTCCCTAAACTCCTCACGATTCTTCTAGACAGATTCTTCGGGTACTGCTCAATCCGTCGAGCTGAAGAAGCAATATGCCAATCCAACTCATCATCTCTGTCTTCAAAACTCAATTCATGCGAGTAAATGTCATCAAGTTTCAGAAGCAATATCGCAGCAGATTCAAAACCTCCTTTGGAAGAAAACTGTTCAAAAATCTCTTGGCACAACACAAATAATGTGGAATTTATTATGGTGCCATGGTGAAGACAAGATGTCATGAACAGCAAAAGACCTTGCAAAGAGCAACCAACGAGCAATTCATGCTGAAACGTTTTCCACAAATATGAAGAGGACAATTTCGAATCAGGCACCTTACCACGATCACTAACTTTAGCAACAAGTTTTGCAAGCTCAGCATGCTGTTGAACTGAAATGAATTCTTTCTCAAGACATCCGTCTGAAACCACTTCCACAAGCTTTGCAACATACGTTGATTTCGACAGCTGTTTTGCTGCTTTTGCATTCCTGCATGTCGTATAGAGAATTGCAAACACAGTTCTAAAAATAATAAGCTGGATTGCAACAATTGCTGCAGGTTCCCAGCTGCAGAGAACTTCGGCACTCCTTTCTTTTGCATCACTTAATGAATGTAGAATTTCTATGAGCTGTCCATTTGTCTGCATTAAAAGGTCTGGGTCATGAAGGCTAGAACTGCTGTGACATGTTAGATTTTCCAGTGTTGAAATAAGAAGAAGCGACAGTTGAAAATTGTTGATAGAGGAGTGACCTTCAGAGGTAGTTGCCAAGCCAGAAAATGCAGTAGTATGATCTCGTCTTTTGGCGCCATTCTTAACAACACTAGTGTTTGGTGATTTCGGCGTAGGCTCACTGCACGTCTTTGCAGATGCATCGTTCCTGGCAATTTCTGGGTCAGAACATTCACTGATGTTAGCACTTGTACTGTCAATGTCGGTCACACTTGTCAGACTGGTAAGTATGTCACTATCCTCCGCGGTGCTGGGACTTTCAGTGGCGCCCTTCACTGATAATGGAAAATCAAGATACTCTCTTTCAAACAGAAAGTCTGGTGCTTTGAAGTGCTCACCAACAATTACATGCCCTTGCTTTTGATGATGTAGAACATTACGCTCAGTGTCAACAGATTTGCATGGTTTGTAATGTTCCTTAAAGCATAAATCAAAAATCATGTCCTTGGTGAGGCTGGCATGACGAGAGGTACTTTTGGAGTCACGGCAGTAATCATCAAAGTCAGTCAACACTACTTCTAACCCTACAAAGAAAAAGGAATTAAAGAACTAGTGTTGTTTCACAACTGATTACAATCATAGAAACAGAAAGATCTTATGGTTTGTAATGGTTTTGAGCACTCTGTTTAGGCAACAATGCGTGTAAGAACCAGGCAATGCCCTATTGTTCCGCGAGCATTTCTCTTTCCCCGCAAAACATTGTTTAGGTTTCTCTTACTGAGAATACATCAACCTATGGACAACATGGTTTTTAAATAATAAAAATGTACTGAAACGTTATTTTAAAGTGATGTTTCTTTTGTGCTACAAGATTTCATCAAATTGTGAAACTCCAAAACAATGGCTAAGAAAGGCTTCTAAGTTTACATGTTTCCCACATAGAATTTTGGTTGCATTAAAACTGAGAATAGTTTTCACTAAAAGGGAACCAATTAGTAAACTAGAGATTAGCCAATAAGGTGGACGGTTTCAACAATATCACAATTAACACCTTTCTGCATTCCTTGCCGTTACTGTAGGTTGCCTAGTTCTTACTAGGACCATTACGTAATGCAGGTTTTGTCAACTGAGTTGATAATGTAGATTAATGGCACCATAAAGAGATTCAAAAGCTGACATTTTGAGCGCTAGCCCTGTTTGAGTTTCACTATCCCACCAAAGCAGCACCATAGTTTCTTTAGAAACCAACTGCTTTATTCACTTGAACCACAACTTATGCTGTAGGTAATACATCAAACACGAGCAAGTGTTTCGTCACATGATCAAACACTGAGAAGAGAGTTGAAAATACAACGTGCAGCAGAGTATTTTTGATGAACTTCGAGGTGTTTGATCTTGTGATGAAATACTGTCCAATGTTTAATATTACTTCTCAAACAAAATGATTTTAGAAGGAGAAATTAAGGATGCAAAAATGAGGAGTGTTTCATCTGATTTCCAAAAACTCATTAAACATGAATTTCCTTTGTATTTTCTTCATGAATTATTAATGAGTTTGAGAGGACCAAATGAAACGTACATCCATACAGTTGAAATGAAAGCCAAAACCCGCTTATGTTCTTCTGTGTGTTTCTTTAAGCCAAACCCACGATATAAAAGGCGGCTGGACTGTCCAACTCATGCAAACGAGCAAAATCTATTGTTCTTGCTCATTTGCATTAGATTCGGCGTGGGGCTTTGCCCTTTTAAACTGCAGGTTCGCCTTTAAGTCCATAAATTAACATGGCTGCTTGCATATCAAGGGACAGTGTTCAGTCACCTGAACTGGATAAAAAGATTCACACAAAGTAAATCAAGTGCTGTAGTTTTGGGATTACATGTAAGTACCTCGCCTGTAGCCAGGAAAACCAGGATGGAAGTACAGTGTACATGTAGATTACAGTTCATCAAAATTGATTTTGTGACAGGTGGTCCAGAAAACAAAATTGCCATTCTGGTTCACATTTCTCTGCTTTCACAACTTTTGACGGTTTTTCTTCCCATTTCAAGATAATAAAACATTAAGCTTAAAGCACATTTCTGGCCGTAGTCATGAAAACATGATCGTATATCATCCAGGCCACTGTCCCTTAAATGTCAAATTAAATTTTATTTAATATGCAAAAACGTTATTGAAGTACAGTAGAACCTCTAATAATGGCCACCTCCCTATAACGGCCACCACACTTCAACGGCCATGTTTTATTGTCCCGACTTCTCATTCACTCACTCAAATGCTCTTATTGATAACCTTCCCATAACGGCCACCTCTATATAACGGCCATGTTTTATTGTCCCGTCTTCCCCGGCGTTCACTCACTCAGATGCTCTTACATGTATTGATAACCTCCCCATAACAGCCATCTCTCTACATCGGCCAGAAATGTCTGTCCAGAGGTAACCATTATAGAGAGGTTTGACTGCATAAAGTGTACATGTATGTACCAAAAAGAGGGTCATAATCTTGCAAAGGCACCCTAAGAACAACTGGAAGCAAAGACACAAGCAGATTAGCCAAATCTGAACTGCATCCAGCAATCTGTAAAATGAGAAAAAAAGGTAAACATTCAACAATAAAGTCAGAATCTACTCCCATGTACAGTGTATAGCTACATGTGTAATGTTAACATGGGGGAGAAGCTTGCTGAGAACCTTACTGGCCCTGGAGCTATGTCGGCTTTATAGGGATTACATGTGTACACTGTATGTCCTCTCGTTGCTTCAACCATGATTGGGAGGTTGGGGAAAGGAGAGGGGGAGATCAGACAAACAGTGTGTAGCCCCTTGGTCCTCCAGGTTGAGGATTGGGATGTGGGTTAACTGCACACCACCAAGTATGTATACTACACATGAACAGTGTCAGGTCATGAAGTAGTGCTCCACACAGTTCTGGAATGATGTGAGCGGTGCAAACAGAGACGCCATTCGCAAGGACAGAGAAGCATTTTTAATTTCCAAGGGCAAGACTCTTGAACCCTATGGGATGAACAGGCACGATGAAACTTAATCTATTTCTATTTTTATAGTAGCCTTTGTAAACGTTTCTGCTGTCTATTTTTGTTAACCAATCATATTTAATCTTTTTATTTGAATCATTTTATATCTTGTAACCGTTTTATTCCATTTTTACTTAGCTCTTTGCAGCCCTTGATGAAGGTTAGTTTTGCCTAACTGAAATATTGGGCAATAATAGCTGTCCGATCAGCCTTGCATTTAGTTTTATGTATCTCATATCTGGTTAACCAACAAGTGCATGCCTCAAGTCCTTTTGAGCATTGTTCAGATGTGGAGTCAGGAAGTCAGGGGAAAACAAGTTCCACATATAATGTATTTCCCTGCTTTCTTAGTGTGAGCCATACCTTGCTTGCAAGAATGCACAGCATCTGTAATAGCAGCAGACCATGCCCATGACAAAGATAGTCAACTAAAGACTGTTCAGTTTCATCTTGACATTTAAGAAGAATTGCTGCCTGGAACTCACTTGTTAACACATTGCTGACACTGTGAATATCACTAAGAAGATAAAAGAATTTAGCATGGTGATGATTCTATTTAATATTTACAATGTACGGTAGTCAAGCCATTCAAGTGATGATAATTATGGCTTTATTGCTAACAGCAGTTTTCAAGTAAGTGTGAAGTCATAAAACCAAAACCATTGACAATAATTACGTGTGGCCAATCACAACGTGCAGATACAGACAAACTAAGGAACCAATCAGAAACTGAAACAAATACAAGTAACCGAGGCATTAAAGGGACACTGTCACAGATTCGCATGCGCAGACCAGGTGCACTTCAAATATTCTTCAGATATCCTTTTCCGTCCCGTTATTTTTCAAATATCCTTTTCCGTCCCGTGTTTATTTGTTTTCCACTGTGACCGCCGCCACTAGTCGATGCCATTTTGAAATTGACACTTCAACTTGAAACAATCAGGCTGAACTTATCAAGTTTCGATTCGAGAAGCTGGCACATGCGCTCTCCTGACAGTGTCCCTCTAAGCTTAGCAAGTCATGATTGGTTTTGCTTTTACTTCTGATTGGTTAAAACAATTTTTTCAGCAATCACAAAGCATAGCAATGCAAAACCAATAATTATAAACAATCACAAAATTACTTTTGGCACTCAGCTGAAATTGCTCTAAACTGATGTATGACAATTCATTCATTCCTTTTGAAATTTTGCCTGAATCTCTAAACAAAAAACAAAACACAGTCATGTAACCCACTACAGCTGTACCACGCCCCCTCCTTTACTTTTAATCCCCTCTTGTATATGTAATATCTATTACCCTCAGACCTAAGCAAGCTACACTGTAGTTATAGAGCGGTTTTCAATTGAGTGTCGTGAAACCAAAACCAAAGTAATTACTCTAACCAATCACAGCAGTCGTAAACAATCCAATGAACCAATCGGAGCTCGAAGCAATTACATGTTGGCGGCGCCAAGCGCGGGAAAACGCGTGCGAGCAAGTCAAGATTGGTTTTGGTTTTACTTCTGATTGGTCGAAAAAGTGGCGCGAGATTTTTTAGCCAATCACAGAGCGTAGCAATGCAAAACCAAAGCAATTGTGTAATAACTTTCGACACTCGATTGAAAACTGCTCTAAACCTTACGCCAGTTTTACACTGTATAAATAAATCCTATTCTTCAGGCTAAAAATACTACAACAAAGTTAATTATTTACCCAAAGCTGGATATCTTCTTTAATTCTCCTTTAACAGCATGATAGGCATCCAAGAACTCTACCATGAAGGACTCCAAAAACGTGCTTTTCTCCTGAAGAATACATACAAATGTACAGTGTATATGTTCATCAAATGAAGAATGATCCTCGCAGTTGTGAACGCAATTTAAGCAATTGCGAAAAGAAGCCTGAAAAAAAATTCAGGACTTCAACGGGGTTCGAACCTGTGACCTCGCGATACCGGTGCGATGCTCTACCAACTGAGCTATGAAGCCACTGACGTTGGGAGCAGGTCAATTGTAGGTTCATATGTTCCCGTGAAAAGAGTGAATGTGAATGATATATATGAAATAAATCATATATGAACTGCGGAAATGAAATCAAATGAAGAATGATCCTTGCAGTTGTGAATGCAATTTAAGCAATTGCGAAAAGAAGCCTGAAAAAAAAAATTCAGGACTTCAACGGGGTTCAAACCTGTGACCTCGCGATACCAGTGCGATGCTCTACCAACTGAGCTATGAAGCCACTGACGTTGGGAGCAGGTCAATTGTAGGTTCATATGTTCCCGTGAAAGGAGTGAATGTGAATGATATATATGAAATAAATCATATATGAACTGCGGAAATGAAATCAAATGAAGAATGATCCTCGCAGTTGTGAACGCAATTTAAGCAATTGCGAAAAGAAGCCTGAAAAAAAAATTCAGGACTTCAACGGGGTTCGAACCCGTGACCTCGCGATACCGGTGCGATGCTCTACCAACTGAGCTATGAAGCCACTGACGTTGGGAGCAGGTCAATGGTAGGTTCATATGATCCTCGCAGTTGTGAACGCAATTTAAGCAATTGTGAAAAGAACTGCGAGGATCATTCTTCATTTGATTTCATTTCCGCAGTTCATAATTATATGATTTATTTCATATATATCATTCACATTCACTCCTTTCACAGGAACATATGAACCTACAATTGACCTGCTCCCAACGTCAGTGGCTTCATAGCTCAGTTGGTAGAGCATCGCACCAGTATCGCGAGGTCACGGGTTTGAACCCCGTTGAAGTCCTGAATTTTTTTTTCAGGCTTCTTTTCGCAATTGCTTAAATTGCGTTCACAACTGCAAGGATCATTCTTCATTTGATTTCATTTCCGCAGTTCATATATGATTTATTTCATATATATCATTCACAGTGTATATGTTGTAGTTCGATCAATTTTATCCTTGGTTCAATTTTGATTTTCCTTTATTTTGATGTTCATTATCATATATTAGCATAGAGAAGAACAATGGAAAATCAAAATTGAACCAAGGATAAAATTGAACTACAGTCGAACCTCCACTAACGGCCACCTCTCTACAACGGCCACCTCTCCACGACTTTGACATTTTTTTTATCACATAGTTACAATGTTGTAGCATTTATTGTTGTTATTTATATTTTAATATTTAGGAATTTATATTAAATAGGATTAAATATATATATTAAATAGGATTAAATATATACAGCTGTATATATTAAATAGGATTTAGATTTTTTGAATTTTGAATGTAAAGCACATTTGGGCAATTATTATTATTATTATTATTATTATTATTATTATTATTATTATCAATAATCATTACTAACATTAAGATGTGAAGCATGGCCTCACCCTGGGCTATGGGATGCTTACCATGTGCTACATGATTGGGTAACATGATACTTGATGAAGAGGCAATTTCAGAATAAATTGTGAACATTTTTTCTTGCAAACAAAAACAATTTATTTATCAAGGTGGTTTGGGACTTTGATACAGTTCATGAAAGGCACACAAGTGTGTAGGATGGGTCGAAGGTATGCATTTACCAAACAGAAAAGTTAGAAAATTTCCTGAGATTTTACATGTGCAATGTACATGTATAATTATAATAATGTTTTTTGCCTTAGTATACAGACCCAAAATGGTCGCGTTTTATGTGTCAGAAAAATGCATGCACGTGCCTCTGTGCATTTCTGAACTCGCGCACCAATAACATGCATTTAGCAAGGCCATTAGTATATGTGTGAGCTAGCTCATTGATTTCCCATTGTTGGTGTTTCATTGTTGTTTTGAATGGCTTGACATGTAGCTTTGAGATGAATTTAGTGAGAGATCACATTGCTTTATATCCGGCCTTTTTGTGGACACAAACTGTTATAAAAAGTTTGGCGACAGTATCGGTGCCATAAAAAAAAAATGAGCTTAAATATTGGTCTAATGTTTACAGAAAATTGCTTGATACTGAGCTATATAATACATATAAACTGTTCTTGTTGTGATGCAATGAAACTGAAGACAGTAAGTGTTTCTGGCATGGGCTTTATACTAAATATATGTAGCATCTCAAGTTCAACTTGGGTACCAGAGGCTTTTTATGGAAAAAACACAACAAATCAAGACCTTCATGCACCTTTAGAGCTTCACAAACGATCAAACTCCACACATAAGCAAATAACTAAGCAAAAACAGCAAACAGGATGTAAAACCACATGCATTGCAATTATGCTGCCAGTTTCTATTCTAACTTGTAACCTATGCAGACATGACATTTGAAAGATTCAAGATCTCAAAGGAGGTCATTGGGAACTGATCAGCAATTAAGGTTACAGTGTACCTTCAGATCGAAAATTTATTGAAAAATTTTTTTTGGCGTTAAATTAAAGTTTGCAGGATGAACTTTCATCCAAAAAAAAAAGTATCAAAAAATAGTGAAAATTGACGGAGAAATGACGGTATAACTTTTGTGGGCGGAGTTTGTTTATTAAGCAATATGTTTTTTTAAGCGCCGTTTTCTCAAAGTTAATTTTTCGCTTGTTGGGGACACTTTAAAGAGCTACAACTCAAAGGGAATTTGTTCGATTTTCCTTAAATTTGGAGAGAAGCTGGGCTAACATATAATCATCAAAAACGTGTCGGCGAATTTTTTAATTCCGAAAACTTTTTCGTCAAGAGGCATTTCCGTGCGATCATTCCAATTTTTTTCCTCCCCTTTTCGAAAATATTCTGTAACTTTTCACTGCAATTGAATATGGAAAATCACCGACACGTTTTTTTAGCGCTTCGTGTCCGGAAACCTGAGAACAAATCAAATTAGCAAAATATAATAATCGCTTTGAGTTATAGCGTTTTAAACCTGATTCGGACGTTCGAATTCAGACGTCGTAAAAAATTCGACAATTCATTTTATTACCAAATGGTTTCCATATTTTGATAGCCAGCTCTATAAGCTTTAATTTGATATCTGGGTTTATGTATATTAAATGTAATCTTAAGACGCTAGAGCTGTTATACTGGAGACACCCCCGAAGGTACATTGTAACCTTAATAATACCTTGATTCTGGAATAAACCTGCATCTCGTTAAATAAAATGAGGAATGCAATAATTTATGCTTGATGTAACTAACTGAACCAAATTGAAGGTTCATTTAATCATGCAAACACAATCATCAGTAACTCAATCACATGATTGGGTTAGATTGGGTTTGGTAAATGAACTTGATGAAACTCTCACAAAAAATTTAGAGCAATCCAACACAATCAAATTTTTCATTTGGATTAATAAGGTTTGATTGAGTTTGATTAGATTTGATGGCACAGTGATTGCAAAAAAAAAAAGGTACAGTTGGATTGCATTCTTTTGAAAATGGAGCACAAACAAACTGCAAGTATACTAAGTCTAGGAACAGGCAAGAGTCGTTCTCGGTGACTTACAACACAGGTAGCCCAAGCTCAAGTGATGTTTACATGGTGTAATTAATTTTAAACGTCCTGGTAACTGTTGCATAATAGCGGATTAATAACAAGGATTAATAATAAGGATTTGTATGACATATGACATATGACATATGACTCAAAGACGGTCCGGGGTGCTGATTGTCAAAGGGAGCAATGGACTGTCACCCACCCCGAGTGTGAGTAATTTGAGTCTTTGGCCCGGTTGCCAACGGTTTGGTGAACAGTTTGGTGAACTCGAAGTCTCAATAAAGCCGTTTCCGATGGCTCAAAACTGGAAAGTTTGCAGAGGTTAGCGACCTTTAATTATCTCTCAGTGTATATGCAACTCTGATGAAGATCACGAATGGAAAGCAGAACTATCGACCTTTTTTTTTCTGTTTTGGTCTACGTGGAATTTCAAGGTGACTGGAGGCGTTGGAGTCAGTGAATTTACGGCCGATTTCCTTCGGTGGATACGATCGGCTTGATGAGCGGAGCGTCCTACCTTGTCTCTCTTTTAGGGACGAAGAAACAGTTGAACTAAGACTCGCTGGAATCGCTTTGAATTGACTCCAAAACCACTCAAGACACAAGTAAGAAGTTCAGGTGAGCCAGTTTTATTCAAATATCGTTCCCAATTTTACACTCAAATTCAAAGTGAATTTTTCCCCATACAAATCCTTATTATTTCGCTATTATGCAACAGTTACCACAACTTTTTAACAACGTGTAAACATCACTTGAGCTTGCGCTACCTGTGCTTACAATGCTAACCCAATACATTTACTGGATACTCACACCAGTGCAGGATTTTAGAGGGGACATGTGAATTGTCATGTACTACATGCAAAGTGCACAATTATTTAAAGTTAAATTTCTAACCCAAATCTTGCAACAGAGAAAATAAATCATTGTAAAATGGTTTTCTGGCAACATATTGAAAAAAAAAAACACACACACACACACATACAGTTAACCCTGTTTATAATCTATCATAACAAAATCACCTTCCTTCATCAGTTGCCCTGACTGTTGAGCATGTAAAAATGTGAATGTATCAAAAAAACGGCAAATCATAAACAACTGCATTTGCTGACGGGGTTAAGAAATTGCTAACACAAAAACATAATAAAACCAAATCTGAACCCCTTATTTTTAAAGTGCATGTAGAATGTGTTGTATAACAAACATGACGAAATGTACCACTGTACATGAACTCTGACCAATAGATTTATATTTTTATTTATATCTCGATCGCTTACCTCCGGATTTTCAAGGGATGTACACCTCATAAACGAACTCCACAGCTCTCGAAGTCGTTGAGACACGTCTTCGCCCTGATTGCTCGCCATCTTGAGTTCGCAGCAAAGAATAAGCTATTTATAAGACTTAACTGGGCTTGTCAACACATGTAAGCGCGAAAGATGAGGGTCCGGAACCATCTTGAATGAGTGCAGCATTATTAGAAATCCTCATAACATACAGCCTTACTTCTCCACGTTTACTGCATATTGCAAGAGAAATACACAGTTTAAAACAGTATTCGCTGCTATGTCTTCTTTTTAGACCGTATTTGCGATGATTTTAGGCCTTTCTTTCCCAATCATAAGTGCAATTTTTGCCAAAACGAAAATAACCCAGGCGTCTACTGCCAAGAGACACCGCTGACCGAATGTATGTTTACTTCCGGTAGCACTTCCGGAAATTGAAAGCAGCACAGATTTAACTTTACTCAAATATGGTTTCTTTATTTACCAGGCATGAGGGTGTCGCCTGGGTGGTCCGGCTATTGCTATATCACACGGATCACTTACAAAATGATTTTGCTGTAATTGTGTTTTCGACAACAAGTTAATGAACGACAAAAACAAAAATGAATGAATGATTAACCTGTTTTGTGTAAAGTAGTAACCTGCGATCAGGCGCTCTTTTTTTCGCGCGTTCGCGCTCTCCCGCTCCAAACAAAAAGAGCGCCTGATGGCAGATGACTATAAACTGTGTAGGCTGATTCGCGGGACGATCTGCGGTCGCTCGTTCAGGCTGGTATATCGCCAAAACGTGTAATTTGAAAGTAGCATGAAGCAATCTGATTAGCCTTTTTTTTTTTTTCATTAGTTATTTTATTTTGTTTCCTCGGCACTTAAAACCGCCTCGGAATGCGCTTTTTAATTTCATGAGCGGCAATAAACTCATTATAAGATACATAGAACAACAACACCAATCACTAAAACAGAGAATGCAATGTTGAAGAAACGGCAAATCATCCATGTTCCCATCCTTCGTCCCTCTCTGATGTTCCCAATGGCCGTCGCAGGGAGGAAATGGTAGAGAGAATCACGCTACAATACACACTTACAGTACGACATAAGCATGAAAGCGAGGCCTAAGGGCCACATAGTGCAATTAACATTGCAGAAGTGCAGCCTACAACTACTAGGCCTTTCCCAATTGCGCTGGTAAAATCCTAAAAAAGTGCTAGCAAAAATGGCTATAGTGCTCAAGAAGTGCTCAAAATCTCAAAATAGTGCTCAAAAACTGCTAACAATTGTAAACTGTTACCTCTTAATAGCTTTTCATAAATATGTCAATTTTTACTGAAGTAATTACAATGCTCTGTCACGTGCATAACACAAATTGACTCTTACTTCTGTTCTCACGCTCAATAAGGATAAGTCCACGTGCCTTTTCATGATAACAGTCTTTTATTCTTGACAACATTATTAGTTATTTAAATTTATGACCTGGAACACAATTCTCCTTGCGAGCGACACACAGTGTTTGCTTTAAAACGCTTTAGAAGACATATGTTGTTGGAAATTTTCTCGAAGTGTGAAATATTGCTCAAATGCTGCGCAAAGTGCGAAAAAGTGCTCAAGGGTGCTCAAAATGCAAAATAGTTCTCCAAACTCAAAAAAGTGCTCAAAAGGTGCTCAGCGCAATCGCGGGAAAGGCCTAACAACTACGACAAAACATAGCTCTCACAAATGCTGCGCTTTGCAGCGGAGCTATCGCGGGCCGAAGGCCCGCTGCGTAGCCCCATACTCATAGAACCCCATACTCATAGAACCCATAATAGCCCGTAATTTTCATGGTCATGGCCAGCGTAACGTTTCGGGGGCGACGACTGTACATGTGTGTCCGTGTGTTGGGCAGAGCCAATTCGCGGGCGCGTATGACGTCGCAAAACATGCGTGTATGACGTCGCGTAACATCCGGGATCTTAGCAATTTTGAAAGCAAAGCGAGGCTTTGTTTTTCGCGCGGCTACACAGCTGTCAGCTCGGTAAACACTTTAGTCTCTTTACTATCCATTGTTGGATCTTTCGCTGTGTTTAGCGGAGAATTAAAGTCGTTACTTCGCGGTTTGCTACTCACCCAAACGGTCGTTTAGGTGAAATTTCGGTTCTGTCGCCGGATTCTTCATATTTACAGGAAGGAGCTCTAAAGGGATACTCAGAAGCCGCTTTAGTGGAAAAAAGAAGAGCTTTTAGCGATAAAATCTTGCTTCGAGGAACTTCATACGTTTTTATCAATGCGGGAAGATGTTTGTTTTTATTACGGATTTCAGAACCAAAGAAGCGGAGATTTAAAGAATTTCCAAGCAAGCGAGGGACTTAAAGGTAAAACAGATTACATTTTTCGATGGGAATTTATGTTGATTATATCAATCTGGGATTGACTTTTTCTTTGTGTTATTGTTAGTTTTGGAGAATTGTTTTTAAACGTGCTTAAATTCAATTGTATCGATTTCTTGAATTTCATCGAAAGCAGCTCGAACTCGATGCGCTATAAATGGTACGCGTTTTGCTTTTAAACGTAAACTAATGGTTGAATAAAATTTTTCGAAAGAAGATTGTGTTGTCCATTTTTGTGTGTTTGTTCGTTCATTATATAGATTGAAAAGCGATTTCATGTAAACAAGACTTGCATTTTATAGTTCTATCAGCTTCACTCGCGTCGCCTTTCTAATTATGCAAATATGTTTGTGTATTTTTGCAATTTTGATTTCCAAATCAGTTTCTCGAGCAATAGGCCATTTGCACGATGACGTGATTTGACTACTACTACCAGAATTCATTTCGTTTTTCCTTTCTTATTTAAATTTTGTAATAATAGTGCGGTTTAAATAACAATAGCCCTAATTTGCACTACAAAACAAAAAACTGAAGGATTCTGGTAGTAGTAGTCAAATGACGTCATCGTGCAAATGGCCTATTTTTGACAAGCAACAAGTGTATTTTATTCGGAAAGTAGTCGTACTAGTTATTCTAGACGGAGAAAAAGTTGTTGTTGTGAACTTTTGTACGGTCTAAATGTACTGTGCATACGGTCGCGTCTTCCATTTTCGCGGTCGCAAATTGAAAAATAGCCCGCTCGTCAATTTTAATTCTTGTGCTTTCAACCTGTCACCTTAAGAAGGGTTTAGAGAGCGACGCTGTTAGGATCAACCTATCTATATATATATTAGTACGGTTCCGATAATAGGAAAGACTTGAAGTTTCATGCATTTCCGAAGGATCATTGCCGATGGTTAGTTCCTCTATCGTCCGTCCACTTTCCAAAGTCACATTCATTAACTATAACTCAGTACTCCAGGAATATCTTCTGGGGTTAATTTGGTGACCCTTAGGCCTCGCTTTCATGCTAGTGTGTATGACCGCAGATAAACTACGAGTAGACCCCAGTTTTCTCTCAGGGATATTCCTGGCATTCGAGTGGAGGCGCGACAAGCGGGGGCGGACAGTTAAAAAAAAAAAAATCTGCTCGCGCATATCGCGTCCCCCGGAACAGTAAAAGTCCGTACAACAACATAAATGACTAATTTACTTTTCTTTTCTATGAACTGTTTTATTTTATCGCACTTGATATTTTATTTACCCTACGTGGTTGGAATAAAATTTAACTTAATGGTATGCTAATTTTCGGCACATTAATTTTCACGAAATTAATTTTCGCCATTTCCCACTAAAAATCACGAATTCAACCGGAAGAATATGATGACGGGAAAATCTCTTGAAATATAGTAGCACACAATGCCTGCTATGAATCTTGAAACATTCTCACTAACACCTTATCTTTTCTGTTATTACTCTGATAATTTCCATCTTGAGTGCGTCATTAAAATAAGCCGTACAAGGGTCTTCCTGTAGGACGTTTTCAGCTGACATCACGCTGGAGGCCGAAAACAAAAGATTGCTCATTAGCTTCTATTACTTTCTTTTGTTCCATCCACCAGCATAGCCGCTGCGCTTAATTAAAATTTTGTCTTTCAAATCCTCAGGAAATGGCTGCAAACCACCTACAGTCAGTATATATTCACGGCATAATGTTTCAATCAGTATTTTGTACAGAAACCCAGTTACCAATATAAACTTCTTCATCCCAACCTGTGTTTAAAAAAAAAATAAAAATATATTATATACTCTATCCGTTTTCTCACTAATGAAAACCGACACATCATTTATTTTGAGACAAAGGACATTTAAGACAGCCGTTTAAACTGACATAAAGCTGTATTTGGTCAAAATATATTTTAACAAATATTCTGGTTGAGTAATATAGACGCTTGTATCCTGTTTTGAACATTATATATTTGGTCCTAATCGGAGAACGAATTGAACATCTGAAAATAACTATTTTGGCTGTAGTTTCGTGAGATAGATTAATTCTGGCAACTCAATTAGCGAAGACTGTCCGCACGACTCAGATTGCGTTCGTGAAATATTTATCATCATATCCATTTTAAAAAGACTAAATATTTGATCTATTACATGCATACATTGGATAATTTCACCACAAAAAGCCAGCAAGTCAGTAGAAAGTCGATCGTTTTGTCGATGTCAACACGCAGTTTTTTAATTCAGTTTTCGAAGTTTTTTCGCCGCTAAACATCTCTTGATTCAATTTTTCTCATAAAAATGAAACAAGTCTACTCATTCCGTTCGCATTTGTATTGCGAGGTTTCCTTCTGGAAATTTGCAAGACTTATTTTGTTTGTAATTGTTCGGTGGAAACCAATTCTGGGAGTGGATTCAGCGCGTTCCAAGCCATCGTTCTCCAGTTTTGCTCCTCTCTCTGTCACGTATCACAACATGCATCTGACGGGCCACGTTTATCAGAGACTTAACATAGATAACTGGATGCAATGCCTTACTGCTTGTGCAAACGACCAAGAATGCGTTTCTTACAACTTGGACACAAAATTGGGAACGTGCGAGCTTAACAATGACGGAATAACAAATTTGGGTCAAGGATGTCTGATGGAAAAATCACTGTTGTTCTCTCAAGGTCTGGTATTTCATCAGATAAAAGGTGAGTAATAACATGCTGTATGTTTTCAGGGGCAAACAACGAAGGACGTTTAAGGAAATGCTTGGAATGGCGTTCTACGTTTTTGCCATATTATTTTATTGCCTTCAAAGGAGACAGTGTGAAAGCTAATACAGTTTGAGTATTTCAGCAGAAGAAATTTTGGGGAAAGGAATCTTGCAGTTGTCCTCCGCTGAATTTACTAGCTGCTCGTTCCCCGTTCCGAAAATTTGAGCTGACCATATTTCTTTTGCATGTCGAACTCCACTGTTATTATCTCTCCGAAACCAAAAATGCGTTAAATTTTACGATGTTACGAAGTTTGAACGAGATTTCGCTAAAGAAAACTTTAGATTTTAGTCCAATGCATTACGAATTTTTAGGGCGACTAAAAGTACTCGATGAGTACACCTGTTTTTTTTTTTTTGTTGTTGTTTAATGATATCTTGTGTTTGATTTACGAACGGCAAACATAATTTGACAAACCCAAATCTACTACATCGATCGTTCAGTTCGCACGATTGGACCGAAATAGTAAAAGTAGTTCATTTTGTTTCTTTTGTATTTTTTTTTTAATCTAAAGGAGAGGAAAAAAGGAAAAACAGATTCAAGTCGACATGCCAAAATCGTTCTTTGAATTCACTCTAACACTAATTCCATCTGGATAAATTAAACAAATTAACAAGCGCTCTATAATTGGTGTTTTGGTATTTTTATACGGTCACAAATTTCTCGATGATGGTTTTTGTTGGTAGTAGAATTTTGGGACGTAAGAATCTTTGAACAAATCCAATAGTACAACGAATAGACAACTTTCCAGGATACAAATTGCAGACAGTGTCGTTGCAATTTTTTTTATATGTACTGACATACAATGTAAAACAAGATGTTTATGTAAAGTGAGGATAACTTATAATCAAGATGAAGGGTTAGCGGGTTTGTAATTGGACCCTGGCCTCAAGGAGTCTATTTGGTTTGGATAATTGTATCACAGCCATATTGTTTAACTTTGTTTTTCTGTGTTTATGTTGGCGATTTACAGTCGTATCTTCAATAACGGTTAATTCGCCGGACTCGCTCTGAAAGTAGAGAAAGAGCTCGGACTATATACTATTCAATGAGTCGAACCGTTATTTTGAAAATACCGCTTTCGCGAACCACATTGCACATATCACTAAAATAAACACAGAAAAACGAAGTTAAACAACATGGAAGTGATTTTCAGAGTTTCTATTTTATTTTCTTCAGAGTTTGGTAGCCAAAATTTTGCATTTATTGAGGCTAGTTATATAACCGATACGGTTATTACAGATGCTCAGCACACCACACAAACATAGTATGCTAGTGATGTTAGTAATTAATCCGGAATAGCCGACCAGGTGACAGGGAAACAAGGCGTTATTATGAAGTAGTTGTAAGTAGTCTTCAGTCGTTTTGATAACAGCTGCAGATGGATCGATTTGGCTGTCTAAAAAAACCTAGGGGTATCTTCCCTTCGCACAAGTTTTGTTTGCTTAACTGCCACTTTAATTTTTAGCAAACGATTGGAATTTAACAAATAGAACGCTGTAAAATCGAGTGGTGTCAGATAATTATTTTCTTTAAAATATTGTAATTCTTTTTTCGTAAAAAGACTGTAAATTATAAGCTATTGTGTCGACAGCGCTGACTAGAACTCTGATTTGTTCCCTAATATTAGGCTTTATGTATTAGCTCATATTTTATCCCAGTAGAGAACTTTAATTAAAATTAAATTTTAAAATTATAAATTTTAAATTAAATTAAAATTAAAATTAATTTTCAAAATTTCAATATAAAATGGATCGCTTAGCATTGCCTATTGCTATCACCCGTAAACGACTGCTGCAATTTAAAAGATGTCTCTCTTTTTCAGACGGCGTTTTAACTTGTCAAATTTAATTTCAGGGCGTAGACAAATTGCAAAAGCCACCAAGTAGTATCTATAATGGCTACGTGATGTGTAGGACTGGAGGCCGGAGGGATTAAGTCTTATCTCCAAGTTGATGTGAATTTTGGTCTGTCGGCAATGCGAGGTTAATTTCCATAATTATAAAAGTGGTCTCGACTGTACTTTTTAGTCAGTGGCCAAAGAGAAAACGTGCTCCCAGGCTACTTCATACGCAACTCTGAGAATTCTGTAAAGTCTACGCTTTGAGCGGACTCTATTGCTTAGCATTGAATCCTCTGATGTTGCGTGAGTGATTGCAAAGATTGCCTTTTTATTCGTTTATCTACGAGGTCATCTGATTTGCTTTTTTTTGTAACAGAGATAGGCTACTGGTCACCGTGGCAACCATGGAGTCCCTGCTCGGCAACATGTGGCGATGGAGTAAAAAGGCGCGAGCGTGTTTGCGTTGGTTCTAGTTATGGCGGATGCAGAGGCCCAGAGATGGAGGAAATGAAGTGTACCAACAGAGATGATGGTGATGATGATGATGACGACGACGATGATGATGATGATGATGATGATGATGATGATGATGATGATGATGAGGATGGAGAAAATAACGACTGTTTAGATGACTAAAATAGCCATTACAAGGACGCAGTTAATTTCGTTGGTTACTGTATTGTTTTCGAAGTACAGCCCGCATAGCGGGCGCCGGAGAAAAAGCGCCATTTCGAAGGATTCACGGGCTATAAACCGGCATCTGCTCTTAGTGGGCATATGTGAGCCATTTTTCCATAGGTTTCTCCTGCTACCATTTACGCCTTGCTTGCAATTGAATCTGACAGTGTTTGTTGTGAAATTTGAGAAATGTAAATAGGCTACAAAGCATGCAGTCGTGTTTTAATTTTTTCATACATTTCATTTATTTATCAGTTAAACCTGTTAAAGTCGAAACTGTAGAGATTTCGCGGGAAAGTTTTAGAAGTGTATACACCTTATTCCAAAATGGCGGCCAATTATTTTATTATTCTTTTATATGCATTTTAATTAGCCCTGTTGGCCTCATTTTCGCTTGAAAAGTCCTTTGTATTTTGCAGATGCTGACGAGGCCAAGAGGGCTAATTAAAATGCATACAAAAGAATAATAAATTGGCCGCCATTTTGGAATAAGGTGTATGGAAATGGGAAAACTTTAAACACAAACGCACGCTTCCCAGCATATTAAAGCGATCCTAAAATTTCATCGCTATATATTTTTATATTATTACCTAATGGTCAATGGTTATTTCAGAAATTATTGTACCTCAGATCTGTGATGTCGAATTCTCAAACATTTGCAGCATGTTTAATTTCTCTACATTCAAAACGGCGTTCATGACCGTTAAAGTGCTACAGTGACCAAAATTTTGCCTCCCCATCT
This sequence comes from Cladopsammia gracilis, assembly GCA_022457155.1. Taxonomy (NCBI): domain Eukaryota; kingdom Metazoa; phylum Cnidaria; class Anthozoa; order Scleractinia; family Dendrophylliidae; genus Cladopsammia; species Cladopsammia gracilis. The sequence continues at coordinate 2,789,677 of JAJGOT010000025.1, forward strand.
CTCTTCAGTTTTGGAAAGTAGAAGTGCTGAATACTTCCCATGCCAAATGTTAAGTTCCCATTACGACGGTATGAGCAGTTGAGTTAAGTCTCGGTTTGCGGTCATTACTTGAATCAAATGGCCAAAACGATTGGATGATGTCATGTGACGTCATCCAATCAGCACAAAAAAGGCTGCTTCCAGGGGGCCGCTTCATAGTGTGGAAAGGCTGAACTTGCATAGACAATGTCTTTTTTATATTTTAGTAGTTCTAGAGCCTGCTTTACAACGGAGATGTTTTTGTTAACACGCGTGAGACCGCTTTCTAGAATCATTGCAGGCTTAAGTTTTACAAACTGAGTAATGGCGGACGGGATTCGACGGTTTACAATGATAGCGATTTGTGCAATTATGAACCCATTGAATGAGTTCAAGTAAGAAAAAGTCGAAAAGAAAGCCAAACATTTTTGCCGTACGAGTAGCACTTTAAACCTTTTATATAACGCGCCATTTGTTGAGTGCTTTTCTACTTAACAATTATCACTATTACTGCTGTAGACACACTGATCCTTGATGGAGTCGTACACGAGTCCGGATGGACAGTTCGTAAAATAGGTGTGCTCTCCTGAACACTGGATGAATCGGTGACAGTTGGTTACATCCGGGTAATTACCATTTTCTTTGCCCACACAGAACTGTGAAATATCTAAAAAGTAACAATTTATATAATTATAATTGAATAAACAAAATCAGCCACACATAGAATATGCTGGACGCTGGAATTACAAAGCACCTCAACAGAAACTACTCTTTTCCGTTTTTAAAAACGTTTTCATACAGAGACGTATATTTAACAGTTATAGTGCGAAAGCGAAGCGCTATTTTGCCAGATACTTAGCCGACGAGGCCGTAGGCCCAGTTGGCTAAAATCAGGCGATATTGCGCAAGCTTAAGCACTATAACTGTTTTATAATTCAACACATTGATAACAAATCACATTTTCGAGAAAAAATTCATTGAGATATACAATCTTTTATTAAGTAAAAAGCTTACAACTGACAATATTTTACCTCGCGCCATTTTTTACGTATATACACAACAAGCAGCGAATGCCGAAAATTTTTCCAAGCTAAAATTAATTTAGCGTACACAATTTGAGAGTAACGAAGAGCTTTCGTCTACGTAAAGAACGGGACAGAGTAGTGGCTATCACGAATTAAAACACAGTAAAATGGCATAGAATGTCTTAGTTATTAGTTACAAGTGTTTCGTGCCTTAAAAAGTTCAATTCAGGCCTACCTAAACATAGCGGCGAAAAGTCTGAAAGAACTGCAGCGTGGACAGTATATATGTCTCACAAAAATTCACAGCTAATGGATATAAGAAACGGTTAAAACATCGTTACCTATATAGTTGATGTGGCTTTTCAGTCCCTTCCATCAGCACCAAATTTTCAAACATCGAAGTACGAGCTGAGTCGATCGCTGTTGTTTACAAACTTGCTCGTTATAATTCCTACAGCCATAATGACGAAATCGTTTAACTTCAATCCGTTTAGAACAAATACCAGAAAATTTTCTGAGGAAGTATCAAGTCTATATCATCTTCCAGTGGTGATTACTAAAGGCATTTTCTGAAAATTGTGCTCCTTCATTCACTCCTTGTCGAGCGGTTGAACTTTGAACCAGCATTCATTCGGCTTCGCCAAGAAACACTGCGACCGCGACAACGCGAAAATTTCGCCCTTCTTTTGTCCAATGATATGGTCAATAATTTTCTCTTTTCTTTTCTTTTCTTCTCTTTTTCCTTTCTTTTCTCTTTTTTACCTTATAGTTCACGCATTTTCTCCCAAAAACACGAAATTGCAGGCATCGGTCGTTATCACTTTCCTTCAAAATGTGAAATTAACCTCCATCGCTGGATGTAGGTTATGCAGACCCAACGTATATCTAGAGCTTTATGACCATATTTGGGCAGTGTATGTATCAATGTGTTGAATTATAAAGATAGATATCACTTTTGCGTTTACATACACGTGCCGCGCACGTGTGCATAACACACCATAGTCATCGTTAATAAACTTAAACTTGTGAAAATATAAGGAAAGCAAGAAACATTTGACAATGTTTTCCTAGTACAAAGGACACATCCTGTATGTAATTACCCTTTCTTGAGTATTATGCCTTCTCCTTTTAAAGCCAAACCTGCGATATAAAAGGCGGCTGGACTGTCCAACTCATGCGGCAAAGGAGCAAAAATCTATTGTTCTTGCTCATTTGCATTAGATTCGGCGTGGGGCTTTGCCCTTTTATACCGCAGGTTCACCTTTAAGCCGGATGATTTTAGTTGGCGAACAATTTGCAAGTTTTGGGCCTTCGAAAAGCAAAAAAATGTTTTTCGCTTTTATCATATTTCACAATTAAAGAGTCTGACCCACCCAGTTTGCATTGCGCGCTTCTATTATTGTTATGATACGGCTCTATTCCATATTTGGGCATGCATATCACCTCTTGCACGAGTGAATTTCTCATCTTCAATACAGTATGGACTTTCGGGGGCCCTGAAAATGGCGGATGAACCAACGTAGGCGCGCAATGCAAACTGGGTGGGTCAGATTCTTTAAGTTTAACGTTGACTGGTGTGACATGCACACGTGCGCCGTGCACGTTATATAAGCCCTGGGCTTTTACAACTTATTCGTAAGGGATTTTTGGCTGGCAAGCAAAAAATGTTTTAGTTAATTTGGTGCAAATGTTTGTAAAGATTTGCCGTTAAGGAAGTGTCGTGAGCTTATATGTAGGAGGGGTACACCCGACATATTGTTTTGTTAACAAACTGATGGGTCTATCACCGGGGCGGCTTATAAGCGAGGAGCTTAAAATCGAGATTTTACGGTATATACTTCTCTGTATGAAAACGGTTTTGAAAACGGCTGTTATACACCTGATTTCCACCTGATTAAAATCGTTGTTGGGTGAAAAGTGTAAACCATGAACAATACCGCCCGAAAGGTTTTAGAAAAACTTATTTTGTTCTCACATAAATCACATATTATTATAACACAGTTTGTTATATAGCAGTAGTTTTTCTCAATACAACGCGTGCGTTGATTGGCTGATTCACGGTCACATGACATCTAACAAACAAACTGTTTCCCGTCAATTGTCCTAAGCGGGCAACATTTGCGAAAGCGGGCAACAATTTTGACTTCAGAGGGTAACATTGCACTGTTGCCCACTAGCGCACGTGATCAGACCGTGACAAAAGGTGGCATGATTATGATGCGATTGATGTTTACCTCGAGTGCTCGGCGCGTTTTTCAAACTGTGTTGCGTTGTGTTTTTGTGTTGCTTTCTAACAAATCACTTAATGGCTGATTTCTCGGGAAACAGTGAATTAGTGATTCTCGGGAAACAAAATTCACTGTTTCCCTCGAAACCAGTCATTAAGTGTTTAATGCACAATTGAACAGAAAATGAAATGAAATAAGACGTTAGGTATGTGAATGTACTGCTCTTACTTGGCTATTATATATACAGCTATTTCAATTAACCTTGTGTGATGAAAGCTTAAAGCCAACACCGCAAGGTAGTATGGGTTAGGGTTAATAGCCATTGCATATAAATCCCATACAACCTTGCGGTCTTGGCTTTTCGCCTTTTTCATCCGACAACGTTAATTGAAATAGCTGTATATCCTAGTTTGCGGGTAACAGAAAGCAAAATTGCTTACCGGCGCAATCTCCTGGCCTACAGATCTTTACCTCTTCCTCTGGACCGCTGCATTTGTCAGTATTTAAGCTACCACAATCACGCATGCGCTTTTTCAGTCCATTGCCACACGTTACTGAACAAGGGCCCCAAGGCTGCCATGGTAACCAGAAACTTGTGTCTATTTGAGAAAAGATGGAAGAAAAATTATAAAGCCTTAATTTCGTGTTCAGTGTTCTTCGATTGTCTCAATTCACTTTCAAGACAGTGTTAACGACTTGAATGTTAGTGCAAATGAAAGTATATTTTTCTCTTCTGTATGCCGAATGACGCAAAAGAAGGCCGAAAAATGTAATTGAATGTTGATTACAATGCAAAAGTCGTTATTTCTTCTGAGTTACGCGCAAATGTTCGTTTTTTGGCGCTAATGATTGAATCTTAGTGATATTGGTCGCCATTTCACGCAAACGAATGCGTATTTTCTCATAATGAACAGCGAAAGGTGTATTCCTTATTATAAAATGCTCAAGGAAATGTGCGCGCTATGATTGGTTAAACCGAGTTCATTATAACTCGACAAAGCACGCGCGTGACAAAAGGTTATTCATTTACCACAATTTCCGGTAATCTCGCAATCTGATTGGTCGATGCGGGTGGTAAATGAGAGTGCAAACAACGGTGCTGACGCTAACATTGCGCAATTTCTAAATATTATGTTATTTACCACGATTTACGCCATCGCATAGTCAAAATTTGTTGCTGACTCACTCGGCTGCGCCTCGTGAGTCCACAACATTTTGACGATATGATGACGTAAATCGTGGTAAATAAAAGTCCACACCACGGAAAACCGGTGGAAATTTCCTAATTATAGCCGTTTCTATTTTATAAAAGAAATAAAAAAACTTGTTCCTCGTGCATTGTTGAGTTATGTAAGCACTTGGCAATTTTTAAGAAAACTCGAGAAGAGCGAGAAGCACTCGCTTTCGGCTCGTGCTTCTCTGCACTTCTCTCGTGTTCTTAAAAATTCCCGCGTGCTTATAACTCAACAATGCACTCGTTGCGTTTTTTATTTCTTTAAGTTGGTTTATGTTTTAATCTTGTTTAACGCCAATGGTATTTTTTGTATTTTCCAGTCTTCATTCGTCCTCAACAGCAACTAAACATTATTCCCCCATGCAAACATTTTTTACCCATGACTAATATTTAAAAGCATTCTCTGGTTAAAATAATTTTAAAATGAGCTTTCGGCCACCAATCTGTAGACTTTAACGAATCATGAGTGAAAAATGACAAGAATAGCCGTAGCCGAAAGCCCATTTTTAAATTATTTCAACAAGAGAACATATTTTAATCATATTTTACCCTGGTTCGTTACGCGTCCATTTTTGCATGTATTTTTTTATCCAATTTGACGTGTCATGGATTATTTGTTAATCATGACACCAATCGATCTACTTTATTTATTTTTGGCCAGCTGGAAATTATTTTGCCTTGAGCTGCGACACATTAACCGTCAGTGAGCCCGTTCTTATTAATGCAACTGTTCACTTCAGACCTCCTCGGTACTTTAGTCGGCACTTTTGATTTTAACGAAGATGACGCAAAAGCCATCCAAAATAGATAAAACAACAAAATTAGGAAACGATTCTCCTGCGGATTTAAATGTATTGGTTTTTGCCGGAAATGCAAGAATAAAATTAACCAATCCTTAGAGATAAAAGAAAATTAATCGACTTTTTTGTTAAGTGGCAAACCTTACTCTACCTCATGTAAGTTTACACTTACTGCGGTGATCTACAAAAACAATGAAAGCTGTATCAATACACCGCAGTTTTATTCACAGAGACCACTTATTCGAGGTTTGCATGATTCAGTACAACCAAAACGCAAAAGTTGATATTTTAGTCGCTTTTTAATGAACAGAAATATTTAATAAACTCCTATTTAACACGAAAGCTTGGTTTTACGAAATATATATCTTTAGAAATTGCCTTAATCATCAATTCAAGGTGTTACGAAAATTCGCGAAACAATGTAACCCTTTTCAGAAACTGTGTAATTTTAAAAAAAGCATATTTTTTCTTGAGTTCTTGTATAATTTAGTCTCCCTTATATTATCTTCAATACTCCATCGCAACATGTTTTTTTTTTTGTTTGGTTTTCTTTATGATTCGGCCTTTTTCTTAACCAAACGAAAATACATGTAATTCACTCACTTACCTTTAATCTGTTGAAACATCCAACCCTGTGTAAAAACCAGCCGGTTTTCCTCCTCGCAATCGGTTATGCCTCCGCTGTTAAGTTCGCACGTTCCTAATTTCAGGTAAAAGTTGTAAGAAACGCATTCTTTGGCGTTTGCACAAGCAGAAAGGCAAAGCAACCAATCGTCTAAGTGAAGGCTCCGGAAAACTTGACCCGCGAAATACTTATTGTGATAGGTGATCGAAAAAAGGGGAGTGGAATGGTGAGATGCTGAATTTCCTTGAAGAATTGTTCCACTCCACACATCAACAAGCAGCAAAAGATTTAAAAATTTTCGCTGAAATGGAGAAACCGTACGTTTCCGTACAATCGAGTAAACTTGACTTTGCAAAGTCATTATTTTTCGTTACGACGAAACGCGTGGTAAAGTACCGTCCTTTTCAAAGGAGAGTATTCAAATAGTTGAAGTACAAATGACGGTGTTCAATCGAGAATCTTAGGTAAACCGGCAAAACGTTCATTAAAATTGTCTCACTCGTTTTTTCGAAGCAGGAATTAACTGAGACTCGAAGGAAATTAATTCTTCTCATCTGTTCTTGACTGAGAATATCATAATAATTAAATATTCAAGGAACTCATCTCTGCAGTGGACAGTTCGTATAATTGAGCTATCAATATTTGCAGTTAAACAATAGCTAATTATTATCCTTCGACCGATAAATATTACATTCTTTATTACCAAGTATATTTTTAACATCCGTACGTCAAAATACGCAAAATAATTGAAAAGATTAAAGAAGTTGTAAGTTTTCTTATTTTGATATTTTTATACAATTAGATTGTATAACACGTGGCGTAAAATATAAGTGAAAGTAAGTGTAATATGCGGGATATAAGACTCGTTTCGTAATTTCTAAAACCTTAATGATTTTGTTTTTATCGGACGTCGTGTGGTTATGTCAGCCGTCCCTTGAAAGAACAGGTTAATAAATTATTCCCAGGAGACGTTTGGATGAGTGTGCGTCTGAGCAAATTTACAAAACAAAAGGATCAGGGTCATTAGGTACTAGACTGAAAGACACTATCCACCGACAGACACAGTGTTTCATCACAAGATCAAACACTGAGAAGAGAGTTGAAAATACGACGCGCAGGTGTTTGATCTTGTGATGAAATACCGTGTCGAATGTTTGATATTACTTCTCAAACAAAATGATTTTAGGAGAAATTAAGGATGCAAAAATGAGGAGTGTTTCAACTGATTTCCAAACACTCATTAAACATTAATTTCCTTTTCTTCATGAATTATTAATGAGCTTGAAAAGCAAATTTCCCGCATTTATATATGAGGCAGTCATAATATCATTAAACTGTTTGTTGTTTCGTGAAGACTGTTGAAATTCTTATTAAAACTGGAAGGCTGAATGTTTACCATTTTGCTGCCAAAATGTGAGTGAGCCCAGCCGATGCACGTGACATCTAAAATAAATTTCATTGATGATGAAGCAAATCATGTATCACAGATTAATTTGCAGCTCACAATAATCTAGCTTTACCCCGAGTATAGAGGTTTTGCACGGCAGCCATGTTGCATGGCAGGAACAATAGATTCTTTTTCCCATAAGAAAGAATGTTCTTTCTACTGCAAAACATTTTCATTGTTCCTGCCATGCAACATGGCTGCCGTGCAAAACCTCTATAACAGTTCTTCGGGTCATTCAAAGACTAATTCAAATATCTCCATAAACTCGCTAAAGTATATTTACATTGCCTTAATGGCGTTTTAAAACTCGTTTGGATTTCGAAAACTAAGGGGATGTGAGGGCTGGGGGCTATAACAAAATTAGAGGGGAGTTAATAGAGCTCTTATGATAAGCATTCCTTCAGTGTTATGAAATAGAAACTGTGCATGAAGTAAGAGAAGTCATTGGGCATGAATGTACTCCACGTTTACTACCAAAGGACAATAAAATTATCCAAAATTCAAACCATTTTATTGACATGGAAATTTCAAAACTACGAAAATTGAAATAAATATCCCGGGTACTTGTTCAAGAAAATAGGTATACTTATTGTTGAACATATATCCTGTGTTTTAAAAGTATGTACGAGCTTTTCACTCGTGGCGTAAGCCGACAAGTTATAGATTCGGCTCTGAGTTCTCTTTCGATATGCTCCACATTATGGGATAATTGTGCATACTTCCTGCATACCTACTGGTCAGCGGTCACATTTCAAAAAAGCTATTCAAATGCAAATTAGTAACAATATAAACCCCAGAACCAGGCCTGGCAACCAGTTCTTCCTTTCGTGCTTACGAGGTCAGTGTAAACATTGGTTTTGTCGTTTCCTTTTGGATTCGCTTGTGTTTTTTCCTTCGGTTTTTTGTGTTACATGTTCTGACTTTGTGTTTCCCTCGACATTTTGTTTTAACTTTCAGTTTTTCCTTCGAAGTTTCAAGCTAACGTTCAAGTCTACGCTTCGTTGGTTCGACCACGTGCGAATGGCGTCGCCGGCGAGTTCTCAACCTAAACCGGTGGCTCAGGCGATGGAGATTAACGAAGTTACCGAAGTTCTTCCTCCAAACAAAGACGATAGCCTAGAATTTGATGTGGATGAACTGAAGGAGCAACTCGGCATTGACCGAATCCTCGATAAACTTAATAGTCTCGCAGACAGATTTAGCGAGCGGACTGAGTACCCTGGTTCAGGGGCTCAAAACACAAAGTCCATTTCTGAGGCTGCCGAGGAGGTTTTTGACCCGACGGCTCCTTTAGTTGTGCCTGAAGATTCTTCTGCACAAGATTCGAAAGATGAGGAGTTTATGCTCCCTTCTGTGTTTGAGGAGATTGAGAGCTTTGGGCCCGACGTGGCTGATGTCATTGCTCAACGAATCAATGATGCATGCTCTAAGAAAGCAATGGACTCTAAGCTCAAAGAGCTCTATGAGAAATACAAGACGCCTGGAAACTGTAAATTACTATGTGTGCCCAAAGTCAACATGGAACTATGGCACGATTTGTCCAAAGAGTCTAAGAACAAGGACCTTGGTCTTCAGGAGGTCCAGAAAGGGATTGTTAAAGCAGCCCAGCCTATTATACAGCTTTTTGATGCGGCTTTGAAAGCTCGGAAAGATAAGTCGACCATCGATTCTGGCACTTTATTGCCTATGTTAGCAGATGCAGTGACCTTTATCGGTCACGCCTCTTTTCTCACCTCCTTGAAGAGGAGACACTTGCTTAGGCCTGACATAGCAAAACCTTATCAGTCTGTTTGCAGCAAGTCTAATCCCATTACGAATTTCCTGTTTGGGGATGAGTTGCCTAAACACATAAAAGAAATTGGAGAGGTGAACAAAATCTCCAAGAGGGTGTCTGGTCGCCCAAGTTTGATTAAACATACAGTTAATACATACAAGAGTGGTGCAGATAACAGGCATTACCAGCAGAGATCTGGAAGAAGAACCACTTTTTTAGGGTACCGAGGTCGTGGAGGACATTTTCACAACCGACAACACGTACCAATGCGCTCTACAATGTCGAGCAGCACCAACACACAGAAAGACAAGGCATAGACAAGGTATGTCCTTTGTCTTTTACACAAGCTGGTAATTTGCTTAATAATTTACCAAATTGGAGGGAAATCACTGGTGATCCTTGGGTATTAGAAACTGTCTCTGGGTATCACCTTGAATTTGAATCCCTCCCTTACCAACGTAAGCTTCCAAAGCTACCAACGTTTAATGAGAAGGAGGCTGAGCTGATTGAGTTGGAGATAAACAAACTTGTTTCAAAAAGGGCCATTTCTGAGGTTTGCCCTTGCCAGGATGAATTTATTTCAAATATATTCTTGGTACCCAAGAAAACTGGTGATTTGCGCCCAGTTATTAACTTAAAGCCATTAAATCAATTCGTTGAAAAGATCCACTTCAAAATGGAAAACATTCATATGGCTCTAAATTCTATTTCCCCTGGGGATTATATGGTCTCTGTGGACCTCAAGGATGCTTATTTTAGCATACCTATTTTTCAAAACCATAGAAAATATCTGCGTTTTCTGTGGAATTCTAAGCGTTTTGAGTTTACTTGTTTACCCTTTGGCTATAGTCTTGCTCCACGGGTATTCACCAAAATTTTCAAACCTGTTATGGCTTTTTTCAGATTTCTTGGCTTTAGAGTTACTATTTTCATTGATGATATATTGCTTGTTGCAAGTTCCTATCAAGAATGCTTGGAACAACTGTCCATAATAAGGCAGACCTTGGAAGGTTTGGGTTTTACCATCAATGTGGAAAAATCTCAGTTGATACCAGTCACTGAGATCCAATATTTGGGTTTTATCATAAACTCTTTTTCAATGAAATTACACTTACCAACAGAAAAGCTACAGAAAATCATTTTGGCGTGTTCACAGCTTCTAGCCAAAGACAGACCTTCCCTTCGGGACGTAGCCAGAGTTACAGGGCTGATAGTTTCTGCCCTCCCAGCAGTAAATTTCCTTCAACTCCATTATCGTTCTTTAGAGTTATGCAAAACTCTTTGCGTCCAGGCTGAATGCTAAGACTGATCAGTTTATTTCTTGGCATCCAGAACCGGGTGCTATGGCTGTGGATGCTTTTAGTCTACATTGGGCTAATATGAAATGTTATGCCTTCCCTCCATTTAGCTTATTACCTCGAGTGCTTTCCAAGATTCGCAACGACGAAGCCTTAGTCCTGTTAATTGCCCCAGTGTGGCCTACCCAGAGTTGGTATCCACTTCTGCTTCAACTATTAATCAATCAGCCAATCAGGCTATCTCGTCTGGACAATCTCCTGACACTTCCTCACAGTCTGGAACAACATCCGCTAAGAAACAAACTGGACTTGGCCGCCTGGATGCTATCCGGAAAGCTCTCTCAGACAAGGGACTTTCGAAGGAATCTATTGAGATCATCTGTGCCTCGTGGACAGCTGGCACTGAAAAACAGTACCAAGGAGTGTGGAACAAGTGGACTAGCTGGTGTCATCGAAGACAGATTAATCTATTTCAAACCTCTGTAGACCACGTTGCAAATTTTTTAACTGAATGTTATCATGAAGGCAAGGGGTACAGCACTATCAACACTTACCGTTCTGCGCTTTCTACAACTCTTTGTTCTGTTGGTGATGATAAACAATGCATTGGTTCACACCCTCTGATTGCAAGATTGCTCAAGGGAATTTATTTGCTGAGACCACCTATTCCAAGGTATTCATCCACATGGAACGTTTCCACGGTGACTGATTATTTAAAGACATTAGCTCCCTTAAATGAGCTAAGTTTAAAGTTATTAACTCTTAAGACGGTCATGCTCTGTGCCCTGGCTTCTGCCCAGAGAGAGCAGACTTTATGTGCATTGGACCTTAATTTTAAGAAAGAGTCTCAGAATTCAATTAGTTTTGTTGTGACTCAACATGTAAAGACTTCTAGACCAGGGAAATCCCTCGAGGTTTCTTTTGAATCCTCAGACAATGCCTCAGTTTGTCCCGTTGCTGCATTGAAAGAGTACATTTCACGTACAGAGGTGCTTAGGTCTAAAAATGGCACGTTTGAGTCAAAATTGTTTTTGTCATTTATTAAACCGAACAAACCTGTTTCTACGGCAACTATTGCCAGATGGATCAAATCGGTTTTAGATTCTGCAGGGATTGATACCTCTATTTTCAAAGCTCACATTGTAAGGGGGGCTGCCACTACTCATGCCTATGTAACAGGTGTTCCAGTCTCTCAGATCATTAAGATGGCAGATTGGTCTAGCGAACGCACTTTTCGCAAATTTTATCTGAGAGTTCCTGAGGAAAATGTGTAGGGCCATTTAGAGCCTCTTAATAAATGCTTTGTTGGTGTTTATACACTTGTTTGTGCTTGCTATTTTTTGCTGGCCGCGGTTCTTTAAAATCGCACAATTATCCCATAATGTGGAGCATATCGAAAGAGAAATGAAAATTAGACTAGAGGTATACTTACCTTGAAGTGTAATTGTAGTTCTCTGAGATATGCGTAGCATTATGGGATAATGCTTCCCACCCTATTTTTGTTTTTTGTTTTTTGTTTTTTGTTTTCTCCCACCCCGTTTTGTTATGGACCTTGGCCAGTATTGGCACTTCAGGAAGAACTGGTTGCCAGGCCTGGTTCTGGGGTTTATATTGTTACTAATTTGCATTTGAATAGCTTTTTTGAAATGTGACCGCTGACCAGTAGGTATGCAGGAAGTATGCACAATTATCCCATAATGCTACGCATATCTCAGAGAACTACAATTACACTTCAAGGTAAGTATACCTCTCGTCTAATTTTCATTTTTCTTTTTTTTATGTTACATTAATGCATGCAAATTTATGCACGCATACATTAGTGCATACAAATTTATGCACGCATATTTTAATTTGACTGGTCTGATGCGACCTCGTGATCTCGCTCTTGATTTCAAGATGGTGGAAAAATCTCTCCGTGTGCTGATTTCTTAAGCAGAAGGAAAAATAACCGCGTGCAAGCTTTCGAGGCGTTCGTGGATGGATAGGACCGTTTGATATTGTGTTCGCCGCTTATTGCTGTTGGATATTTGTTCCGCCAAGTTTTGTGTTTCTCCGTAAAAGCACTCGAAACACTCGGGAATCAATACTATAATGGGTTCAAGACACCAACGAGTTCAAGCTGTGTAAGCTTCTTGTTTCACTGATATTTTAACACAAGATAAAACTGTTATAAAAATACGTAAGCCTACCTTTGTGTGGTTTTAATGAATGGCTTTTAAAGGGGGCCATGTCACCATTTAAAGTGTTACTTTAAAAAGCTAAAAGACTCATAGAATCTATGCTCGTCATTTTTCATGGTCATGGCTAGCGGAATATTTCGTGGGCGCACGCGTGCCGCCGTGCGCCCGTGTTGGGCACACCTGTTTCAACTGTGGATTCTGTCAATATCATCGCGTCTTGGCCAGTCGAACACTTTTGATCCACTAGAAACTGTAGAGTGCAGGAACTTGAAATCAATAAAAGAACCATCAGGACGTCCCAGGGCTCGGCCAAAGTAGTATGCCTTCTGGTACTCAACAGCATAATATGCGTTTTTCTGGATAGAAGGCTCTGTGAAGATTTGCAGTTCTTGCTCATGCAACTCTACAATCATATGACGCCTGATGTTGTTGATGATCTTACTGCCTGGTGATTGAAGAAGAAAACACCTGGCAAACATGCACAGGAACACACCACAATCAATGCTGTTTTCCTGTTGTGGAATGTCCTTTGGTGTGTTTGTCAAAAAACACCACTGCTTTACATCGAGGCTGCTATCCACCTGCTGCAGTAACTTCCACATCTTGGCAATGGCAATCTCTGCAGATGGCTTTGTAAAGGACCCTGCCTTGCCGTCCAAAACTAAAACTCGTTTTTCTTTGGGCAGAACAACAAGGAGGAACCAGTGCTTGCTTAGGCCTGGATTACATGGAACCAGAACAGCATCCTGCTTTGTTAGAGGGCCTTTTCCTTTCAGGAGATCTTTAATTGGTTTGTTGCCAAATCCTTTCTCAACTGCCTCCCACCCCAGAGTTTCTATGTTCAGACCTTTAGAAAGACTTGCAGTTGCAATGAGTTGCAAATACGCTTCAATAACAAAGTTAGTTAGGTAATTGTCTTCTTCACGTGGTTTACCACCATAAAGACTTTGAAGATCCAGCTTATCAATCATAATGCTTCCTTGGAATTTGACTGAATCATTAAGCAAACAGTTCAGAAGGGGTTGTCTGTGTTCTTGTGGACTGCAACTTGCTTCTGCGTTGAACCTCTGTGCTGTACTCTGGTCCAGTCCATAAATCACCCTAATAGCTGCTGTAGATTGAAGGTTCGTAGGAGAGATATCACTGGCTGTTTCTGAAATTTCTTCCTTTTTTTCTCGTACCAAATCTGGTTTTATTTCAAGGAATGCATCGAGGGTGAATACGGAAATAGTTTTAGAGGTTTCATTTGCTTTCTTCCTTTTGTACGCCATTTCGGGCTGTTTAGCTTTTGGCCCATCGATTCAGTCGTCTTCCTTTTGTTCTCTTTGTTTACTTCCCCTTTACAGGTGCTGGTGCCTTTAGTCTGTGCAGCTGGCTGGGGATATTGAAGTCTCTCTTTCTGAGCGGTGAACAACCTGTGAAACTCATTTGCCTCACCTGGCACTGGCTCCTCTTTAGGAGTGACTTTCACAGACTTGTTTGATGCTTTACTACATGAAGGTGTTGTCCTTGTTTTGCTCTGCCGTTCCCTTTCCTGCTCATTTGAATACCTCATCCGGAGATTCAAATTCAAGAAATGGAAAGCCTTGATGGTGCTTTCGTCAACGGATCTGCGTTTTTCATCCAGAATCTCATTGTATGCAGAAAATGACCTTTCTACATCATAAGAACCAATGGTGGTTGTACAGTAGCATGATGTCAACTTGTACAGCTCAGGCAGGTTGCTTTCCTTTGACTTCCAAAACAAAATCAGGTTGAAGTTACCATCCTATTGTTGTGTTTCACCGCCAAAGGACCCAGGAGGTTGACGTAAAGGTCCCACTCATCCCTTGGCACTGCTTCGAATCCAGGGATGCTATCTATGGAGTCAAAGTTCTGCTCTGCATCGATCAGATTTCTGGGATTAAGTACTTGGATTTGCTCAAGAAACTTTGAAGCAGGTTGTGTCCCGTCCACAAAATATTTGCAGAGTTTAGCATGAGCATCACTGAAGGCTGAATTGAAAAGAAACATCAGTTCCTTCTTCTCTTGGCCGGTAAAATCTTCATCGAAACGAAATTTAAGATCTTTGTCTTTCACCTTAGTATTAGCGTGGAGGTACTGCAACAAGCTCTCCATTTTCGCATGTGCCTGGGTGGCATGTGGTATTCGCTCCTGAAAATAATTCAGGTAAAATATGAGAGTTGGTGCCTTGACTTTCAGAAAGGTAAGTTGCGCACGAAGCTTCTTCATGAAACTTTCATCCTGATACATTTCGTCCAACCGTAAGAGGGAATCACTGGCAGTATTTCTCCCTCGATCAAGTTCCTCTTGTACAAAATCTTCGAAGAGGAAATAGAACTCAGCATGATAAAGGAACGCATCAAACCAGGCACTCCAACGTTTGGTAGTGGGGTTCGGTGGCATCGTGACACTGTCTCCTGGCCTCAAAAGGCCCTTTGCAGGAAATTTAAAAATCTGCTTTTCCTCCCACTAGGCACGAAGAAGAGATGGCGGAAACACTTCACAAACTCGGTCACCTTTTTAAAACCCTTTTTAAAATCTGAAGCCACAAGATTAACAATTTGGCTGTGGCAAGTAATATGAACGCAAAAAGGGAATAAGCAGAATAGGGTGTCACAAAACGCCTTCTTCATGTACGCCACATTGTCTGAATCGAAAACACGGACGTCATCATAATCTATCCCATATTCGTGCACAGTTTCAAAACTGCCTGAGACACGGTTCTGTTGTTTGTTGCACAAATGAGTGTCTAGTAAATATGCAACAGAATTGCCACTGAGAGAAAGTTCATTAAAGTCGAGCAAAACAGCCATAACATCCAAAACATACCGGCCTTCATCATCGCTCAGCTCGTCTACAATCAACGCCAATCGTTTGTTCTTTTATTAAAATAATCTCTTTCAGATCAGCCTTTTTTGCTTGGTAAACGTCAAACAGGTAATAATCGCGTAGCTGCGAACATTTGGGAATGGCTCCGCCATTAACAACACGAGATTGTAGAAACTCTCTCATCAAGGCTTGTAAATTGCAATTTTTTTTTTGTAAATTACTGAAATAGTGCAATAAAAAAAAAATCTGAAATCTAAAGAGGAATGTTAGCGGCGGTACACACCTTGATCCACTCCTGACAAATACGAACTTACTCAATTTGTGTTGTTGTTTACAGTTCAAAACTGTTTTCAGGGTTTGTTGCTTCCCGCCCTCATTTTTTTCCGCGTTCCGCTTGTGTGCCTCAGCTTCAAGGTGCTTTCGCTTATTTTTTTTGCTTTATTTCTTTTGTTTATATTAATGTATCATTAATATTCATATTTTCGATTATCCGGAATCTCAATTATCCGGACTATTTACCCAAGTCCCAACGAGTCCGTATGCTTTTAGCAGTGCTCATATCTTTTAGAAATTATGCCAAAATTATGCTTCTTTCTGAAAATTATGCTCTCTATCACCGAAATTATGCTACTTAGATTTTAAGGAAAATAAAGATCACCAGTAGCTTAACTCTATCAATTTTGACTTTAATGAACATTCATATAGTCCACCTTCCAGTCTTACAGTCTTTAGCATCGCAAATACGCATGTGCACACCTCGAAAAGCCAAATGAGATCAAAATTAACCGTTTCTGGGTATTACTTTTAGGAACACGTTCTCTAGAGATTGAAGCTCTCGGTACGGCACTGGAAGTTCTGAAAGGGCTGGAAGTGCTGGAAGTGGATGTACTCGAGGACGACGCCATTTTTGATCTGAGGCCTGAGGGGACGAGCCGCCGAGTCATCAGCGTGGTGGCCTGAGGAGAGTCTCAGTCTCTCAGATATGCTGACCACAGGGTGACCTGGAGTCTGCCGGACCATATTTGACCATGGGCCTTAGCACAGACCTCAATATTTTCCAAAAACAATACAGAAATAAAATACAAACTGAATTATTCTAGAACTATGATGTTTTTTTTGTTTTCAACGCATAAAAGCTCGGATTATGCTAGCAGTGCTAAACTGAAATAAAAGCTTAAAATAATGCTCGTTTTGCTAAATTATGCTTAAAATTATGCTAGCACAATCTACCAAAGCCTAGTCCGGATAATCGAGGTTCCGACTGAAGTTAACGACAATTACCAATGGTCAATTGAATGATATTAAGCGTCAATTATGACGCATTTAATTAAGCGGACACCAGAGCATTCCCCAAGATGTCCACTTAATACAGGTTTTTTTTTTTCACAGAATCCCATGAAGATTATTTTGTCACATGTATTTTTACAGCTACTTGAATTTTCCGGTTTATCTGCAAATATGATACATATAGTTACAAATTTCTTGAATCACTTTCGATTTTTCGGCTTTCGGCTTTCTGGGCTTCCTTCACCTTCTCCAGACACTGCGATATGAGTTGAGTTACGACAGAAAAAATGAGCATTATCACTGTTACTCCCCCAAACACCAAGAAAGTCCAGGACCCTCCAATGCACTCTACAGAAAAGCCACTGAATATGGACCCTGCTCCAAAGCCAATGCCCAAATAACAGCACTGAACGATACCTGAGACAAAACCATTAAAATATGAATGAATATTAAGTGCAATAATATCCATTAACGCTCTTCAGACCGGGTTTTGTTTCGTCTTCTGGGACCTCTGTAATACCCATATGACAGCATTGAACGAAGCATGAATTATTGTTAAGTGTTACAAAAATCGATGGGTTAATTATTCATAGATAAACGTTGGTCATAAAATGAGATTGTAAACGTTTGATGCGGAGAGAGGCTCGCACAGTCTCGAGACAATTTCTTTAACCCTCTTCGAACTGGACACTCCCTCCCCCTCCTTACCTCTCCGTAACTTCAAGAATAAAGATTTGACTATGAACCTTGGAAGGCTAATAGTACGTCCAAAGCTGTCTAAGATACGGAAGCCACGGGACGTGATTATCTCATATGATTCGGAAATTGGGGTTTGTCTCGGTGTAAAAACCTGTGACGTTTTTCTTTGTTTTTCACCTTTGTGGTCTTGCATTCCCAGTTGACTCTATTGTTTTATACCTTTTGTTTTCTTTCTTTTACATCACTCGTGAGTTTGGCAGGTTTTTACACCGAGGATGAACCGGAAATTGTGTCATCTGTTACGGGCGCAAAATGTAATAATCACTGCAAAATGTGATACTAACGCAAAATGTAATAACAATCAACGCAAAATGTAATACTAACATTCTGCAAAAGTATATTACATTTTGCATTGATTGTTGTTGCATTTTATGTTAGTATTACATTTCAGTTGCGGTATAACATCATCATTCCGTATGATCGCCATTGAATGAAAAGAGCTAACATCGAGTCCAAACTAATAGACTAAAAAGTAGTTGAGAGTATTAACTCGATTATCATTTGAATGAATGCTTTTTTTTTACTTCCCAGCCCAATCCTTAGCCTGTATAATACAAAACAGTGCTACAAGTATTGGCAAACACGTAACATTTTTTGACAGGCTTCTCAGTTTGGAATTGCTTAACCTTTTTAACTCCCAAGTGTGCCAAAGATAAAAATTCAATATACATCTAAAATCCCAAATTTCATTGTCTAAGATAATGAAAAACAAGTAGTACAATGCAATAGTATTGGCAAGGAGGAAGTTCCTTTAAATGATCACATACACCATAGGATTTTGTCTACAGACTCAAAAGTTGAGACCTACGTTACATGTCTCCATAACTGACTCTGTGAGAGTGTTTGGGTTACATTGCCAAACACAACTCCGAGGATCATTTCTTCGCTTTACATTCTCTATCCGCAGTTCATATATGATTCATTCATATCCCTCATTTGTCAACGTAACCTTTACTAACACACAAAATTATCTTTGAACTTGAAGATATAAAGATAATTCTTAAAGTGAGAACAAGTCGAAACCTTTTTTACCCATTTCTTTATGAATATACAGGGAAAAAACTTGGAACTTCTTTCCTGACTATCCGCACCCAATATATGTTTCAACGTGTCATGCTGTTACTTTGGTAGCATTTTCTATAATTTTCCACCAAAAAAGGTGAAAATCACGCAATTTTATTCGAAACTTGCTTGACCTCATGCTACTCATGACGTTATATATCGTTACCATAGCAACTGACTCTTCCCATGCTTCACCAAGATGTGTTTGAAGACGGCATGTACTCAAAATAGATCCTCTTGAAAACTTTCGAGAAAAATCTTAAGGGGGTTATAAAAGTGTATTTTGGATTGTGAAAGTAATAATAAAATTTAGTGACAAGGCCCTTTTTAAGCTTGTAACTTTGTCGAGTCGGACTCGATGGATAAAACAAGGGAGATGCCCATATGCTTGGTACAGTGGAACCTTCCCCGTAAAAAGGACCACGGCTAGACGGGGCATGAAACAAAAAGAAAAGATTTGCCGCTCCATGAAAAATAAAATACAAAAATTGCACGAACTTACCTTGCGTTGTCGCAGCCAAACTCGGTGGAGACTTCTCAACGAAGAACAAAATAGAAGCTGGCATAGAAATTGCAAACGCGATGCTTTGCATTACTTCAGGGACAATCGCCAGCCAAGGATCCGTTATCAACCCATAAAAAACGAAAGCAAATGCGTAGATTAATAGGGAAGAGTGAATTGTGTTAAGGACGCCCAACGCTCTGATGGCCTTTCCTGATAATCCGAACATGATAATAGACGCAATGCAACGGGCCACTCCAGTCACGCCCATGACCCAGTTGGCCTGGGACGGACCTATATCAGTTAGGTACCAAAACATAAAAGTAAAGAACGTTCCATCCACAATTCCAAGGTAGAGAATAATAATGATCAATGTTACACAACGAAAGTTCAAAAGTGTATCCTTTAGGGACACGTATTTTCCTCCATGTGTCAGAGAGATCTTTTCTGAATAGGAGTCTTGGTTGAATTTTATTGTTAAGGCACATGCAAATGCGACTACCAAAGAAAGAGTTATCGCGTACATGGACATCCCATAATCGTCTTGAACTGATGACTCGCACGATGGCTGTACGTGAATATATCTGGCTGCAAGAGTAATAGCAACGTACAAAATGATCTGTCCAACGCTTCCCCAGAGCCTATACTCGCCATAGTTACTTGACTCACTTCTCAGAGTCTCGAGCAGTGCTGAGTCAGCGAGATTTCGGGCTGGAGCTCCAACGAACTCTCCAACTGTGTAAAATGCCAAAAGAATAAGGAAGATTGTTTGCAGTTCTTTTGCATTCCCGTCACTGCTTGCCTGTTGGATATTCCCGTTTAAACTGTCTGAAGGAATTTCAAAATTGTGACGATGTGGATGCTCGGATGTACTTAATTCCATTTCCGAACCGTGACCACAGTGTATTTGTTTGGTATGAATATATTTTCCATGTCTTGTCTTCTGGTAAGTCTCGTCCTGACTGCTGTTCTGCGATTGACTCAAATTTGTAACAATATCACTAGAATATTGATTTTTGCGTAAGAAACTACATAGTTGCTTCCCTGGTTGAGGAATCAGTATCAATATTGGTGTGACGGTGTGTGCGGCGACACTAACAAGAAAAACAGTTTTCCGTTTGTTTGTTTTGTCCGCCAGGTATGCTAGAAGAGGCGCACCAATACCGCGAATGAAAGGCGCTGTTCCTGAGAGAATTCCCGCATAACTGGCGCCTAGTCCAAGCTGTTTGAAGTAGACTGGGGGATACGCCAATTTCAACACTGCGGCTGACATGAAAAAGAAATAAAATGCTCTAAAAATGAACGAAATGTTTTTTCCCTCTAAAGCCATCAGTGTTCAGTCGTGTGGTTATCTACCGGTAATTGAACAAAGGATTCTTCTAGTTATTGGGCCAGTGCAATCAGTCTCCTGGAATAAAAATGATGCAAAAATTGAAAAGTGGGTTTAGTTGACGGCATCCCTTCTATTTCTTCCAGAAATATCCCCATTCCCGAAAACAACTTTTAAATGGTATTCTTGAAGCACTGCGGCGAAAACTATTCAAAATAGTCAACAGATTTAACACTAGAATAAACAAGTATACCTTTGGGTTACATCACAGGGGCACATGGTTGTTACGCCACAAAATGTAATAATTGACGCAAAATGTAATAGTAACCCAAAATGTAATAACTTTTGACGCAAAATGTAATAGTAACCCAAAATGTAATAACTTTTGACGCAAAATGTAATAAACTCGGTAACCCAAAATGTAATAACTTTTGACGCAAAATGTAATAAATTAAAGTAACGCAAAATGTAATAAATTTGACGCAAAATGTAATAACTTCAGTTTTGTCCTAGCTCAATGGGGAACTACACATATGAACATCTATACTTGGAAACGAAAAACGCCACCTGTTGTTCACGTCATCGATCACGTGACTAGATCGACTATTTCCGTTTTATTATACAAGTCAACACCAATACAACATTTTGTGGTAAAAATGGAACGAGGATCGCATGTAGAAAAACTTATTTCTTCCAGTAAATTGACTTTATGAAAACCCAACCAGCCATTTTGTTTCAGCCGGTTTATTGATCTATGTTTGTTAACCTAGACTGCGTCACAGGCTATGTTAACCGCGAGACGGATTTACCTGTTGACTTAAACACCTTTCACTTGGTTTCGAGTCATTTCGCAACACAGACAAACGAGAATAACTGCCACGAATGTGGGCTCTTTTTCTAATCATTTCTCTCAGGAAGGGGGTAAATAAGGGTACGCAAATCCACCGATCCCTTATCAATTTGTACTTGAATCCAGCGATCCACAAAAATAAAATTCACAAATCCGAAACCACGAATTATTTCATAGCAGCCTTATATGAGATTGTGTTTTAGCAAAAAAAAATTCTAAAGAGGGTTGGAATCCACCACTTGAACTTTAATTATAATTAGCAAAAACCAAAATCTGGAGACCAAATATGGATAAAAAAATCTGCTGCATTTGCAGTACATGATCCCAAAATCCGTTAAAATTTTGCATTGAATCCGCAATCTTCCGATCCGTAGACCGATTCACCCCCCTCTCTCAGGAAAGCTCAGAGATTTCGATTTCTCAGACGTTACTATATGCATAGAAGGAGACAGCATGAACTTTTATTGTGTTTGGTGTTATTTTTATTGCCGTTTTTAATCCCTTTGGAGCCATTTTGATATAGCTTTCTGTTTGTTACTTCGAAGGTTCCAGGTTTATCTTTATCCGGCTCGGCAAACGCTCGATATCCAACGTATACTTTGCTGGAAGGGGCTTCTTACTCTCTTGAATATGGTTGCCAAGTGTTTCTGATTAATACGTTGACTTGTATAATTGAAACGGATATATTTGCGATTTTCGATCTAGTCACGTGATGGATAACGTGTACAACTTGATTGATACGTGGCGTTTGTAAAACTGAAGTTATTACATTTTGCGTCAAATTTATTACATTTTGCGTTACTTTAGTTTATTACATTTTGCGTCAAAAGTTATTACATTTTGGGTTACCGAGTTTATTACATTTTGCGTCAAAAATTATTACATTTTGGGTTACTATTACATTTTGCGTCAAAAGTTATTACATTTTGGGTTACTATTACATTTTGCGTCAATTATTACATTTTGTGGCGTAACACATGGTCCCAGTACATACACGGCTGCTTTCAGCTAAACTCGTTTTCTTTGGCGAGACGTAAGATGTGGAATAGTCTACAGTTCGCACTAGTTCACTTTCCATGATCGCTATTTTACAGCCTGTAGTCTATATAGCCCACACTTTGCAAGGTACAGTTAAATATCCATAGTCCACAGTCCAAAAGTCACAGTCAACGCTCCACAGTCTAGTCCACTACCCACAGTCGGAATTAGCAGTTTACAATTCACAGCCGAGAAGTACAGTTCACAACAGTGCGCAACTCTGGCAGCGGTTGTTTGTTGATGCGAGGCGAACGTACGAATGTGACAAATTGCAAGTCGTGTTTTGTCTTTTGTAAGAGTTTATATTTAATGTGCGTAAGGAAACCTCAAGAAGGCACTGCAGAAGCGTTTGATACTTTTGCGAGGAATTCTACGATATCTTGAGGACGAACTATCTAGACGAACTATCTGCTTAGTTCGTCTGCCAAGACGAACTTAGCAGACAGTTCGTCTTAACGGGTAATCCGTCTCTTTGCCCGTGTTTATACACAGACGGATTATCAGACGAAGTAGCGAATGTTTGCCCAAGTTCTTCCAGACGGATCATCCGTCTCCAGTATAAATTGGGCCAATATTAGCGAACATTAATTTTAGAATATTCGGACGAAGATATAGCGTTTGTTAAAAAGTGAACACTGGACAGCAAAGGATCGAAGAGATCAGGATTCCCAGGTCTTAACAGACTTAAGTTTAGATCCTATTTTATAGGAGGGAACCGACTTGTCGGGATTGCGGGTTATGCGCATTGTTTCGCATTTTTCCGGGTTGAACCAAAGCTGTCACTGAGTTGCCCAGATAGCCAAGCGATTCGCGTTGTAACGTCACCTTTAAATCTTCTGCTTCAATAGTTTTTAGACAAAACTCAAAAGAAAATACCAGTGTAAAGACTAAAGGTTTCTTTTGGAAAATATCCTCCGTAACACAACAAGCAGAACAAGCGAGATTGAAAACTGATAGTGTATGCAAATTTCTTGTTACTCATGCGCTTAGCGGCATAAGTTAAGGTTTGGGGCTCCGTTTTTCTTTTTCGTTTTTTTTTTTGGTGTCACATTTGTGCATACAAATTTATGCACGCATAATTTAATTTCATTATTCTCGGGCTTCCGCTTTTCTCTCGGTCAACACAGTACATATTTGTTTTTCGGTTTTAAGAAATGACGTAAACAGTAACGCCATCAAAACAACGTCATGGAAGCGTCACACCATTATGCCGCCAACCCATCCTACATTACGATTTGTATTCACATTACCTATATATTAGGCTCCTACGAAATAAAGCAATTAAAAATAGTAACGCGCTTTACACAGATAGGTATAAATCGTAAGAGATAATTCTTGGGAACATGCGGGTCCTAATCGTCTTGTTGCTTTAGAAAAAATGCTTCTTTTCTTACGGTACATTGAAATATAAGACAAATGTTTGTTACGTATGCGCAGGACAAACATTTTCCGTCATTTGGTCTTATTGGCGTATAAGTCAGTCCTGTATTTCTCCCATCGAGGTGAACGTTGCTTTTATACACAGCATACAACTTGAGGCCGAATATGTCGCGATTCTGAAAAACTAAGAGCTATTTTTAATCAGAGTTCTTCCGAGGCAAAAATGCCAAACATCGATCTCTCGCGCTGGTAAGCATATTGTCAATTTATTCCCATTTTTATTTCAGATTCTTAACAATACCTGTGTCAGAGCAGTCCTCGCTGCCTGTGGTGAGTAATTTCAAGACTTTTTGAAAGAAAGAACAATAGAAACACACGGCAAAACCGCGTCGTTACCACAGCCCATCGGATTTAAAAAAAAATTGGATTTCGAGACTGAACTTCTGTGGATTATGGACTGTGGAATGCGTGTCATATTTATATCGATTTTTACTGACTTCATTTATTGCTTTTTTAAAGTAGTCTTTTCAAATGTAACAGAAATAATTCACAGCTTGGAAAGCAATAGACGAGTGTGGATTTGATCCGGAATCAATAAATTAAATATTAAAAGCGAGTACAGAAAAATTGGTAGCTTCAATCAATTCGTCTTTACAGAGTCTCATGCTTGGGTTTTAGGGGGGACTAGAGAGAACCGGTTTGTCACTCGGAGAAGACTATCAGATTTAAAACAAATATGGCCGCTTATGTACTCCACACTCCAATTTTTCAGACGTTCATTTTCCATTACCAAAATGTAAACACGCCTTTTAAGACTTCGAAATGGAAAGAAAAAGTCCTTAAGACGATTTGTATGCCTTGAAGTGGCGGTTGAAGAGTTGAAAGCGATGGAATCTTCCTTTGAGGATCAGCATCCATTTATCACAAAGTAAGGACATGTCTTCCTTCAGAATTCATACTCGAAGTGCGAAGCGGCAGACCGTTCTAAGAATTTTCAAGCCGGACTTGTACAATGCAAAGAAAGTTTTCATATCGGAAGGATTTGAATGGTCAACCATACGCGTTTGAGGAAATACGAGTCTGATAAAACAGAATTCTTGCACAATACAGTCCCCTAAAGGTCAACCTCAGCTTTCATATTTATGTCACGCATAATAACACGCTGTAATAACAAGGTGACCGTATAAACGAGGTGACTGTAAGCACAGGGTCCAGAGGAGCTCAATTTGATCGTACAAGTCGCTATTTTCTTGTCTTGAAAGTTTAACCGATTGCGTTACACAAAATATGTACCGCGGGCCAAATTACTTAGGGCGCAATTATCTTCGGAAAGCGAAGCTTCCCGAACAAGGCAGGAAGTGCCGACAACGAGGCACCGATTTCGCAACTTCCGAGCCCGCAGTAATTTGGTCCGCGGTACTTATTTTGTGTAACGCAATCAGTTTAACTTTCAAGACAGCGACGATTCGAAGAAAATAGCGTCTTTTACGATCAAATAGAGCTCCTCTGGACCCTGTGCTGTAAGGCGGGGTTCCACTGTATTAAGTTGACCTTTCATGCACGAATGATTGCGAAAGACAAATTAAAGGTTTCAAATGACGTACAGTGTAGTAACGTTCGTGACAGATCACCTAGTGTGACCGGAAAAGCGACTGTACATGTAAAACAAATCATAACAATATATATATTGAATTAATTCTCGTACCTCAGGGGCACTTACAAGACCCTTAAAGCTTCTTAAAGCATGACTGCACTACTCGAAGAGTTGTTGTTCTTGTTTTCGTTTTCATTTCGACCGGCAAACGGGTTTTCTTTATATTTAGCTATTAGAGCGAGACTTGATTGGAACTGTTAAGGTAATGTGAGTTCATTACCTGAAAGTAAACTTCTACGCACCGAGAAAACAATAGAACAAACAACACAACAATGGACCCCAGCCCTGAAAACAATATAGCTGCGTGATACCCAGGCCCCTGGAATGAAATTAGAGGTTGTTAAGAGCTGCGTGGTATCTGTATTGTGCAAGAGGTGAATTGTTCACAGTGAAATGCCTTTGTATTTATAGTTAATGCTAAAAATGTTCGAAGTACATATTAATTTTTTTTTGCAAATGAATTAAATGCCAACGAGAGATTTTAAAATTTTTGATTATGTAAATTAGAATAAAATAAAAAAATCCGTGTGCGAGTAGTTTGGGGGACTTTTCAACAGTCCTCTATAATCTATCCTAAGATAGATCCCCATTACAACATACACTATGTCTTGATATTATTTTACCGAGTTGCTTATACAAGTATTATATCAAAACAATCTCCATATTTTGCCTACACTACCCAGAAAGACACGCAAAACTGTGTTGATACAGGGACCTGTAGGTCATGCGCAGTAAGGAACTCATAGCAAGTTTATTGCAAGACTGCCGTTGGTAAACTTATCAGCGTACACTTGATTTCAATATTTGTTATCACAAAAGATCGATATTCATAAAGGTACCTAAGTACGACACCGCAAGATACGAAAACCCAAAACCACTTTGCATTGTATGTTGAAAATTGCATTGCATTACATTGCATTGCATTGTATTGTATGTGGAAAAAAGGGAACGTTTTCTCCCACATGCTGAAATCAGTCGCAGTGCCGCCAACTCTGACCTAGAATGATTCAAATTCGCAACGAAATACATATCTCCGGAACATACCCATAGTTCCCCTTACATGGACCCAGTCCTCTGGTCCGTGACGGCAAAATAGCTATTTCTGCCTGTTCCGCGATGCTACATTGTCAGAAATACCATGTTATGTTACATACTTCACAACTAAATACTATGCGTTTATCACTCCATATCCGAAAACACCTAAAGGCATAAATTACAATTCAGAATCTAGGAACTCTTGAAAAAATGCTGGTTAAGTTTAACGTGAGGCTAGTGCCTTGCTAAACTGAGAGATATTTTCTAGAGCATTTCGCGGAAAAAAAAAAGACATTCATAAGATCGGTTAAAAATACCGAAAAGAAATATAGCGATGCTTCAGTAGCTTTTCCGCTGATATCATGTAAATTTTAAGCAGAGAATTCAACTGGAGCCATTGTTCTCCACTATCTGACTTGCCGACAAATGTTTGTTGGCGCGCAATCGTCTCAAGAAGATTTCCTCGCAAACTGAATAACGAGTAAAATGGGGTAAAATCAGCGTAAAATGAAATAAAATAAAGAAATAAAGCTCCTTTATTCACCCCGTCTAGGTAACTGTCTGCTGGTGCGGTGGGCAGAACATTCAAACATCAGAAACAAATACTTCAAATCATTAAATGCAGGCGGGCAGATCCGTTGGCTACTCACAAGCGTGGCCGATGGGTTGAACTCCAGTCAAACGTGAACGAATTCCACCCACAGGCACCGGGTGCAAATTCGAAGCAAGAATAGACTTACCTTTTTGTAGATGTCACCACTGCAAGCTCAAGTAAATAAAATGATCATCCTTTAGAGCTACAGTTGAAATCACAGAAATTTATTCATCCTTCCATGAAGGGCAGTCAACTGCATTATCGATCACGCCATATTCACAGTACTTTCCGGCGATGGTGTTTGCCTTTCGGTATTTGCAAAATAAAGGCTAATTAAATTTGAAACCTTTCCTCAGCATTCGACTTCGGTACCTGTCATATTGTTTCCTCGCGCAAAACGAAACTTGCAAAGGAGGCGCTGAGATGTAGTATGATGATGTTTTTAATATGCTTTTCGGTAAATTTCTCCAAAGTTATTTAACATTCTTTTCAGATTTTATACAAAGTAGGCTCAAGCCATGCATCACTTAAAATGTTGAATTCTTGGCCGGGCCGATCTTATGCAGTTCCAGCTTTTCAATTCGTTTTATAGATCTTATAAGCGTTTTGCGCTTCGCTCCGACAGCGACGTCTACTTGAGCCTCAATTGAAATCACAATGCTTATTCGTAACCAGTTCAGTCAACTGGATTATCAACCACAAGTCACATCCCCATCGTAATAGTGTTGTGCTTTCATCTTTAATCTTTAATTATTGTAATTGCCTATAGCTAGCTAATCCGGCAATGGTGGTCAGCACGGGTGCTCAGATGAAACATTTACAGCGAAGGTGATTACAAATTACATAGAGTTCATTCGTTAACTAATCAACGAACGAATTACTCACACACTACGCATACGGAAAATATAAAACTCACGCTCACGAAATCTAGTACATCACAATGGCAGCGATTAAATTAAGTTAGCGAACAAACTACCGCACAAGCGTTCCACGCTTTGTAAGAAAAGGAATGATTTGTAAGCAAAGTTAAATTATGTTAGTCGTTTGGATGTAGAATGCATCTTGCTTGGCAAACAATTGTTTGCAAATAAGCAATACACTCGGTTTGGAATTAAGCAATTCACTCAATCATGGAATGAGATAAAGAGATAAAGCACCTTTGCCTATACTCTTTAAAACTCCAGTGGAAATTAAAGCTACTTTAAAAAAAGTTTTTTTTCCTTCTGGGCTTTGCTAATGTGGTCATTAGAAAAATAAACATGTACTAACCTTGCAATCTCTTAAATTTCGTCTCAGTGAAACACCGTTTGCAATTCAAACACACTTGAGAAGGTGATACGTCTCATTGAGTTTTAATGGAAATTTGCTTTTTAGTTTTGCACGTACTTTTAATTTCAGTCAATCACGGATTTACAAGGCTGTCATAATATCATTAAACTGTTTGTCCGCAATTGTTTTGTGAAGACTGTTAAAATTCTTATTAAAACTGGAAGGCTGAATGTTTTCCGTTTTGCTACCAAAATGCGAGTGAGCCCAGCCGATGATGGCAATGTGACATCTAAAATAAATTTAATTTATGATGAACGAAATCATGTTTCACAGATTAATTTGCAGCTCACAATAATCTAGGATCATCTAGCTTTACCCCGTGTGTAACGGTACTTCGGGCCATTCAAAGAATAATTCAAATATCTCCATAAACTCGCTAAAGTATATTTACATTGCCTTAATGGTGTTTTAAAACTCGTTTGGATTTCGAAAACTAAGGGGATATGAGGGCTGGAGGGCTACAATAAAAATCAGGGGGAGTTAATAGAGCTCTTATGGTAAGCATTCCTTCAGTGTTATGAAATAGAAACTGTGCATGAGGTAAGAGAAGTCATTGAATGTACTCCACGTTTACTACCAAGGACAATAAAATTATCCAAAATTCAAACCATTTTATTGACATGGAAAGGCCAAAACTACGAAAATTGACATAGATATCCCGGGTGCTTGTTCAAGAAAATAGGTATACTCATTGTTGACCATATAGCCTGTGTTTTAAAAGTATGTACGAGCTTTTCACTCGTGGCGTAAGCCGACAAGTTAAGGATTCGGCTCTGAGTTTTCTTTTTTGTGTTATATTAGTGCATGCAAATTTATGCACGCATACATTAGTGCATGCAAATTTATGCACGCATACTTTAGTTTGACTGGTCTGATGCGACCTCGTGATCTCGCTCTTGATTTCAAGATGGCGGGAAAATCTCTGTGTGTTGATTTGAGAAGCAGAAGGAAAAATAACAGCGTGCAAGCTTTCGAGACAATGCAAGGCGTTCGTGGATGGATAGGACCGTTTGATATTGTGTTCGCCGCTTATTTCTGTTGGATATTTTGTTCCGCCAAGTTTTGTGTTTTATATAACTTTATATAAAGTGTCGGCTACAGAATGCAGATAATGTAATGTAGTCTTAATCGGTTTCAGACATAGTTTTGTGTTTCTCAGTCAAAGCACTCGAAACACTCGGGAATCAATTACTCGGGAATTGCTCGGGAATTACTTGGGAATCACTCGGGAATTACGTTTCTCCGTAAAAGCACTCGAAACACTCGGGAATCAATACTATAATGGGTTCTAGACGCCACGAGTTCAAGCTGTGTAAGCTTCTTGTTTCACTGATATTTTAACACAAGATAAAACTGTTAAAAAAATACGTAAGCCTACCTTTCTGTGGTTTTAATGAATGGCTTTTAAAGGGGGCCATGTCACCATTTAAAGTGTTGCTTTAAAAAGCTAAAAGACTTATTTATAGCGGAGCTCTGCCGGCCGAAGGCCCCCGCGGAGCCCCATACTCATAGAACTTATGCCCGTTATTTTTCATGGTCATGGCTAGCGGAATGTTTCGCGGGCGGGCCCGTGTTGGACAGGGTTAGTTCGCGGGCGCGTATTACATCGCAAAACATGCGCGTATGACGCCACACAACATCCGAGATGTTTGTTTTCATTACAGATTTCACAACCAAAGCTAGAAGCGGAGATTTAAGGAATTTCCAAGCAAGCGAGTGACTTAAACTGGTAAAACAGATTACATTTTTCGATGGGAGCTTATGTTGATATCAATCTGTGATTGACTTTTTCTTTGTCTTCTCGCTAGTTTTGGAGAATTTTTTATAAACGTGCTTAAATTCAGTCGTTTTGATTTCTTTCACCGAAGACAGCTCGGCCTTGATGAGCTATAAATGGTTCGGGGTTTGCTTTTAAACATAAACTTATGGAGTTTTGAATAAAATTTTTCGATAGAAGATTGTGTTGTCCATTTTTATGTGTTTGTTCATTTATTACATATATAGGTTGAAAAGCAATTTTATGTAAACAAAACAAGATTTGGATTTTATAGTTCTAAACTTCACTCGCGTGATTTTATGCAAATACGTTTGTGTATTTTTTGCAATTTTGATTTCCAAATCAGTTTCTCGGACAATTTTTGATAAGCAACAGATGTATTTTGTTTGGAAAGTAGTATCGGTGGGATTCGAACCCACACAATGTACCCTTCACATTCTCATTGCCACGAATTACCACCTTATTACCCACGATCTGCTCCCGTACGGCCTCGTGGCTCAAGCGATAGAGCGACGGAAGATCTAATCCGGAGGTCGTGGGTTCGAATCCCACCGAGGTCAAAGATTTTTTTTCTTTCCCTCGTGTGGTCCCTCATTTCCTTACTAGGGATAACGCTCAGTATAGGGAAATCTATGGGTTTACCTTAGCACTATAATTTACACACAGAGTTAATTCTCTGATTCCTTGCTTGTATCACCAGTGCTACGTGGCTCAACATTTATTTGTACCCTTCACATATATTCTCATTGCCACGAATTGCCACCTTATTACCCACGATCTGCTCCCGTACGGCCTCGTGGCTCAAGCGGTAGAGCGACGGAAGATCTAATCCGGAGGTCGTGGGTTCGAATCCCACCGAGGTCAAAGATTTTTTTCTTTCCCTCGTGTGGTCCCTCATTTCCTTATTAGGGATAACGCTCAGTATAGGGAAATCTATGGGTTTACCTTAGCACTATAATTTACACACAAAGTTAATTCTCTGATTCCTTGTCTGACTACAGATGGCCAGGATGGAAGTGGATTGCAATTTGAAAAATTCGCTAAAAACTGATTATGGTTTATTCTTCAACAAGAATTTACTTGATGTCTTGTTCTTGGTGTTGTAAGAGCATTTCGTATTTGAAATAAGATGCTCAGTTTTAATTCTAGCACAGTTTGAGACAAACAATTAAAAACAGCAATGACATTTAAGCTCCTTTAAATATTTTAGTGTTACAACACTGCAAACAGCTAGGTCTAAAGCTAATATTTTCTAGTCAACATGATCCCGAAGCAATGAATTCCAGTCTGTATTTTATTTGTACGGAAAACACTATAGAGCGTATGCACATGACGTCACGGCGGCCATATTGGTGTACCAAAACAATAGAACGGCAGCCATGTTGGTGTACCAAAACAATCCTGTGGGATTTGAACGCTTTTCTTATGTTAACACTTTCTTTTGTTCCAATAAATTTGCATAGCTGCTTGCCACGTGAGTGCATACGCTCTATAGTCTGACGTTAGTGACAAAAAGTAAAAAAATGGATGGCTTGACTTGAGTGACAGCTCTCATTAAGTCAGTTTAAAGGCTCTATTTACATGGAAAGGGGATGATCCCAGTGCTAGGATGATCCAAGCACTAGGATGATCCGAGTGCGACATGCTTTCTTCTTTCAGTTTACATTCAGTTTACCCGCGGACAAGTTAGCAAACTTACAACTAGGAGTGGCCAAAAGCTAATCATTCCTCTTTTTAGAACAGCCTCCAGACAACGAACATTTTAGCATTGAACTATGGAGCTCTGGAACAGTTTAGAGTCTTTCTTAAAATCAAGCCAGTCGGTTCAAGATTTTAAACGTCTTTTAAAGAACAAACTTTTAGACAATTTTGTAAATGCTCCTTAGCTTACGTACTGTGATAAGTAATAAGTTAAGTTAAGTTAAGTATTATAAGCATTGTAATCAGTAATAAGTTAAGTATTAATTTTTATTGATTGTTCCTGAAAAGCCCCTCTGAGGAGGATACAATAAAGTATGTATGTATGTACATGCGAAGGGTTGCATTTGGCCCTGGCGCTAGGATGATCCTAGCGCTAGGATCATCCTATCTGAGAGATTCATTCACTCATTCATTCATTTTATTTTGCCATTAACCACATTAAAAAATATAATAATAATAATAATAATAATAATAATAAGAATGCTATAATAATAAAACAATAAAAACTTTATTCACAATTTAAAAATATCTTAATTACAAAAGATAAAAATAGAAATAATTGATAATAAAAATTCAAAATTCTATAAAATTACAAATTCCATGATGCAGAGATATTTATAATAATATTATAATAATAATAATAATAATAATAATAATAATAATAATAATAATAATAATAATAGTACAATACACTAGAAATTTATAATAACGTCTTACTTTGCAACCGCGCCGAACTCAAAAGTACTGGGGCCATCCTGCCGAATTTTTTATGTAAAACAAAAGAAAAGTTGATTCTGGAAGCTGCATTTATGCATGTAAACCAAATAAACCTTCTAGGATCATCCTAGTACTAGGATTATTCTCTTTCCATGTAAGTCTAGGAGTCTAAGGCAGTAGAACCACAGGCAAAAAAACAACTAGTTTAGATTTGACTGACAGTGGCGTAGTACCAAATGCAATAATTTACTCTTCAATTTACTCTTCAATTTACTCTTCTTCTTTTGGCTGATTAGGTCTTCTGCAGATCCTACGTATACCATTAGCAGCATTATCGTTTGCGGTCCTTTGCAGATTTAACGTTTATTTTTATATTTTGGGGCCGGAAAATTTTTCCCTTTTTCGTATTTCTCGTCCTCTGTTTTCTTTTAACATTAATTTCACCTATTTAGGGTGTTTGATGAGTGCTTAACAAATTTCAATGTGGCATTTACGAAGCTATCGAGAGCCTTCTTGACAACACAGAAGTGTTCCGTCAAAGTGGCAAAATAACGGTAAATACAGTAACTTTTAACACTTTGTACACAGTCAATTTACTTTGGCCTCAAAATGTTTTTCCATGGACGTAAGGTCTATCCTTATAGCTTTTGATTTACCAGTGTGATTAACTTAGTGTTAAACTTTTGATTAATAATTATTTTAAAATCAGACCTAACGCTACATCTAATTTGGTATGGTATACTTAAATGTTTATTCTGCATTCCCTTTGACAATTTTTCGATGATTTTCGAATTATATAACATAAATACGCTTTTGTCTTTACTCACGTGAAAGTGTTTGATCATTTTGCGTTGCGATACAAAATTCTGAACCTCCTTTCTGAAGGTCATATTTTACGCTCTATTTTGGTGCCATCAGACAACACAACTTCGCGAGTCGATATTTGAAGAAAAAAGCGAAACTAAAACAAAAGAAATTCATTTTTTAATAATGTTTGGCAACCTTTACTTGTGACAAAAAAATCGGCCGATTTTATTTTTCCGCCGGGAATCATCGGTCGTTTCTTAGGTGCAGGGCCTCTTAACGGTTTAATAAACTACAGTATGTGACTTGTTTCACGAAATTAACCTGCAGAGATTGAAGCTATAGAAAAACTGTTTAAATTAATGTAGGTCCCTCGCCTTACGATCTTGAACTAGAGTAAAATAAGACACTTCCCTTATGATGTGTTTTGCTAATATCAAAAGCTTCTTTTCCTAGTTTAATCGTGTTACCTTAGTTTGCAAAATATAATTTTTTCACAGTCGAACCTCGGTAACCCGACCTCATTTTTTTGAAGCGACGAAAAGTCTTTTAATCCATCCAAAAGGTGTGTAAAGTGAACCTCCACTATTATAACAAATGGACGTAAAATTGTTGGAAATAACGTTTCAATTTCAATTATGTTAATAACAAGTGGAAATATAATTTTAGTGTACACGAAAATAGGCCATTTGCACGATGACGTCATTTGACTACTACTACCAGAATTCATTTCGTTTTTCCTTCTTATTTAAATTTTGCAATCCCAGTGCGGTTTAAATAACAATAGCCCTAATTTGCACTACAAAACAAAAAACTGAAGGATTCTGGTAGTAGTAGTCAAATGACGTCATCGTGCAAATGGCCTATTGGATATGAATATCGCCATTTTCCCTTTCAAATTTCCCGCGCGCCGCCATTTTGAATATTTATGACGTCATGTGGTTGCCCAATTGTTCCAAACAAAAGAACGTCGATTCTTAACAATAGCGGCAACAACATGACGTCATAAAAATTCAAAATGGCGGCGCGCGGGAAGTTAAAAAACAAAAATAGGCGATATTCATATCCATTTATTATTTATTAAATTATTCCTATTTTATTATTAAAAAACATTGAATTTATACTTTATTTCCACCAATTTAACGTCAACTTGTTATCACAATGGAGGTTCCCTTTAAAACGCTGTACTGTATTGTTTGTTTCGCTAATTTTTTTGATTTAGTTCTTTTGTTGACATTAATGGCTCATTAATATTCATATTTTCGATTATCCGGACTCTCGATTATCTGGACTATTTACCCAAGTCCCAAGAGTCAGGATAATAGAGGTTCGAATGAAGTTAACGCAATTACCAATGGTCAATTGAATGATATTTAGCGTCAATTATGACGCATTTAATTAAGCGGACACCAGAGCATTCCCCAAGGTGCGCACAACACGGGTTTCACTGTATCCCTTGAAGATTATTTTGTTAAATGTATTTTTACAGCTACTTGAATATTATCTGCAAATATGATACATATAGTTACAAATTTCTTGAATCACTTTCGATTTTTCGGCTTTCGGCTTTCTGGGCTTCCTTCACCTTCTCCAGATACTGCGATATGAGTTGCGTTACGACAGAAAAAATGAGCATTATCACTGTTACTCCCCCAAACACCAAGAAAGTCCAGGACCCTCCAATGCTCTCTACAGAAAAGCCACTGAATATGGACCCTGCTCCAAAGCCAATGCCCAAATAACAGCACTGAACGATACCTGAAACAATACCATTAAAACATGAATAAATATTAAGTAAGTAAAAGTAAAAAGTAAAATTAACATTAAGTAATGATCCGCATAAGAAGGAAAGTGCTAACGGCAATGCACGATGAAATGTCAACTTTTTTCATTGTTACAACAAGTGATCTCATTGGCCTAGACTCAAAGACTGCTAAAAAGTTAAGGTTCAAGGTGTATTTTGTCCGATCTTTTAAAGGTTTCAAGTAATTTGAGACCCAATCGCACAACATGCAATTTTTAAAAGAATTGTATTTGAGGAAGTTCATCAAAGAAGCAAAATTATTAGCTATTGCCTTCTGCTATTCTGATTAGTTAAGCACAAACATTTCCTACAATTTATTTGACGCAAATGGATTTTCTTTACTTTTATACTGAAATATAATTATGAACCATCAGCCCCTCCTCTATTCTTGAACTCAAAGAAATTATATGTGAGAAAGAGCCAATGCCGCAGAACAATGAAGCTTACTGTAGTTCTTATGTGGAACATTACTTAACCATTAACCCTATTCAGACCGGATTTAATTTCGTTTTATGGGACCTCTGTAATGCCCATATGACAGCATTGAACAAAGCATGAATTATTGTTAAGTGTTACAATAATCAATAGGTTAATTATTCATAGATAAACGTTGGTCATTAATGAGATTGCAAACGTTTTAGGCGGAGAGAGGAGACAATTTCTTTAACCCTCTTCTCCCCAGCGCCTCCTTGCCACTCCGTAACTTCAAGAATAACGATTTGACTATGAAACTTGGAGGGCTACTAGTACGTCCAAAGCTGTCTAAGATATGGAAGGTCACGGGACGTGATTATCTCATATGATTGGGAAATGGTGTCATCTGTTACGCCGCAAAATGTAATAACAATCAACGCAAAATGTAATACTAACATTTTGCATTAGTATATTACATTTTGCATTGATTGTTATTACATTTTACGTTAGTATTACATTTTGCGGTGTAACACCACCATTCCGTATGATCTCCATCTTGCATTCAATTTTGATTGAAAAAAACTAAAATTGAGTCCAAGCTAATAGACTACAATGCAGGTCATTAGTGTTGGGACACTTACCAAAAAACTAGTCAAATAAAAAAAGATAAAAATTCAACAGACATCTAAAATCCCAAATTTCGTTGTCTAAAATAATGGAAAACAAGTAGTATAATACAATAGTATTGGCAAAGCGGAAGTTCCTTTAAACAATCACATACACCATAGGATTTTGTCTACATATTCAAAAGTTGATAAGTCGAAACCTTTTTGACCCATTTCTTTTTTACATATGAATACACAGGGAAAGAACTTGAAACTTCCTTCCTGACTATCCGCACCCAATATATGTTTAAACTTATCCCGAACCGTGGTATATTTTACCTTTAATTGACAGCCTACGATATTCTCGACAAGATAAGATAAATGTAATGGGTTATGGTGCTGCTGGGGATCTTCAACGTCATCCCAAATTAAATGACAAAACAGATGGCCGCCATCTTAGATTTTTTTGCTACAGTTTTAAAATATGATGTTATTTTAAAAACATGTTGTTACTTTGGTAGCATTTTCTATAATTTTCCACCAAAAAAGGTGAAAAGCAAGCAATCTTGTTCTAAACTTTGCTTGACCTCATGCTACTCCTGACGTCATATATCGTTACCATAGCAACTGACTCTTCTCATGCTTCACCAAGATGTGTTTGAAGACGGCATGTGCTCAAAAAAGATCCTCTTGAAATTTTTCGAGAAAAATCTCAAGGGGGTTATAAAAGTGTCTTTTGGATTGTAAAAGAAATAATAAAATTTGGTGACATAGCCCCTTTAAGCTTGGAGTCTATTTTGAACTGTAACTTTGTCGAATCGCACTCACTGGACAGTGAGATTGGCCGCTAAAAGCCTCTCTCGGGCAACAAAACAAGGGACAGGCCTTTATGCTTGGTACAGTGGAATCTTACCCGTAAATAGGACCACGGCTAGACGGGGCATAAAACGAAAAGAAAAAAATTGCCGCTTCGTGGAAAATAAAATACAAAAATTGCACGAACTTACCTTGCGTTGTCGCAGCCAAAC
The DNA here is from genome assembly GCA_022457155.1 of Cladopsammia gracilis. Classification (NCBI taxonomy): domain Eukaryota; kingdom Metazoa; phylum Cnidaria; class Anthozoa; order Scleractinia; family Dendrophylliidae; genus Cladopsammia; species Cladopsammia gracilis. Next base: position 2,826,809 of record JAJGOT010000025.1, read on the forward strand.
TCGGTGGAGACTTCTCAACGAAGAACAAAATAGAAGCTGGCATAGAAATTGCAAACGCGATGCCTTGCATTACTTCGGGAACAATCGCCAGCCAGGGATCCGTTATCAGCCCCAAAAAAACAAAAGCAAATACGTAGATTAATAGGGAAGAGTGAATTGTGTTAAGGACGCCCAACGCTCTGATGACCTTTCCTGATAATCCGAACATGATGATAGCCGCAATGCAACGGGCCACTCCAGTCACGCCCATGACCCAGTTGGCCTGGGACGGACCTATATCAGTTAGGTACCAAAACATAAAAGTAAAGAACATGCCATCCATAATTCCAAGGTAGAGAATAAATAATCAATAATCAATGTTACACAACGAAAGTTCGAAGGTGTATTCTTTAGCGACACCTCTTGTGCTCTGGGTGCCAAAGAGATCGTTTCTGAATAGGAGTCTTGGTTGAAGTTTATCGCTATGGCACATGCAAATGCGACTACCAAAGAAAGAGTTATCACATACATGGACATCCCATAATCGTCTTTAATTGATGACTCGCACGATGGCTGTACGTGAATATATCTGGCTGCAAGAGTAATAGCAACGTACAAAATGATCTGTCCAACGCTTCCCCAGAGCCTATACTCGCCATAGTTACTTGACTCACTTCCCAGAGTCTCGAGTAATGCTGAATCAGCGAGATTTCGGGCTGGAGCTCCAACGAACTCTCCAACTGTGTAACATGCCAAAAGAATAAGGAAGATTGTTTGCAGTTCTTTTGGGTTCCCGTCACTGCTTGCCTGTTGGATATTCCCGTTTAAACTGTCTGAAGGAATTTCAAAATTGTGACGATGTGGATGCTCGGATGTACTTGATTCCATTTCCGAACCGTGACCACTTTGTATTTGTTTGGTATGAATATATTTTCCATGTCTTGTCTTCTGGTAAGTCTCGTCCTGACTGCTGTTCTGCGATTGACTCAGATTTGTAACAATATCACTAGAATATTGATTTTTGCGTAAGAAACTACATAGTTGCTTCTCTGGTTGAGGAATCAGTATCAATATTGGTGTGACGGTGTGTGCGGCGACACTAACAAGAAAAACAGTTTTCCGTTTGTTTGTTTTGTCCGCCAGGTATGCTAGAAGAGGCGCACCAATACCGCGAATGAAAGGCGCTGTTCCTGAGAGAATTCCCGCATAACTGGCGCCCAGCCCAAGCTGTTTGAAGTAGACTGGGGGATACGCCAATTTCAACACTGCGGCTGACATGAAAAAGAAATAAAATGCTCTAAAAATGAACGAAATGTTTTTTCCCTCTAAAGCCATCAGTGTTCAGTCGTGTGGTTATCTACCGGTAATTGAACAAAGGATTCTTCTAGTTATTGGGCCAGTGCAATCAGTCTCCTGGAATAAAAATGATGCAAAAATTGAAAAGTGGGTTTAGTTGACGGCATCCCTTCTATTTCTTCCAGAAATATCCCCATTCCCGAAAACAACTTTTAAATGGTATTCTTGAAGCACTGCGGCGAAAACTATTCAAAATAGTCAACAGATTTAACACTAGAATAAACAAGTATACCTTTGGGTTACATCACAGGGGCACATGGTCCCAGTACATACACAGCTGCTTTCAGCTAAACTCGTTTTCTTTGGCGAGACGTAAGATGTGGAATAGTCTGCAGTTCGCAGTTCACTTTTCATGATCGCTATGGTCCACTTTCGATATTTTACAGCCTGTAGTCTATAGTCCACACTTTGCAAGGCACAGTTAAATATCCATAGTCCACAGTCCAAAAGTCACAGTCAACGCTCCACAGTCTAGTCCACTACCCACAGTCGGAATTAGCAGTCTACAATTCACAGCCGAGAAGTAATATATCAACAACGAGTGCGAGGGTTTCATCAGGGGTTCCAAACACCGAGAAACAGATGAAAGCACGAGGCCGCTTCGGCCGAGTGCTTTTATTGTTTCGAGGTGTTTGGAACCCCTGATGAAACCCGAAGCACGAGTTTTTGATATAGCTTCTCAAAGTATGCCACAATGCAATTTCACAGGGTAGTGTGATATGGCTTTGTGTTTCCTGAGACAATGTGAATAATCTTAGGTTTGGTTTTTAATTACATTTTGGGTGTTAGTGCGCTTTCATGCGCGTTTGAAGATGGCAGCGTCTGTCGAGGAGCACATCGAAGGCCGTCAGTTTTCGAAAAGCCAAAAGTGGAAAAGAGGAATTGAAGTTGTTAGAAGAGAGTATTCCTAAGCCAGCAGCTTACAAAACTAGATGGGCGATCAAAATGTTTCGTGAGTGGCAGATTAATCGCAAAGTTAAAGTTCCTGTACACTTGATCCGGGTGGAGCATTAAAATGTTATTAAGAATTGCATAAAGTCTAGCCATTGAGTTCAGAATTAGAAAGAATGGATGCCTGCTCGTTAAACTACTGGCTCGGCAAATTTGTCCGAGAGGTTGCAAATAATAAAGGGGAGATGTATCCAGCGAAGATCCTTTGTGGCATTATCGGTGGAATTCGAAGGTATCTTGTTGAAACTGTGGGAAGCGAAGCGCTGAATCCACTACAAGTCGAGGATAAAAGGTAAATGGTAGAAACGTTATTTTATAAATAATACTGTTTGCGAAATCTGTCGTTTTCCGTCGCTGTCTCGACGCCGAGATGAAAGATACTACGAGGAAAGGTGTTGTTTATTTTTTAATTCAGCTTCGCTATCAATGCAAATTGTGAAATTAGCATTGTTGTAAACGGTGCAAAAATAAACTGTTGTTTTGTTTAATTTCTTTTGTTTTGATGCGCGAATCAAGATATCCAATGAGGAATCAGATGAAAACTACGTGTGGTTTGGATATGTGATCCAAAGCACACGTAGTTTTCATCTGGGTTTTCATTGGGTATCAAAACTCATGCACGTGACGAATTTAGCCATTTTTATTGGCTGAATAACTCGTGAATTATTAATGAGTTTGAGAAGTACAGTTCACAACAGTGCGCAACTCTGGCAGCGGTTGTTTGTTGATGCGAGGCAAACGTACGAATGTGACAAATTGCGAGTCGTGTTTTGTCTTTTGTAAGAGTTTATATTTAATGTGCGTAAGGAAACCTCAAGAAGGCACTGCAGAAGCGTTTGATACTTTTGCGAGGAATTCTACGATATCTTGAGGACGAACTATCTAGACGAACTATCTGCTTAGTTCGTCTGCCAAGACGAACTTAGCAGACAGTTCGTCTTAACGGGTAATCCGTCTCTTTGCCCGTGTTTATACACAGACGGATTATCAGACGAACTAGCGAATGTTTGCCCAAGTTCTTCCAGACGGATCATCCGTCTCCAGTATAAATTGGGCCAATATTAGCGAACATTAATTTTAGAATATTCGGACGAAGATATAGCGTTTGTTAAAAAGTGAACACTGGACAGCAAAGGATCGAAGAGATCAGGTTCCCAGGTCTTAACAGACTTAAGTTTAGATCCTATTTTATAGGAGGGAACCGACTTGTCGCGATGGCGGGTTATGCGCATTGTTTCGCATTTTTCCGGGTTGAACCAAAGCTGTCACTGAGTTGCCCAGACAGCCAAGCGATTCGCGTTGTAACGTCACCTTTAAATCTTCTGCTTCAATAGTTTTTAGACAAAACTCAAAAGAAAATGCCAGTGTAAAGACTAAAGGTTTCTTTTGGAAAATATTCTCCGTAACACAACAAGCAGAACAAGCGAGATTGAAAACTGATAGTGTATGCAAATTTCTTGTTACTCATGCGCGTAGCGGCATGAGTTAAGGTTTGGGGCTCCGTTTTTCTTTTTCGTTTTCTTTGGTGTCACATTTGTGCATACAAATTTATGCACGCATAATTTAATTTCATTATTCCCGGGCTTCCGCTTTTCTCTCGGTCAACACAGTACATATTTGTTTTTCGGTTTTGAGAAATGACGTAAACAGTAACGCCATCAAAACAACGTCATGGAAGCGTCACACCATTATGCCACCAACCCATCCTACATTACGATTTGTATTCACATTACCTATATATTAGGCTCCGACGAAATAAAGCAATTATAAATAGTAACGCGCTTTACACAGATAGGTATAAATCGTAAGAGATAATTCTTGGGAACATGCGAGTCCTTATCGTCTTGTTGCTTTAGAAAAAAATGCTTCTTTTCTTACGGTACATTGAAATATAAGACAAATGTTTGTTACGCATGCGCAGGACAAACATTTCCCGTCATTTGGTCTTATTGGTGTATAAGTCAGTCCTGTATTTCTCCCATCGAGGTGAACGTTGCTTTTATACACAGCATACAACTTGAGGCCGAATCTGTCGCGATTTTGAAAAACTAAGAGCTATTTTTAATCAGAGTTCTTCCGAGGCAAAAATGCCAAACATCGATCTCTCGCGCTGGTAAGCATATTGTTAATTTATTCCCCTTTTTATTTCCGATTCTTAACAATACCTGTGTCAGAGCAGTCATCGCTGCTTGTGGTGAGTAATTTCAAGACTTTCAGCCCATCGGATTTAAAAAAAAATTGGATTTCGAGACTGAACTTCTGTGGATTATGGACTGTGGAATGCGTGTCATATTAATATCGATTTTTACTGACTTCATTTATTGCTTTTTTTAAGTAGTCTTTTCAAATGTAACAGAAATAATTCACGGCTTGGAAAGCAATAGACGAGTGTGGATTTGATCCGGAATCAATAAATTAAATATTAAAAGCTAGTACAGAAAAATTGGTAGCTTCAATCAATTCGTCTTTATAGAATCTCATGCTTGGGTTTTAGGGGAACTAGAGAGAACCGGTTTGTCACTCGGAGAAGACTATCAGATTTAAAACAAATATGGCCGCTTGTGTACTCCACACTTCAATTTTCAGACGTTCATTTTCCATTACCAAAATGTAAACACGCCTTTTAAGACTTCGAAATGGAAAGATAAAGTCCTTAAGACGATTTGTATGCATTGAAGTGGCGGTTGGAGAGCTGAAAGCGATGGAATCTTCCTTTGAGGATCAGCATCCATTTATCACAAAGTAAGGACATGTCTTCCTTCAGAATTCATACTCGAAGCGCAAAGCGGCAGACCGTTCTAAGAATTTTCAAGCCGGTCTTGTACAATGCAAAGAAAGTTTTCATATCGGAAGGATTTGAATGGTCAACCATACGCGTTTGAGGAAATACCAGTATGATAAAACAGAATTCTTGCACAGTACAGTCCCTTAAAGGTCAACCTCAGCTTTCATATTTATGTCACGCGTCGTTTGAGAAACGATGCGTGACCGTAATAACAAGGTGACCGTATTAACGAGGTGACTGTAAGCACAGGGTCCAGAGGAGCTCTATTTGATCGTACAAGTCGCTATTTTCTTCTTCTTGAAAGTTTAACCGATTGCGTTGCACAAAATATGTACCGCGGGCCAAATTACTTAGGGCGCAATTATCTTCGGAAAGCGAAGCTTCCCGAACAAGGCACGAAGTGCCGACGAGGCGCTGTACACCGATTTCGCAGCTCCCGAGCCCGTAGTAATTTGGTCCGTGGTACTTATTTTGTGTAACGCAATCAGTTTAACTTTCAAGACAGCGACGATTCGAAGAAAATAGCGTCTTTTACGATCAAATAGAGCTCCTCTGGACCCTGTGCTGTAAGGCGGGGTTCCACTGTATTAAGTTGACCTTTCATGCACGAATGATTGCGAAAGACAAATTAAAGGTTTCAAATGACGTACAGATCACCTAGAGTGACCGGAAAAGCGACTGTACATGTAAAACAAATCATAACAATATACATATTGAATTAATTCTCGTACCTCAGGGGCACTTACAAGACCCTTAAAGCTTCTTAAAGCATGACTTCACTACTCAATGGACCCCAGCCCTGAAAACAATATAGCTGCGTGATACCCAGGTCCCTGGAATGAAATTAGAGGTTGTTAAGAGCTGCGTGGTATCTGTATTGTGCAAGAGGTCAGTTGTTCACAGTGAAATGCCTTTGTATTTATAGTTAATGCTAAAAATGTTCGAAATACATATCAATTTTTTTTGCAAATGAATTAAATGCCGACGAGAGATTTTAAAATTTTTGATAATGTAAATTAAAATAAAATAAAAAAATCCGTGTGCGAGTAGTTTGGGGGACTTTTCAACATTCCTTTATAGTCTATCCTAAGATAGATCCCCATTACAACATACACTAAGTCTTGATACTATTTTACCGAGTTGCTTATACAAGTTTTATAACAAAACAATCTCCATATTTTGCCTACACTACCCAGAAAGACACGCAAAACTGTGTTGATACAGGGACCTGTAGGTCATGCACAGCAAGGAACTCATAGCAAGTTTATTGCAAGACTGCCATTGGTAAACTTATCAGCGTACACTTGATTTCAATACTTGTTATCACAAAAGATCGATATTCATAAAAGTACCTAAGTACGACACCGCAAGATACGAAAACCCAAAACCACTTTGCATTGTATGTTGAAAATTGCATTGCATTGCATTGCATTGCATTGTATGTGGAAAAAAGGGAACGTTTTCCCCCACATGCTGAAATCAGTCGCAGTGCCGCCAACTCTGGGGGCAGAGGTACACGGAAACTTATAATTACTACAAATAAATATCTCAAAATTTATATAATAAAAATGTTGGCGTTGGAGCAAGTGCTGACCTAGAATGATTCAAATTCGTAACGAAATACATATCTCAGGAACATACCCATAATTCTCCTTACGTGGATCCAGTCCTCTGGTACGTGACGGCAAAATAGCTATTTCTGCCTGTTCCGCGATGCTACATTGTCAGAAATACCATGTTATGTTACATACTTCACAACTAAATACTATGCGTTTATCACTCCATATCCGAAAACACCTAAAGGCATAAATTACATTTCAGAATCTAGAAACTCTTGAAAAATGCTGGTTAAGTTTAACGTGAGGCTAGTGCCTTGCTAAACTGAGAGATATTTTCTAGAGCATTTCGCGGAAAAATAAAGACATTCATAAGATCGGTTAAAAATACCGAAAAGAAATATAGTGATGCTTCAGTAGCTTTTCCGCCGATATCATGTAAATTTTAAGCAGAGAATTCAACTGGAGCCATTGTTCTCCACTATCTGACTTGCTGATAAATATTTGTTGGCGCGCAATCGTCTCAAGATGATTTCCTCTCAAACTGAATAACGAGTAAAATGGGGTAAAATCAGCGTAAAATGAAATAAAACAAAGAAATAAAGCTTCTTTATTTACCCCGGCTAGGTAACTGTCTGCTGGTGCGGTGGGCAGAACATTCAAACATCAGAAACAAATACTTCGAATCATTAAATGCAGGAGGCAGATCCGTTGGCTACTCACAAGCGTGGCCGAGGGGTTGAACTCCATTCAAACGTGAACGAATTCCACCCATAGGCACCGGGTGCAATAGACTTACCTTTTCGTAGATGTCACCACTGCAAGCTCAAGTAAATAAAATGATCATCCTTTAGAGCTTCAGTTGAAATCACAGAGATTTATTCATCCTTCCATGAAGTGCAGTCAACTGGATTATCGATCACGCCATATTCACAGAGAGTGAGTACTTTCCGGCGATGGTGTTTGCCTTTCGGTATTTGCAAAATAAAGGCTAATTAAATTTGAAACCTTTTCTCAGCATTCGACTTCGGTACCTGTCAAATTGTTTCCTCGCGCAAAACGAAACTTGCAAAGGAGGCGCTGAGATGTAGTATGATGATGTTTTTAATATGCTTTTCGGTAAATTTCTCCAAAGTTATTTAACATTCTTTTCAGATTTTATACAAAGTAGGCTCAAGCCATGCATCACTTAAAATGTTGAATTCTTGGCCGGGCCGATCTTATGCAGTTCCAGCTTTTCAATTCGTTTTATAGATCTTATAAGCGTTTTGCGCTTCGCTCCGACAACGACGTCTACTTGAGCCTCAATTGAAATTACAATGCTTATTCGTAACCAGTTCAGTCAACTGGATTATCAACCACAAGTCACATCCCCATCGTAATAGTGTAGTGCTTTCATCTTTAATCTTTAATTATTGTAATTGCCTATAGCTAGCTAATCCGGTAATGGTGGTCAGCACGGGTGCTCAGATGAAACATTTACAGCGAAGGTGATTACAAATTACATAGAGTTCATTCGTTAACTAATCAACGAACGAATTACTCACACACGCATACGGAAAACATAAAACTCACGCTCACGAAATCTAGTACATCACAATTGCAGCGATTAAATTAAGTTAGCGAATAAACTACCGCACAAGCGTTCCACGCTTTGTAAGAAAAGGAATGATTTGTAAGCAAAGTTAAATTAGGTTAGTCGTTTGGATGTAGAATGCATCTTGCTTGGCAAACAATTGTTTGCAAATAAGCAATACACTCGGTTTGGAATTAAGCAATTCACTCAATCATGGAATGAGATAAAGAGATAAAGCACCTTTGCCTATCCTCTTTAAAACTCCAGTGGAAATTAAAGCTACTTTAAAAAAGTTTTTTTCCTTCTGGGCTTTGCTAATGTGGTCATTAGAAAAATAAACATGTACTAACCTTGCAATCTCTTAAATTTCGTCTCAGTGAAACACCGTTTGCAATTCAAACACACTTGAGAAGGTGATACGTCTCATTGAGTTTTAATGGAAATTTGCTTTTTAGTTTTGCACGTACTTTTAATTTCAGTCAATCACGCATTTACAAGGCTGTCATAATATCATTAAACTGTTTGTCCGCAATTGTTTTGTGAAGACTGTTGAAATTCTTATTAAAACTGGAAGGCTGAATGTTTTCCGTTTTGCTGCCAAAATGTGAGTGAGCCCAGCCGATGATGGCAATGTGACATCTAAAATAAATTTAATTTATGATGAACGAAATCATGTTTCACAGATTAATTTGCAACTCACAATAATCTAGCTTTACCCGGCCCGAGTATAACGGTACATCGGATCATTCAAAGACTAATTCAAATATCTCCATAAACTCGCTAAGGTATATTTACATTGCCGTAATGGCATTTCAAAACTCGTTTGGATTTCGAAAAATAAGGGGGGAGTTAATAGAGCTCTTATGGTAAGCATTCCTTCAGTGTTATGGGTGAGTCAATTCCAGCAATGCCCATCCCCCCCCCCCCCCCCCGGGCCAACCCCCGGGCATTTGCGTTTTTTTTTTTTTTTTAAATGGTAAATTCCCCACGGTGGGGACAAGTAGGCCGTTCGCTTTCCCGCGGTCGGGCCAAAAAATAAAAGGTAAATGTCCCACCCCCGGGTTCATACAGCTCAAGTTTAAATAATATTTGTCTTGTAGCTAGAGTCAGTGGAGAGACTAGAGTACTGTAAGTTGAGAAAAAAATTAGGTTTATTAAATATATTCATCCGTTTTCATCTATTAAATCATGAAGTACAAGTTCGAGAAACCGAGGGTTCAAGAAATCGAAGTTCCGCTGTAGTTCGAACGGCCATCAATTCAAGAAGCGGCTACAGACGTATGAATCTTCTTAAATTCTTTTGCCTTTGAAATGATTTACGATATATTAAAAAGAAACAAATCGGTCAAACATAAATTTAAAAATGTGTAAAAGCTTTTCTAGCCCTTGCTGGACCAGCCATTCTCCGACAAACTCCTCGTTTTTGCCAATAAAGTCCTTGAAGGATGCCATGTTTGAAGAGTTGTCAAACTGCGATGCCGAAGCCACGTGGCTGTCAAATTCCCCGAGGTAAATGACGGGTTTGCTAATACCCGTCCCCGGGGCCAAGGTAAAAAAATGCCCCACCCCCGGGATAGCAACATGTGTAAATGGCCCGGGAGGGGGATGGGCACTGCTGGAATTGACTCGTCCATTATGAAATAGAAACTGTGCATGAGGTAAGAGAAGTCATTGAATGTACTCTACGTTTTATTACTACCAAGGACAAAACAATTATCCAAAATTCAAACCATTTTATTGACGTGGAAAGGCCAAAACTGCGAAACTTGAAATAAATACCCCGGATGCTTGTTGAATAAAATAGGTATACTCATAGTTGACCATAATCATTACAGTGAAACCGTGAACGCCTAAAATTATTTTTGGAATGTGTATTGTTCTGCGACCAATCAGATTCAAGACGTAAAGCAGAAAAGGTTTCGATCACGAAACGAGTCGGTGGCTTTTGCCGATCCACGATGAATCCTCAGTTTCACCGCCGATTTACAAACACTCTGAAATTGTTAATTTTTTTTCTATTTCAGAGTTTATGCATAAGCCAAGAATAACTATAAACGATATTTTACTGAAAAGAGATAAATAATCGAACAGACACGGCTAGACAGCGCGTCTGGGAGCAGAATAATTGTATTCAGTTTTCGATTTTTTAAAAAAACGGCCTCCCTGGTGTTGTCAGTTATAATCATTTGTAGGTTTCAGCCTTTTCCCTGTTTGACCAAAACAGTTTACTGAAAAAAGTTTGCAAAAGTTTCCCTTTACCTTACTCTGGTGCGGAGAACAGTGCATGCAATGTCATGAAGCTCGTTCACGGCAAAACTCTTCCGTCAAGTAAGCCGTTAGTCGAACAATTTACGTTATGGACATGAAACAACGAGCTGGAGATTTCTTCCACGATTCCCAATTTTTTTTATACCCTTTGGAAATACTGAAGTTGTTATTCTTTTCTATTTAAGAGAGCTTCTGTATGAGCGAAGGGTAGACGGCACAAGTGAACAATGTCCAGTTCTAGTAGAAGCGATTCGCGCATTTAGTATATTTTAAAAAAGATACGTTTCCTTCGGTGTTTGCATAAACATTCCATTTATCACTTCTTTGGTTTTGCCTCAAAACGTGCTTGTTTTTGGCCGTCATTTGATGTTTTCGAATTCGTCGGTCCAAAGTAACACAACTACCGAACTGAGACCTAAATCAAATTTATGCACGTATACGTTAGTTTGACTGGCCTGATGCGACCTCGTGATCTCGTTCTTGATTTCCAGATGGCTGAAAAATCTCTCCGTGTGTTGATTTGAGAAGCAGAGGGAAAAATAACAGCGTATAAGTTTTCAAGACAATGCAAGGCGTTCATGGATGGATAGGACCGTTTGATATTGTGTTCGCCGCTTATTGCTGTTGGATATTTGTTCCGCCAAGTTTTGTGTTTTATATAACTTTATATAAAGTGTCGGCTACTGAATGCAGATAATGTAATGTAGTCTTAATCGGTTTCAGACATAGTTTTGTGTTTCTCCGTCAAAGCACTCGAAACACTCGGGAATCAATGCTATAATGGGTTCAAGACGCCACGAGTTCAAGCTGTGTAAGCTTCTTGTTTCACTGATATTTTAACACAAGATAAAACTGTTATAAAAATACGTAAGCCTACCTTTGTGTGGTTTTAATGAATGGCTTTTAAAGGGGGCCATGTCACCATTTAAAGTGTTACTTTAAAAACTAAAAGACTTATTTATAGCGGAGCTCTGCAGGCCGAAGGCCCTCGCGGAGACCCACACTCATAGAACCTATGCCCGTTATTTTTCATGGTCATGGCTAGGGGAATGTTTCGCGGGTGGGCCCGTGTTGGACAGGGTTTGTTCGCGGGCGCGTATTACATCGCAAAACATGCGCGTATGACGCCACACAACATCCGAGATGTTTGTTTTCATTACAGATTTCACAACCAAAGCTAGAAGCGGAGATTTAAAGAATTTCCAAGCAAGCGAGGGACTTACACTGGTAAAACAGATTACATTTTTCCATGGGAGTTTATGTTGATATCAATCTGTGATTGACTTTTTCTTTGTCTTCTCGCTAGTTTTGGAGAATTGTTTATAAACGTGCTTAAATTCAGTCGTTTTGATTTCTTTCATCGAAGACAGCTCGGCCTTGATGAGCTATAAATGGTTCGCGGTTTGCTTTTAAACATAAACTTACGGAGATTTGAATGAAATTTTTCGATAGAAGATTGTGTTGTCCATTTTTATGTGTTTGTTCATTCATTAAATAGGTTGAAAAGCAATTTTATGTAAACAAAACAAGACTTGGATTTTATAGTTCTAAAATTCACTCGCGTGATTTTATGCAAATATGTTTGTGTATTTTTTGCAATTTTGATTTCCAAATCAGTTTCTCGGACAATTTTTGATAAGCAACAGATGTATTTTGTTTGGAAAGAAATCTTTCTAGTATCTAGACGGAGAAAAAATGTTTTTGTGAACTTTTGTACGGTCTAAATGTACTGTGCAGACGGTCGCGTAAGTCTGTTTTTGAGAATTGCTAAAATTAAAAAATAGCCCGGTCTTCAATCTTAGTTATTTTGTTTCCGACCTTTCACCTCAGTTAAGTTTATTATCGGCTTTCTGTTGAAAGAGCGACGCTGTTATAGGCTCAGCCTATCTATATATATTATCAGTGAAAACGCAAAAATAATGGTCCAGTTTTGTTTAAAATTGCTTTACGAGTATAATGAAACTATAAACAAGTGTCTCTGACTACAGATGGCCAGGATGGAAGTGGATTGCAACTTGGAAAATTTGCTAAAAACTGATTATGGTTTATTCTTCAACAATAATTTACTTGATGTGTTGTTCTTGGTGTTTTAAGAGCATTTCGTGTTTGAAATAAGATGCTCAGTTTTAATTCTAGCACAGTTTGAGACAAAAAATTAAAAACAGCCATGACATTTAAGCTCCTTTAAATATTTTAGTGTTACAGCACTGCAAACAGCTGGGTCTATAGCTAATATTTTCTAGTCAACATGATCCCGAAGCAATGAATTCCAGTCTGTATTTTATTTGTACGGAAAACACTATAGTCTGACGTTAGTGACAAGAAGTAAAAATAGAATGGCTTGACTTGAGTGACAGCTCTCATTAAGTCAGTTTAAAGGCCCTATTTACATGGAAAGGGGATGATCCTATCTAGGATGATCCGAGTGCGACATGTTTTCTGCTTTCAGCTTACATTCAGTTTACCCGCGGACAAGTTAGCAAACATACAACTAGGAGTGGCCAAAAGCTAAACATTCCTCTTCTCAGAACAGCCTCCGGACAACGAACATTTTACTATAGAACTATTGGGCTCTGGAGCAGTTTAGAGTCTTTCTTAAAGTTTTTAAACGTCTTTTAAAGAACAGACTTTTAGACAATTTTGTAAATGCTCCTTAGCTTACGTATTGTGATAAGTAATAAGTTAAGTTAAGTATTATAAGCATTGTAATTAGTAATAAGTTAAGAAAAGCCCCTTTGAGGAGGAGACAATGAAGTATGTATGTATGTACATGCGAAGGGTTGCATTTGGCCCTAGCGCTAGGATGATCCTAGCGCTAGGATCATCCTATCTGAGAGATTCATTCACTCATTCATTCATTTTATTTTGCCATTAACCACATTAAAAAATATATATATATAATAATAATAATGATAATAAATAATACAATACACTAGAAATTTATAATAACTTAAAAGACGATAGACTACAAAATGTTTAAGGTGCATGGTAGTGACAAGGAAGCCTATATAGAAGCCGGCCTCACAATATAGGACGCATCCGACGAATTATGGGGACAGCATGAAATATAAAACGATTATTTTAAAAAGAAAAGAGATAGGATGATCCTAGTGCTAGGAACATCCTAGTTCCATGTAAACGGCGTGTTAATATCGCCGCCGTCTTACTTTGCAACCGCGCCGAACTCAAAGGTACTGGGGCCATCCTGCCGAATTTTTCATGTAAACCAAAAGAAAAGTTGATTCTGGAAGCTGCATTTATGCATGTAAACCGAATAAACCTTCTAGGATCATCGTAGTACTAGGATCATTCTCTTTCCATGTAAATGGAGTCTAAGGCAGTAGAACCACAGACAAAGAAACAACTAGTTCAGATTTGACTGACAGTGGCATAGTACCAAATGCAATAATTTACTCTTCAATTTACTCTTCAATTTACTCTTCTTCTTTTGGCTGATTAGGTCTTCTGCAGATCCTACGTATACCATTAGCAGCATTATCGTTTGCGGTCCTCTGTTTTCTTTTAACATTACTTTCACCTATTTAGGGTAGTTGATGAGTGCTTAACAAATTTCAATGTGGCATTTACGACGCTATCGAGAGCCTTCTTGACAACACAGAAGTGTTCCGTCAAAGTTGCAAAATAACGGTAAATACAGTAACTTTTAACACTTGGTGCAAAGTCAATTTACTTTGGCCACAAAATGTTTTTCCATGGACGTAAGGTTTATCCTTAGGGCTTTTGATTTACCAGTGTGATTACCTTATGTAGTGTTGAACTTTTAATTAATAATTATTTTAAAATCAGACCTAACGCTACATCTAATTTGGTATGGTATATTTAAATGTTTATTCTGCATTCCCTTTGACAATTTTTCGATGATTTTCGAATTATATAACGTAAATACGCTTTTGTCTTTACTCACGTGAAAGTGTTTGATCATTTTGCGTTGCGATATAAAATTCTGAACCTCTTTTCTGATGGTCATATTTTACGCTCTATTTTGGTGCCATCAGACAACACAACTTCGCGAGTCGATATTTGAAGAAAAAAGCGAAACTAAAACAAAAGAAATTCATTTTTAAATAAAGTTTGGCAACCTTTACTTGTGACAAAAAAATCGGCCGATTTTATTTTTCCGCCGGGAATCATCGGTCGTTTCTTAGGTGCAGGGCCTCTTAACGGTTTAATAAACTACAGTATGTGTCTTGTTTCACAAAATTAACCTGCAGAGATTGAAGCTATAGAAAAACTATTTAAATTAATGTAGGTCCCTCGCCTTACCATCTTGAACTAGAGTAAAATAAGACACTTCCTTTATGATGTGCTTTGCTAATATCAAAAGCTTCTTTTCCTAGTTTAATCGTGTTACCTTAGTTTGCAGAATATAATTTTTTCACAGTCGAACCTCGGTAACCCGACCTCATTTTTTTGAAGCGACGAAAAGTCTTTTAATCCATCCAAAAGGTGTGTAAAGTGAACCTCCACTATTATAACAAATGGACGTAAAATTGTTGGAAATAACGTTTCAATTTCAATTATGTTAATAACAAGTGGAAATATAATTTTAGTGTACACTAAAATTGGATATGAATATCGCCTATTTTCGTCATTTTCCCTTTTAAATTTCCCGCGCGCCGCCATTTTGAATATTTATGACGTCATGTGGTTGCCCAATTGTTCCAAACAAAAGAACGTCGATTCTTAACAATAGCGACAACAAAATGACGTCATAAAAATTCTAAATGGCGGCGCGCGGGAAGTTAAAAAACAAAAATAGGCGATATTCATATCCATTTATTATTTATTATATTATTCCTATTTTATTATTAAAAAACATCGAATTTATACTTTATTTCCACCAATTTAACGTCAACTTGTTATCACAATGGAGGTTCCCTTTAAAACGCTGTACTGTATTGTTTGTTTCGCTAATTTTTTTGATTTAGTTCTTTTGTTGACATTAATGGCTCATTAATATTCATATTTAACTATTATAGCGCGAAAGCGCGCGTGATATCGCCTAATACTTAGCCGACGAGGCCGTAGGCCGAGTCGGCTAAAATTAGGCGATATCACGCAAGCTTGAGCGCTATAATAGTTTTATAATTCAACACATTGATAACAAAGCACAGTTTGAAGAAAAAATATCGCCGACAAGCCTTTTATTTAAAAAAAAGCTTACAGATGTTTTACCGCGCGAAACTTGTAACATCACACAGTTCATGAATGAAAGTGGCGCCTTTGTCAATATTGTGCAAGCTTGAACACTATAACTGTTTTATAATTCAACACATTGATAACAAATCACAGTTTCGAGAGAAAAATCATTGAGATTTACAACCTTTCATTAAGTAAAAAGGCTAACTACAATATTTTACCTCGCACCATTTCTTAAACAACAAGCAGTGAATGCTGAAACTTTTGCCAAGCTAAAATTAATTTAGCGTACACAATCAGTTGACAGTTTCTACGAAGAGCTCAGTTTCGTCTGCTCAAAGAACGGGACAGAGTAGTGACTACAAGAATTAAAACACAGTAAAATGGCATAGAATGTCTTAGTTACAAGTGTTTCGTATCTTAAAAAGTTCAATTCAAAATCAAAACAAATTGAACAAACACATGTACACGGCTACGAACCTAAACATAGCGGCGAAAAGTCGGAAAGAACTGCAGCGTGGACAGTATGTCTTACAAAAATTCACAGCTAAAGGATACAAGAAACGGTTAAAACATCGTACCAGAAGTTGATTTGGCTTTTTAGTCCCTTCCATAAGCACCAAATTTTCAAACATCGAAGTACGAGCTGAATCGATCAATGTTGTTTACAAACTTGGAATGCTCATTTTTTAGCTCCCACAGCCGTAATGACGAGATCAGAAACTTTTCTGAGGAAACATCAAGTCTATATCATATTCCAGATGTGATTACCAAAGGAATTTCACGAAAATTGTGCTCCTACATTCACTTCTTGTCGAGCGGTTAAACTTTGAACCAGTTTTCATTCAACTACGCCAAGAAACACTGCGACCGCGACAACGCGAAAATTTCGCGCCTTTTTTGTCCAATCATGTGAACAGTATTTTTCTCTTTTCTTTCTTCTCTTGTTTTCTTTCTTTTCCCTTTTTTAACTAATAGTTCACGCACTTTTTCGCCCAAAAACACGAAATTGCAGGCAGCAGTCATTTTCACTTTCCTTCAAAATGCGAAATTTACCGCCATCGCTGGTTATATGTCATGTAGACATAACGTCTATCGACAACTTTTTTACCATATTTGGGCAGTGTATCAATGTGTTGAATTATAATTTCGATTATCCGGACTCTCGATTATCCGGACTATTTACCCAAGTCCCAAGAGTCAGGATAATAGAGGTTAGAATGAAGTTAACGCAATTACCAATGGTCAATTGAATGATATTTAGCGTCAATTATGACGCATTTAATTAAGCGGACATCAGAGCATTCCCCAAGGTGCCCACAATACGGGTTTCACTGTATCCCTTGAAGATTATTTTGTCAAATGTATTTTTACAGCTACTTGAATATTATCTGCAAATATGATACATATAGTTACAAATTTCTTGAATCACTTTCGATTTTTTGGCTTTCGGCTTTCTGGGCTTCCTTCACCTTCTCCAGATACTGCGATATGAGTTGCGTTACGACAGAAAAAATGAGCATTATCACTGTTACTCCCCCAAACACCAAGAAAGTCCAGGACCCTCCAATGCTCTCTACAGAAAAGCCACTGAATATGGACCCTGCTCCAAAGCCAATGCCCAAATAACAGCACTGAACGATACCTGAAACAATACCATTAAAACATGAATAAATATTAAGTAAGTAAAAGTAAAAAGTAAAATTAACATTAAGTAATGATCCGCATAAGAAGGAAAGTGCTAACGGCAATGCACGATGAAATGTCAACTTTTTTCATTGTTACAACAAGTGATCTCATTGGCCTAGACTCAAAGACTGCTAAAAAGTTAAGGTTCAAGGTGTATTTTGTCCGATTTTTTAAAGGTTTCAAGTAATTTGAGACCCAATCGCACAACATGCAATTTTTAAAAGAATTGTATTTGAGGAAGTTCATCAAAGAAGCAAAATTATTAGCTATTGCCTTCTGCTATTCTGATTGGTTAAGCACAAACATTTCCTACAATTTATTTGACGCAAATGGATTTTCTTTACTTTTATACTGAAATATAATTATGAACCATCAGCCCCTCCTCTATTCTTGAACTCAAAGAAATTATATGTGAGAAAGAGCCAATGCCGCAGAACAATGAAGCTTACTGTAGTTCTTATGTGGAACATTACTTAACCATTAACCCTATTCAGACCGGATTTAATTTCGTTTTATGGGACCTCTGTAATGCCCATATGACAGCATTGAACAAAGCATGAATTATTGTTAAGTGTTACAATAATCAATAGGTTAATTATTCATAGATAAACGTTGGTCATTAATGAGATTGCAAACGTTTTAGGCGGAGAGAGGAGACAATTTCTTTAACCCTCTTCTCCCCAGCGCCTCCTTGCCACTCCGTAACTTCAAGAATAACGATTTGACTATGAAACTTGGAGGGCTACTAGTACGTCCAAAGCTGTCTAAGATATGGAAGGTCACGGGACGTGATTATCTCATATGATTGGGAAATGGTGTCATCTGTTACGCCGCAAAATGTAATAACAATCAACGCAAAATGTAATACTAACATTTTGCATTAGTATATTACATTTTGCATTGATTGTTATTACATTTTACGTTAGTATTACATTTTGCGGTGTAACACCACCATTCCGTATGATCTCCATCTTGCATTCAATTTTGATTGAAAAAAACTAAAATTGAGTCCAAGCTAATAGACTACAATGCAGGTCATTAGTGTTGGGACACTTACCAAAAAACTAGTCAAATAAAAAAAGATAAAAATTCAACAGACATCTAAAATCCCAAATTTCGTTGTCTAAAATAATGGAAAACAAGTAGTATAATACAATAGTATTGGCAAAGCGGAAGTTCCTTTAAACAATCACATACACCATAGGAATTTGTCTACATATTCAAAAGTTGATAAGTCGAAACCTTTTTGACCCATTTCTTTTTTACATATGAATACACAGGGAAAGAACTTGAAACTTCCTTCCTGACTATCCGCACCCAATATATGTTTAAACTTATCCCGAACCGTGGTATATTTTACCTTTAATTGACAGCCTACGATATTCTCGACAAGATAAGATAAATGTTATGGGTTATGGTGCTGCTGGGGATCTTCAACGTCATCCCAAATTAAATGACAAAACAGATGGCCGCCATCTTAGATTTTTTTTGCTACAGTTTTAAAATATGATGTTATTTTAAAAACATGTTGTTACTTTGGTAGCATTTTCTATAATTTTCCACCAAAAAAGGTGAAAAGCAAGCAATCTTGTTCTAAACTTTGCTTGACCTCATGCTACTCATGACGTCATATATCGTTACCATAGCAACTGACTCTTCTCATGCTTCACCAAGATGTGTTTGAAGACGGCATGTGCTCAAAAAAGATCCTCTTGAAATTTTTCGAGAAAAATCTCAAGGGGGTTATAAAAGTGTCTTTTGGATTGTCAAAGAAATAATAAAATTTGGTGACATAGCCCCTTTAAGCTTGGAGTCTATTTTGAACTGTAACTTTGTCGAATCGCACTCACTGGACAGTGAGATTGGCCGCTAAAAGCCTCTCTCGGGCAACAAAACAAGGGACAGGCCTTTATGCTTGGTACAGTGGAATCTTACCCGTAAATAGGACCACGGCTAGACGGGGCATAAAACGAAAAGAAAAAAATTGCCGCTTCGTGGAAAATAAAATACAAAAATTGCATGAACTTACCTTGCGTTGTCGCAGCCAAACTCGGTGGAGACTTCTCAACGAAGAACAAAATAGAAGCTGGCATAGAAATTGCAAACGCGATGCCTTGCATTACTTCGGGAACAATCGCCAGCCAGGGATCCGTTATCAGCCCCAAAAAAACAAAAGCAAATACGTAGATTAATAGGGAAGAGTGAATAGATCGTTTTCACGTGACGTCACGACAGATCCGCCGCCATATTGGTGTACCACTTTCGATTGCGTAATAGCAGTAATAGCGTACAAATGCAAGTCATATCTACAGTTGTCGCATTTTAGAAATGAATACTTCGGGATGTGAAGCAAAGTCTGGGGAAAATCTTTATTTGACATGTTCTTTTCCCATTTCAGAACGTGCTAAGAAGTTGGAAACGCGATTTAAGCAGCGTTATTTGGAGAAAATTTCGGCAATTAGAATCTATATATTTCTTTGCCGGCCGGATTGCTTGTCTCCTATTCAAATAGTTGAATCAACAGCCTTTACACCCACCAGAAATTTAAAGCTTTCCGAAGCCTAAACTATGAGTTTATAATAAAATAGTGTCCGTATTTATAGTTAGCGTACCGCAAAGACAAATCACTGCTGCAAACAAGTTTGTTTAGCGCCGGTGTTTAGCGAAGGTGAGACATTTCCAGCATATGAATGACTCAAAACCTCGATTTTAATCAACACGGAAATTGTCTGCTCAATGCCCAGGCCGGCTGTATAAGGCTGGGCAAGCAGAATCCTGTTCAAATCACATGGCTAGTGTTCGTTTGGAACTGACCAAGAAGCACAGACAAAACTGAATGATAAACTCAGTCATGTACACAAGTTGTGTACATGCCAGCCTGACATGCGAGTGGGGAATTTTTAAAGATCAGTTTGGAAGATGGATTACTGGGCAGCACTTGCGAACTATAAGCTGCGAAAGTTCTTTATTTCTCCTACACACTTTATCAGGGAGTTTTAGGTCTGTATCGAAGCCATAAAAACGGAAATCGCACCAGCGCAAACAACAGCCGAGAATGTTTTGGTCGAATTTGCGTAAAAGAAAAGGCGAAACTATGAAATATTTCAGAAGGGCAAGGCATGAAATATTCTTGGGGGCTTCGGTTTTAGCTTTTAGAGATTCGTTGTCGAACACAATATCAGACATTTGCCCTCCGGTCGACTCCGGGTTCATTTAGTTTGCATTTAATTGCTGCGATTTTTTCGGCTACAATCGCTTTGGCTTCTTTGTTCCTTTTGATTCCTCTCTCCGGTCTCGCTGTGACGCTTGTTCGACGTTTCTCATCATCTTGCTCTTTTTTGTCGTTCCCGAGTATTAATGACAACATTAATCTATCCCTGTTATAGCCGCTTGTCCAGAAACAAAATAACTGGCATGGCTTTTCACACTGTTGTTCAACTCGTCCGTATGAATTCCGCCAGACCAATTGCAGAAATCCATCGCGATCGCCTCTCTTGCGGTAATTTGTCGGTTTCTTTACTTTGATTCATAACTGCAGAACGTCCTCAGGCGAAATAAATACCCCTATCTTGACCGCTTTTGCTTCCACACCGAATAATTGATCACAGCACCCGTATAATTAAGAGGACGCGACTCGGGTTTGTTTACAGTTTGGTACACCAATATGGCGGCGTAGCAACGGTTGTCAAGATTTTTGTCACGTGAGTGAAAACGATCTATTGTGTTAAGGACGCCCAACGCTCTGATGACCTTTCCTGATAATCCGAACATGATGATAGCCGCAATGCAACGGGCCACTCCAGTCACGCCCATGACCCAGTTGGCCTGGGACGGACCTATATCAGTTAGGTACCAAAACATAAAAGTAAAGAACATGCCATCCATAATTCCAAGGTAGAGAATAATAATGATCAATGTTACACAACGAAAGTTCGAAAGTGTATTCTTTAGCGACACCTCTTGTGCTCTGGGTGCCAAAGAGATCGTTTCTGAATAGGAGTCTTGGTTGAAGTTTATCGCTATGGCACATGCAAATGCGACCACCAAAGAAAGAGTTATCACATACATGGACATCCCATAATCGTCTTGAATTGATGACTCGCACGATGGCTGTACGTGAATATATCTGGCTGCAAGAGTAATAGCAACGTACAAAATGATCTGTCCAACGCTTCCCCAGAGCCTATACTCGCCATAGTTACTTGACTCACTTCCCAGAGTCTCGAGTAATGCTGAGTCAGCGAGATTTCGGGCTGGAGCTCCAACGAACTCTCCAACTGTGTAACATGCCAAAAGAATAAGGAAGATTGTTTGCAGTTCTTTTGAATTCCCGTCACTGCTTGCCTGTTGGATATTCCCGTTTAAACTGTCTGAAGGAATTTCAAAATTGTGACGATGAGAATGCTCGGATGTACTTAGCTCCATTTCCTCACCGCGACCGCTGTGTATTTGTTTGGTATGGTTATATTTTCCGTGTTTTATCTTTAGGTAAGTTTCGTCTTCATTGCTGTCCTGCAATTGACTCAGATTTGTACCATTATTATTAGAATATTGACTTTTGCGCTAGAAACTGCATAGTCGCTTCCCTGGTTGAGGAATCAGTAGCAATATTGGTGTGACCGTGTGTGCGGCGACACTAACAAGAAAAACAACTTTCCGTTTGTTTGTTTTGTCCGCCACATATCCTAGAAGAGGCGCACCAATACCGCGTATGAAAGGTGCTGTTCCAGAGAGAATTCCTGCGTAACTGGCGCCCAGCCCAAGCTGTTTAAAGTAGACTGGGGGATACGCCAATTTTATCACCGCGGCTGACAAGAAAAAGAAATAAAATGCTATAAAGATGAACGAATTTCGCGAAAGCGCGGACACGTTTTTCCCTTCTAAAGCCATCAGTGTTTAGTCGCGAGGTAATCTTCCGGAATTGAACGAAGGATTCTTCTAGCTGCTTGACATGCAATTAGTCTCCTGAAATAAGAATTGAATTAAAAAGTGGGATTAGTTGACGGTATCCCTTCTCTTTCCCCCAGAAATATTCTGTATCCCGAAAACCCCTTTTAAATGGGACTCTTAACACCATATATTTTAAAATTTTTGATTATGTAAATTAATTCTTTATGTAAATTAATTAATTATGTAAATGGATAGTCCGCGTGCGAGTAGTTTGGGGGACTTTTCAACAGTCCTTTATATTCTATCCTAAGATAGATTCCCTTTACAACATGCACTTTGATATTATTTTACCGAGTTGCTTATACAAGTATTATAGCAAAACAATCTCCATATTTTCTCTACACGCCTATACCCAGAAAAAAAAACACACAACTGTGTCGATGGCAGGGGCCTGTAGGTCAGCAAGGACCCCGTAGGCAGTTTATTGCAGACTGCCATCAACTTATCAGCGTACACTTGATTTCAATACTCGTTATCACAAAAGATCGATATTCATAAAAGTACCTAAGTACGACACCGCAAGACACGAAAACCCAAAACCACTTTGTGGAAAAAAGGGGACGTATACGCCAACATGATAAAATCAGCTGCAGTGCTGCCAACTCTGGGGGCAGAGGTACACGGAAACTAATAATTACTATAAATAAATATCTCAAAATTTATATAATAAAAGTTTTGGTGTTCGAGCAAGTGTTGACCTAGAATGATTCAAATTCGTAAAGAAACAACTATACATTTCTCAGGAACATACCCATAATTCCCCTTACGCGGACCAAGTCCTCTGGTCCGTGACGGCAAAATAGCTATTTCTGCCTGTTCCGCGATGCTACATTGTCAGAAATACCATGTTATGTTGCATACTTCACAACTAAATTATACTATGTGTTTATCACTCGAAAACACCTTAAGGCATAAATTACAATTCAGAATCTAGGAACTCTTGAAAAATGCTGGTTAAGTTCAACGTGGGACTAGTGCCTTGCCTAAACTGAGAGCTATTTTCTAGAGCATTTCGCAGAAAAATAGACATTCATAAGATCGGTTAAAAATACCGAAAAGAAATATAGTGATGCTTCAGTAGCTTTTCCGCCGATATCATGTAAATTTTAAGCTGAGAATTCAACTGGAGCCATGGTTCTTCACTATCTGACTCGCTGACAAATAGTGTTGGCGCGCAATTAATCGTCTCATGAAGATTTCCTCGCAAACTGAATAACGAGCGAAATGGGGGTAAAATCAGCGTAAAATGAAATAAAATGAAGAAATAAAGGTCCTTTATTTATCCCAGCTCGGTAACTGTCTGCTGGTGCCGTGGGGCAGAACATTCAAACATCAGAAACAAATACTTCAAATCATGAAATGCGGGGGCAAATCCGTTGGCTACTCACAAGCGTGGCCAAAGGGTTGAACTCGAGTCAACCTTGAACGAATTCCACCTACAGTTAGGCACGGTGCAAAT